>JAQPZY010001491.1:1200000-1675000 GCA_029931535.1 Margaritifera margaritifera
TGTTACAATCTTGAAATGCGTTGAAGCTTTATATAGGCGGAAACCTACGTATAGTATCGATTATGATACTAATTTGCTGTTACGTGATGTAGTGATATATTCTCAAGAGAATTTTTTAAAGTATTCAGCGTCAGTATGTAAACTTGTACCGTTTTTCATGGATAACAACATAATTAGATGTCATTACGATTGAAAATACGTTAACTGAAGTCTCCATATCAATCTTTAATGTTGCGATCACCGAGTCAGTTCACACTAAGTTGTTTTTGTAATAAATATGAAAAATATTGATATATTGCATATACACCTTTTCTGATATCACCTTCTAGCGTTATGAATACATTTTCTTGGTACAGAAGTTTCAGTATTGCATTCAAAGGCAAGAAATAGGTGATTATGCGCGAAAATATGGAAAGAAGACATACACATTGGAACATCCTATTTTATGCTTTTAATCGTGTCAGGGAGGTGTGTTTTGCACTTTACTGATGAACAATTTTATTCACTATATATTTCATTAAATCTACATAGCGTCAAAAATGGCCCAAACACTTCATAACATAATATTGTTCTGAGAATTTATCTATGTCTTTTTTATGCACAGAAAATAATTTTGTCAATTTTATTGTTCTTTCTATTATTATCATTATTATTATTAATTTATTTTTTGAAGGCCTAATCATTGGACAAAAGTTATGTGCTGTAACGCTACAACAAGACAAGCGATGCACATGTATGGGTCCTTTTGAATAAGCAAACCAAATACAGACATCCAATTAGGGAGTAAAGCTTTTTAAACTGATGGCGTTATCAGTGTACTTGTAAACGTATGACAATACATTTTATGTTGAACTAATGACACCAAGGTTTAACACTTGTGCTTTTGAAAAAGACACGAGTCATTCATGATTAAGATTCCAGCTATTTCCACTGAATAATTTCTACAACAAAAAAAAAACAAAACTTTCACGGTGGGGTTTTTCCAAGTTTTGATAGATAGTTATTGTTAATATTATATCGTGTCGATCTTAATTAGAGAGGTTTATACTGAAAGTAAAATTAATTGCCTTTGAGTAAGAAAATTAAATTGCCTGACTCAGTCACATCAACATGACAGTAAATTATATTAGATTTGATCAAAATAGAGTGCAATCAATCTTAATTACATGCCACAAGATAATGAGTGTGCCCTCCAAGAGATTTACATAATGTTGAAAGACTTTAAGACAGGGGGTATATGTGTTCTGGTCTCATTGATATTGCTCTTGTTATTCATTAAGGAAACAATGAAATAGTGACATTTTATCCTCTTACGAAGCTGATACAAAAAAGTCTTAGAAAACTGGAAGTGTTATAGGTCTCACACCTAAGTTTTGTTTACTACATGTTATCATATAAGTTTTATTTATAAATGTATGCAGCGATTCAAAAACTATTATACATACCTGTGGATTTGTATCCATGGCAAATAAAATAAGGCAGTCAAAATATATGTTAACGTAAAGATAAGAGAGATAATTCACTTAAAAATGACCCAGCATGAACACTTCACGTTTGTCTGTTTTCTAAAAGGGCCAAACAATATTGAATTTGACAAGCCTTAACACGCGAAGGAAAAAATTCATCTGTCAATTCATACTCATCCTTTCAATAATAGTTATGGATCTATGAAAATGTAAATCCAGAGTGCATTTGAACTTTGCGCCTTCATTTAGAAAACATTTAATAATAAACTTTTACTATTTCTTGGCATCCATGTTTTGTGTTCAACCCTGAATTCACATCCTGATAGGTGTGTGAGACCTATACAGTGTGTATTGTTATTAGCATAATAGTTTTTCGATATGAAAATAAACTACAATACTGTCAAAGTATAAATCAATGTAAATCATACTTTATCAAATAGTATCACATTCCTATTCCAAACCCAAAATGTAATGAATCGAATTTAATTAAGAGTAGACACTTTCGATTTTTTAAAACTCTATTTACCTATGGGTTTTTTTTCGAGCAACAATTTTCCATGATAACATAAACTACTTACATCTTTTACCAACTGTTAGAAAAAGACTAACACAGTTTTATGAACGACAACGCAAATAGCAGCAGGTAGAAGTTAACGAATTTACACGAAAACGGTCAAAAGCATAAAAATTAATTATGTCGTAAGGAGCAATCTTAACATATGCTAACGGATAGCTGGGTTTGACACGATATATACACTTTTCAATGATATATTTCCACGCATTTACACTTTTCAATGATATATTTCCACGCATTTGCTCCCAATAGGGATTTAAACAGAATAATAAATGATTATGTTTCGTCGAAATTTCTGATTATTCCAAGAATCTTCGAGAGAAATATTTTCAAAATAAATTTTCCAAAAGGCATCTAAATGTTTAATTTGAATATACTTCTTGACATATGTATGTGTTACCATAGATAATAAATGGTCACATAGTCAGCAAATTTAAAGGAAGATTAAGAAAGACAACTCAGTTATTCGAGTCCCTAAAATAAAATAATCTGAAGTGACAAAAATTATATAAAGACGAGCCACAAAGCAGTTACCAGGACTTTCACACTTATTAAGAAGGCATAGGTAAGTTTAGACTTAATTAAGAACGCATAGTTAAGTTTAGACTTAATTAAGAACGCATAGGTAAGTTTAGACTTAATTAAGAACGCATAGGTAAGTTTAGACTTAATTAAGAACGCATAGGTAAGTTTAGACTTCCAACTTTGTCACACAGAAGAACAAGGAAGATAAATAGGGGATATAATTAAAATTTATGAATATAAACAGAACTCTCATATCTGTATGTCTGTCTGTATTTCTTTCTCTGTCTGTGTCTATCCACCCTTCTTCTTTCTTCCTGTATTTCTTTGTTGAAAAACCTCATAGTGCTATGTTAAAGATTCTTTTTTTCTTTTTATTTTAAGAAACCCCACAGACTAGGAGAGGTAATTAATTCATTGACTTCCGGAAAAAAACGTGAAATACAGAAAGTCGATTAATTGTCATGTGTACTCAGAAATACTTCCAACTTCCGTTTTCTCAGCAACGTTTCTCTTAATAGGAGCGATGAGGGAATTATTAATTATCCAAGGCCACCCCTATCTATTGTCGTCATTTGGAAATATGGGAATCAGAGATTGATCACAGTCAATCAGTAAAGCAAACAAAATCAAATTAGATGGAAACAGTTTCACAGCAAAACAGGACGGAAGGAACTGGGTTTTTGGCGGTGAGAGATATAAATCGTGATGGTGCTATGTAAAAATCAATCTTTGCTCAATATATGGGTGCTACAACGAACACACGCGTTTAGTATATCTATCTACATGCTAACAGGCCTTTCATTAAGGAACTGTCAATGTAAAAGATGACATAATTCGGAAAGAATGTTTGTAGTTTACTTGTACATACGTCAAAGAACAATTTAAAATATACAATTTAGAATGTACACATTTTTGAAATTATAGAATTTTAACTATATCATTTAGGGTCCAAGTTTAAATCGGTATCAGAATGTGCAAGAGGCTAACATAGTGCTCAGATAACATTTTTGTAACATCAATAATTGCCTATATATAGTTCTTTTTGTAATTAACATTAAAAATTCAAA
Source organism: Margaritifera margaritifera (assembly GCA_029931535.1). Taxonomy (NCBI): domain Eukaryota; kingdom Metazoa; phylum Mollusca; class Bivalvia; order Unionida; family Margaritiferidae; genus Margaritifera; species Margaritifera margaritifera. Next base: position 1,203,633 of record JAQPZY010001491.1, read on the forward strand.
CTATAAATTGCAGGTATGCTGTTTATTGGCTTGTACTTTTCATGCATCAACCGCTAAACACATGTAAAAAGTTTTAAATGATGCTTTTTACCGGAAGAGTTTTGATAATATTTTTGTATCAGCAATAACTACATATATATATATATATATATATATATATATATATATATATATATATATATATATATATATACATACATACATATATATATATATATATATATATATATATATATATATATATATATATATATATATATATATATATAGTATTTTTAACTCAGTTTATCGATACATGTGATTATAACATGCAATGTATTTGCTCCAGACGAGACTTTTGAAGATAATATTGCTTATGTTATTGTAATAATGTATTGGCCATAGGTTTACGTTATTTCTGGATAGATTCCTTTAATGATGGGTTGAACGCCATATTATGCATAAAGTTTGTTGCGCTACATCCGCACAAAAAAGCATTAAAAAGAACTCTTTTCTCTGGATAAAATATAACATTCAAGACATTACCGATGCAGAAAATTTGAGCTCTGCACAGAAAGCTTAAAATAATTACAATTAATCGAGCTGTAATTATTTTCATATGTGTCATATGCATCGTATATCGATCAAGGTCATGATCAATGACGTCGAAACGATGTATGCTTATAAAAAAAGTTATTGTGAATTTAAATGTTCACACTGTGATGGACATAAAATTACACTTCTAAAGTTACTTTGTAATGTAACATACGTATTAGTCTACCCCCCAGGGAGACAGGCATATAATGTTTGGCTCATCATCCTGTTTGTGGCAGGAAATGTGCATGACGAAATACCTGTTTACTTGAATAAGTCAGTCTGCTAGCGCTTCTACGAACAGGTATACTTCCCAAACGATTCTCGTTGGCGCATCCTTTCGACGATTAATTACCCTAAGAAACCGTTGAATAACCTCAAACCTGTCTAAAACTGTTTATGGATCATGCATGAAGAGATGACGAACGGAATAGACTGGTTCCCTCGGATTCTTGAATGTTAACACTAAATCCCTAGACGGCAGGCTTCAACGCACTTTGGATTGAAGACAGAAAACTAATTACCAATATGTGTTTACAGTGAGCTAAGTTGCGAATAAAGTACCTGCATTTGCGAAACAACAAAATTGTATTTTTTAGTGCAAAAATATCAACTGGACCAGTTGCAGATCCCGAAATATCGTGGGGGGGGGGATTTAAAAATAGGCGATGGGTCTAAGGGATGGACACCCCCCCCCCCTCCGAAGCTCCTGCATTTTTAGCGTTTAAAGGACATAATTTTAACCTTCTAGCTGTAAAGAAAGCTTACTCTAAGAAACATTTCGGTTGTTTCGCGCTCATGTTTGGGAGGGGGGGGGGCGCCAACCATGCCCCCCCCCAATCCGATCCGTCCATGTAGACTTGACATTAAAAGGTGTATTCCATGGAATCTTGCAAAGCCTTATGTAGTTAGAAAAATTATTATAAAACGTTTGTTTTTGGTACTTGATCAACAAATATGTTAATTTTATACGTACGATACAATATTAAACTTTGGTAAGATATTTTTTAAAATAAACACACAAAAAACCCAAACAAAATATCTATCCTGATCCGATTTAATATTTCCTTGTTTAAAGCAAAAAAAAATAAAAAAAAATAAAAAGCATTTGAAATCTATATGTTGAATTTATTTCTTTTGTTACATGCTGATGACATTGCATCGTCGCAAGCCACGAGCGACAATCCGCTATGCTATTATATCACACGTGGATGCCTGTGCTAAGATTACCTCGTTTTTAACGAGTACGCATAAATAAAATTAAGTCATCAACACAATGTAAAATGCTCCTGCACATCAATACAAGTGCCCATTTTATCGATCGATAAGTGAGTGTGTTTGGAAGAGAAACTTTGATTGACTCGTTCAAACATCATGAAATGTCATGTTGGGTCACAATGGCAAGAAAATTTACTCGCGCTCGCAGTGATTGGTTAAGAAGGTTTATGCATATTCATGAAAAACGAGGAAATCTCAGTACAGGCAGCCACGGGTGATAAAAAAAATAACGCATTGCTCTATGTGGTTTACGAAGATGATGATATTTTATTAATCTCTCAAACTGCAGATGGTTTACAGAAAGGGTTAAATACCTTATACAAATAATGTTGTCCTTGGAAATTAAAAGTTAATACATCCAAGACGAAAGTAATGTTCTTTTAGAAAGGTGATAATTTATCAGAATGATATTGTATTAGTCGACATGGCACAAACTGTGTCCGTAAATGGAAAACATTCCAGCCCAATTCATCTATGTTGTGGTGATCCGCAGAGTTCTGTTCGTGGACCCGTTCTCTTCATTTTATACACTCAGCCCCTCTCAAGTGCCATAAATCGTTATCCGGTGTCTCACCAATTGTACGCTGATGACACCCAAATATACAAATCTAGTCACCCAACTGAAGATGATGCTACCATCCAAGGCGTAGAGAGGTGCATTGCCAATGTGAAGACCTGGATGACATGTAACAAGCTGCAGACGAATGGTGATCAAACTGAAGCCATTCTGATCAACACACAAAGACTTTCTCATTCCTGTCCTTTACCTCAAACAATGAGTATCAGCAACACGAACATTAAATTCACACAATTAGTACGAAACCTAGGTGTCACTCTCGACAATACTCTCTCATTACACCAACAGGTCATGACCATATGCAAGGGCGAATCTCTGGAGCTGAGACCCATCAGCTCCATTCGCAGTTTTCTTTCTGTTGATGCCACAAAAACATTTGTGTGTTCCTTAGTGCTTTATAGACTGGACTACTGTAACTCTCTTTTATCTAGTTTATCTCAATATCTACTACAGAAACTTTAAAAAGTTCAAAACACAGCTGCTAGGATCGTCCTAAGAGTACCAAGAACCGAGCACTCCTCCCCCTGCTCTGTAACCATTACTGGCGACCCGTTCGCTTCAGAATCAAATACAAAATTCTCTCTGCTATAATTTGTTGACTGCCTCCAGTCTAAAATACCTATCTGACCTCACCTATGTGTAAACACATTCTAGATACTTACGCTCCTCTTCGGACACACGTATTCCCATTATTTCTACTGTCAAAACCAAGTCCTACGGACAACGTTCTTTTTCGTACCAGTGCCCAGTTACCTGGAACGAAACGTCTCTTAAACTTAGACCCAATGGCACTGTGATCTCATTCAAGAGTGCTCTCGAAACCTATTTCGACTGCAAGAACAGACCTAAGACTTAACAATGTTTCCTTACCCTTAATTATTTCTAGAATGCTTTTTGTTTGTAATTTCACGGCGTTTATATATATATATATATATATATATATATATATATATATATATATATATATATATATATATATATATATATATATAATATTTTCTTTTGCTGTGTAAATACCGGATATATTTCAAGCCAAGTCACGAGTTAAAATATATAATTTTTTGTACCACAAGATGAAACATATCTGGTATTTACGCGGGTAATGAAAATTTTCTTTTTATTATATATCAAACTTTCTCCATAATCTAAGCTTAGAAGATTAAACCACCCCCACCCCCATTTTCATACATTCACCGCACTTTCATTGGCTGATAATATAAATATCTGCGACTTAAGAGAGTGGTAGGAATATGATGATCTAATTTCTTGCACTAAATTACATTTTGACATTTTGTACTTTATTTTACTCTATCTGACCACAAAGCAAGTCCGATTAAGCAATGCATCACATCCGTTTTATCCTTGTTGTCAAGGTAGTAAGGGAAATAACTTCATAGAGACGAGAACGGCTTCGAGTCAAATTTCTTCAGCAGAAAATAATTTCCATGTGTGAGAGGTAATGTAATTTCCATTTATTTGTTCTAGCTCACAAAGTGCTCGTTTTTCTTGCTACAAGTATAACTTCTGTAGGCACACACAATCAAGCGTCGCATGGCATAATGGGAAATCTTGTATTTTCACATGTGAATATATAAGGATATATTTTTCACATGTGAAAATATAGCAATGAACAAACATAAAATTATCTAACCAATAATTTTCTCTATTTCACACTGAAGTATATATATATATATATATATATATATATATATATATATATATATATATATATATATCCTGTTGTGTTAACTAATATTGTAAAGCTCTTAGAGCGTTTAAAGATTAAGCTCTGTACTAAGTCCTCATTATTGTTATTATTATTATTAAATATGGTGATATTTACACATAAATATTTGCCTAAATTGTATATATCTTGGTATTGCTTTTACCACTAAATGATCTTGTATGGAAACATATAAAGCTCCAGCTGCGCAAGCACATGAGGCATTGCTCAAATTAAACAAATATCTGTATCAATTTACAAATACACCTGTAAGCCATATACTGGATCTTTTCGACAAATTAGATTTTCCAACACTGAATTACGGATTAGGAGTTTGGAGTTTTGGAGAAAAAAAACATTATTTTCATAGAGTACATATGTGACTTTGTAGACGCTTACTTGATGTAAAACAGTACACACAAAATGAGTTTGCATATAGGGAACATCGAAGAACATCATTAGATTATGCAGTGCTTGGTACATGAGTATTGCAGTGATGAGTTTGGTTTAGGTTTTGAATACCAAGTGTTTTTTCGATTGTCTGCTTGGATTAATATATTTTCCGGTATTCATTTAATAAAACAGAAAAATGAGTGTGGTTGTCCCTCCTACTAATGAAGTGATAAAACGTACTCATACATTCTGTATTTGATTGATGGGATACTCATACATTCTGTATTTGAATGATGGGATATACAAACGTACACATACATTCTGTATTTGACTGATGGGATATACAAACGTACACATACATTCTGTATTTGACTGATGGGATATACAAACGTACACATACATTCTGTATTTGACTGATGGGATATACAAACGTACACATACATTCTGTATTTGACCGATGGGATATACAAACGTACTCATACATTCTGTATTTGACTGATAGATACTCATACATTCTGTATTTGACTGATGGATACTCATACATTCTGTATTTGACTGATGGGATGGATACTCATACATTCTATATTTGGCTGATGGATACTCATACATTCTATATTTGACTGATGGGATATACAAACTTGTTTCATCTGGGTTTACTGATACTCTCACAGTTTTTAAAAAAATAATAGATGTTATATAGCTCAGTAGCATACAAGATGTCAGCCATCCTCTTACTAATCAATCCTTTTTCTAAGAGTTTATTATACAAAAATTCATTAGTCTGTCTGACTTGATCATGATAGTCATTCATTTTCCTTTCACATGCTGTTGTCTCCCGATCTTTTTTTCATTTATTTTCTGTGTCCACCTTTATCGAATTTTTCAACAATTAATCCAGCACCAGAGAAATTAAAAAGATCTCGACCCAATATTTCTCAAATGGTTCTCTGGTATCTGGATCTCTAACAAATACTTCATATATTGAATATGTTGCTGCAACCAATTTAATTTATATTTTATCTCTAGACTTTAAAAATGAAGCTCTTTCCTTCCAATCAAAACTTTGACGTATTTTGTTCCTAACAAGCTTTAGCTGTTCATTATATAATTTACCTACTTTTTTGGTAACAGTTTCTCATTTTCTACAAGTAAATATGTACTTGCTATATTAACATTAAATGTATTGATTTCAATGGGTAAGTAATGCTCTTGTTCGGCTGATAAAATTGAATCAGGTCGTATCTGATTATAGCCAGAATAAAAGGTATATATGGGTCAATTGAAGTTATGGAACTAAGTTCAATGAAATATGCTTTGTTGGTAAGTAACATTACCTTTATATTTTCCACAACATACAGACTCTGAATAGCAATGTACTAATACAATAGTTTAAATCCATATTACTTATTGCAGAGTATATTCAACATTTTTCATGAATCCCTGAGTTAAAATCACCAGTGGATTATTTTACATCTGTCACAAATTTTTATATATTTTTTTATTAGAGCCAATAATTTATTTTATCTGTTTTTGGAATCAGGTTAAACTTGTATAACCTTAGCATTGATATCAGCTATTCTTAGTGTTGTTGTTATCAGCTATTTCTAGTGTTCTTGTTATCAGCTATTCCTAGTGTTCTTGTTATCAGCTATTTCTAGTGTTCTTGTTCGCTTCACAGAGTTTATTTTAAAAAGTACTTCTTAGACGTTTTGAGGAGACTGCGCTTTATATAACACATTTTGACCAATGTTTCAAGGAATTTACATGTACTACATTTGTCTTTTATATTTTATATACATTTTACAGAAATTTAACATATTTACCTTTTATATTTTATTTTGTTGTACTTCATGTTTACTATTATTTGGAAGGGTTTGTCTTCCTAACGTTTTTGTGCAATTCTTCATTTTGACATATTTTGAACTTGACCCATACTTGGCATCATACAGCCACTATAGTGCTGATGTACCGTATAATACTACTACACATATACTTTATTCACATAGTGCTAGTTGTGATCTGTTTTTATTTATACAGCGTTTATTATGTTAACAGCTATATAATTATCATGGCATTGCTTAGTGTCTAACTCTCTTATCATTTTGTTAATAAGAATACAGACATTGTGTTCTGCTTGTGATGTTTTCGGGGTCTTAGTATATCAGCAATTAAACTATTCAGTTCATCTATTTTTTATTTACTGATTCTGTTCTGTTATATCCTCCTGAATCTCTTTCTCTAAATATTTTTTTTTCATATCGTCAAGTTTTGTTTGGATGGCAGTAAAACTTTTGCTCGTCTTTTTTAGTTTTCTTATATCCTCTTTTAGTTACACAGCTTCTTGATTTATCAGAATTTTGATTTCCTGTTCATCATGACCAGGTTTATCAGATTTTTTAATTCCTGGTTATCATGACCAGGCTTTACATTTTGTAGTGTCTGGATAACCCGAAATAATATTCTGGCTCTCTCACTAAATGAATCCTGGGTATCTGTTATCAGTCTTTTCTTGTCATTAACCTGTATCAACTCTTTTATTAGCGCAGGTCCTGCTGGTGGCATCATCCTGTCTGTCGGTTCACCTAACGTTTTTTGTTTTTTAATCTGCTTATTTCCTGTTGATATCAGCGGTGATATTAGTCTGTACATCAATAACTTTTTGTTTTGACTCAAAATCATTCACATTAATGATTTCATACCCTTTCACATAAATCATTTAATTAGTTATATTCCTATCGACTTACACTTATCAGAGAACAAAAAAAATATACTCAGTCAGCTATAGCAAAATGATATGTTACCATCGATCCATCAAAATGAATAATATTATCATCCTCAGGTCTTATGAATACTGTTAGTCTGTAATTTGTATAGTAATCCACCAACCAGTACTGATACAAAATTTACATGCTTGATATTTGTAAATGGAAATACTGCCAGTATATTCTTGGGTTTTCTATTGTGAAGTGTTTGCATACCACCAATTTCCATAACTTGAACAAAACAATTCTTGGAGTTAAGAAAATAAAAACCAACGAAACAAGCAAATATTATCTGATTATGTGTTTTGGCCTGAATCGTTACTGGTTTATCAAAACCCAGTAGTTTTATCTTTTGATGTGTGAAATAAACGGAGTGGTTATTGTTGGAAGTAATGATAACCATAGAGTTGATCACTGAAGGCTCAACATCAATATTTTTCTCCCATAGCATTATTATTTATTATCCTAACATAGGTATCGAAGCTGTAGTACCAGTCATGGATTATTATTAACCTCCTATATGATTATGAGTTAGCGTAATAAAATACATTGGTATTTTTGTAGTTTTCCTGATATGTTATAGCTTCTAGCTGTACAATCATTTGTTTTTAGTGCTATGTAATAGTTACCGCCTCTATTATTAACATAATATCTTATATCAAAGTGCTTGTTTGGTATATTATGAATTATCAATTCAGCCATTTAAAATCTTTTAATATTCAATCATTGTTCGCTTGTCTTAACCGGATCACTCCTCTTTTCCCTTCTGACAATTTCTGTGGACACCAATCATCAGCGAAAACTCTTCATGTAGTATCTCATTATCAAATAGTGTCTTGGATACCAACTCCTCGATGTCGTTTAGTTTTGCTGATGCTGTGTATATTATCTCATTATGTTTGATTAGTTTGTTAAACACCATTTTCTATTTTAGTCCTTTTGCCAGCACGCCAAGGGCCTGTACATCCAACAGATACAATAGTGGCACAATTAAACCGCTAGCTGCCGCAACAACAGCATTTCATGCTTCCACAATACCAATACTCCCACCAACAGCAGCAGTGCCATTTTCTCGCTAATGAACAATTCTATAAATACAATTATATTTTTAAACGTTTTCATGGCGTTGAATATTATTATTCAACATAGTTTTATTATTCTTTATTTCAGTTAGTCTGTCCATTTTTCTGGGTGAATAAATATCGTTCAAACACATAAAAATAAAAAGATGAACGTATAGCATCAGCAAAAGTTTTAATCACTGTCATCGTCAGAGTAATCATTTAATTTAAGCTTTTTTTAATAAAAGGGTTGACTAGGTAATCCCATGCTAATCAAATATTTCTCTGTCAATGCTACTGGTGCTCCTGCAGCTATCATGTGAAACACAGTGCTGTATAATGATTGAAATAAAGGTTCAAATCTTATCCCAACCGCTCTTTTATTCAGCATGACTGTTGGTATTGTTACAGCAGTAAATACTCCAACGGTGTATATTTTGTTTCCATTTGTTTGATAAAATTTAGAGCATCTCGGGAACAGGATTTTTCGTATTGGCATTACTGGTTTAAGTTGATGATTTTGGATAACAAGTGTTAGTACTGATAGTTGAGATTGTGTTGCTGGTTGCTGACGTTTCGAATTCATAAATAGTATATTCCTAGTAGTGTTACTGGTACTAGTCTACCATATATTAAATACTTGCTGTATGATTTGGAATTGAGCCTCTTTAAATATTATGTAATTTTTTCTGTTTTTAGTTTTCTTTTTATAGCGCCCAGACTGTAATCCCAACTGTCAGCCTAAGGTTACTCTCCTCGGGTATTTGGCATAAGTTGGTATAGCTCTCACTATAGTTGGTTCCTGTTTAATATCAAATTGGGTATAAGCCTTTAAATTTAAGTGATTTGTTAAGGAGATCTAAATTGATTTCAACGAACACTAAGACCAATTTAAGTCATTAGTGAAGGTCGCTAAGATGATCTTACTAAGACGATCAAGTAGACCGCAATTCAAACTCTATTGAGTCAAATTTATGTGTTATTTTTGTTGTAAATGTATCTAGTCATCTAAATATGTCAGACTCTGTATCATCAGACGGTGACTATAATAAATGTCCGCAATGCCCAAATTGACAAAAAAAATTACAAAAATCTTGTTATATTATTATGTTACAGAAAATATAAAAAAGAGTGGATGGACCAACGCCTGGCAACACTAACTGAGCTGCAATATATTATGTCTAAGCTTATTAAGCTTATTGATCAGATAAATTGATTGATGAGATAGAAACTGTGTGCCCTAAAAATAATTACTAGTACAGAAAATGAAAATAAGACAGATGAAAGCTTTAAAACATCAGAAACAGAATCCGTACTGCTCTAAAGTACAATACCAAACACTACCAAAATTACTCTTTAGGTAATCGACCTAGAGTCATGGGATACATATCAACACTGACTAAACTTTACTAAGTATTACTATACTATTGGTGACGAAGAGCTGCTTGGTGATCATTTAATGCCATTAGATAAATTTATCAGAAAATAACAACTAACATTTTTTTTATTTATCTGGAGAAACGCCAGATATATGTTTGCTGATGATAATTTGGCTACAAATGCAACGATTCCGTCATTTGAGGAGATTCAGCGGCAACTGCAAATCATTCAACAGTTTAACAGTTTCGATAACTACTTCCTAAGTCACGTGATAACTGACAAATGTGCAGACACTGTATATATTGCCTCCAGCCACTATGTATGATTGATAATACAGTTTCCCCTACAAGTATGATACACATTTTATTTACCTAACAAATGTTTCAGGAATAATGATTTCCTCAAGATCTATTTGTGGTTCTTTTTCCTTTTTATCATTTTCTTTTTTTAGAGAGAGAGAGATATTTTGAGATGGTTGGCTGTTATTACGGATGCTGATATTGTTGACCAACCATAAAGTCATCAGCTAGGTCTTTTTGAAACTTTTCTGGGTCATCAAATCTGTGTTACCAGCACAGATATACTATAGATTATAATATATGTCATCTATAGATTGTAATATATGTCATCTATAGATTATAATATATGTCATCTATAGATTATAATATATGTCATCTATATATTATAATATATGTCATCTATAGATTGTAATATATGTCATCTATAGATTATAATATATGTCATCTATAGATTATAATATATTTCATCAATTTTCAGATCTTTGCTAACCTGGTTGATGTGAATATTTCATAAGATTGAATTAAGCTTTTTCATCTAGTTTGTTCAGATCATTTTCTGTCAATGCTTATATGTCCCAATTACTATTGCCACATGGAGCTCTTGTTTCACAGACTCTAGATATTCTGATATGGATGGTTGTTGAGGTTGATTGAAGACTAAATCTGCTGTTAGATTAAAATCGATTTATTAGAGATTAAATGGAGCGAGATCGTTTGCAGAAGCGCAGGTTGCAGATGAGAGAGGATATCGAAATGGATTTGGATCAAATTTTTGATGATTTATATGAGGCTGAAAGCTCATTCTCTAAGCAGGACATTATGTCCAAACTAAGATCTGATTAATTTAATGTTTCGGTTGATACTAGTGAAACACTACAAGCATATCCATTCAAGGACACATCTGAGTTAAGAACCAAAATAATGTCTGATTATGCTAACAAATTTAAAACCTACTCACTGAAAATGGTATGAAGGTTAATCATACACACACTAAAAATGGTATGAAGGCTAATCATACACACACTAAAATTGGTATGAAGGCTAATCATACACACACTAAAAATGGTATGAAGGCTAATCATACACACACTGAAAATGGTGTGAAGGCTAATCATACACACACTAAAATTGGTATGAAGGCTAATCATACACACACTGAAAATGGTATGAAGGCTAATCATACACACACTAAAAATGTACTTAGGGATAACTTATCCGTAAAGAAAGATATAAAATGTTATAAAGTATTTTTTTATGGTGACAAACATATATCATATTACCAAAGTGGTGTTATAAAGTTTTATTTTGGTAGTACACTGGCACAAGAAACCGGAACCAAACTCATTAAGGAAGTATTGATGTCTAGTACTAAATCACCATGTCCATTACAATCAGAAACGTCAAAAGAGTCAAAATCTACTTCCACACCTAAGTCACTGAACAACTGGACAGTTTGTGTAATTTCTTGCTTATTTGGGCAAAATATTATATTTACACTTGCAGATTCAATGTGCAAAATCCTTCCATTTATGCTTTTAAGCACATAGTAGAAATGCATAAAAACATTGAAAAATAGACTGCTAAGTTAAATAAAAAAGAGGACCAATTTCTTCAAAAATGGACCTCAATAATGAATATGTAACTTGTGTAAGAATTCTTTTTCTTCTTGTATTTCGTTATATTTATTTGGGTCTGATTTGATGGTAAACAGGAACAAAATACTGTAATATCACAAAGTCTATGCCACCTAGACGCTGTATACTTGTGTTCGTCTATTTAAATTGTGTATCTAAAGAGATTGTGTGCCATATGATTGTGTGCATGCGCGTTTGTGTGTATGTTTTCTTTTTCTGTACATTGTATTTATTATCCCTAGATTATCTGATAACCAGAAATGTTTGATTGTAAGGTGACCTTGGGATGGTTCCCCGACCCAGTGGTCAACCTTTTACGGGGATAATAATAATTAAAAAAACCAAAATTCACTGTTTGAGGTTATGCAGGAATCAGTCAAAGAAACACCAGCTGATGCAGATATGCCAGAAGTATATCCATTAACAACATAAACAGAATAATTACTTTAATAAAACTTAAAGCGCCATTGGGAAGTAGACTAAAGGAGTATTTTTATTTTTAAAATGGGGTGACAATAGCGACATTAGGTTGTAGATTTGTCATTGGCAAGAATTCATTGTTAATATCAATTATTCGCTTGTTTAATAATAGGACTGGCATAAAACCTAAACCTGATTCGGGACCAACATTGCCTGATTTTTAAAAAATGATGTACCAGCTTCTGCACTATCAACTCTAGCCCGCAGTACCAATTCCTGGTCCACAAAGACATAGTCCTCCATCAACTATATCTAATGGATTACTGGTCCGCAAAGACATTAGTCCTTCATCAACTATATCTAATGGATTACTGGTCCGCAAAGACATAGTCCTTCATCAACTATATCTAATTACTGGTCCGCAAAGACATAGTCCTCCATCAACTATATCTAATGGATTACTGGTCCGCAAATACATAGTCCTTCATCAACTATATCTAATGGATTACTGGTCCGCAAATACATAGTCCTCCATCAACTATATCTAATGGATTACTGGTGTGCAAAGACATAGTCCTCCATCAACTATACCTAATGGATTACTGGTACACATAAACATAGTCCTTCATCAACTATATCTAATGGACTTCTGGTCCGCAAATACATAGCCCTTCATCAACTATATCTAATTGATTACTGGTCCACAAAGACATAGTCCTCCATCAACTATATCTAATGGATTACTGGTCCACAAAGACATAGTCCTCCATCAACTACATCTAATGGATTACTGGTCCACAAAGACATAGTCCTCCATCAACTATATCTCATGGATTAAACAGGTTTTCGGCCTAGTGATATGATATGTCAGGAAAAGTAATGACTGAATTAGAAGCAGTTGTTTGCCAGGTTGTTGGATTTTTGCTCAGATCAGCTGGTAATGTATAAGCTGTTTTAGCTATTAATGTAATTATACCGGTTATTTGATTAATACCCTTTTTTCAATAATAATTTAATGATACTAGTTATTTGATTAATACCCTTACGTTTCTCAATCATAATTTAATTATACTGGTTATTGTAATAATACTCTTAAGTTTTTCAATCATAATTTAATTATACTGATTATTGCATTAATACTCTTACGTTTTCAATCATAAATTAATTATACTGGTTATTGTAATAATCTCTTACGTTTTTCAATCATAATTTAATTATACTGGTTATTGTATTAATACTCTTACGTTTTTCAATCATAATTTAATTATACTGATTATTGTATTAATACACTTACTTTTTTCAATCATAAATTAATTATACTGGTTATTGTAATAATACTCTTACGTTTTCCAATCCCAATTTAATTGTACTGGTTATTGTATTAATACTCTTACGTTTTTCAACATAATTTAATTATACTGGTTATTGTAATAATACTCTTACGTTTTTCAATCATAATTTAATTATACTGGTTATTGTAATAATACTCTAACGTTTTTCCATTATAATTTAATTATACTGGTTACTGGACTAATGCCTATACGTTTTTCAATCATGAATTAATTATACTGGTTATTGGATTAATACTCTTACGTTTTTCAATCATAAATTAATTATACTGGTTATTATATTAATACTCTTACGTTTTTCAATCACAATTTAATTATACTGGTTACTGGACTAATGCCTATACGTTTTGCAATCATAAATTAACTATACTGGCTACTGGATTAATACTTTTACGTTTTTCAATCATAATTTAATTATATTGGTTATTGGATTAATACCCTTACGTTTTTCAATCCCAATTTATGTTGTTGATACCACTAAAATAAAGTAACCAATCAAATATTTAAAAAACTCGCCCCAACAGCAGTTTTAAAAAGAGCATAAACAGCAAGTTGTTTATAATGGTTGTTTGGTTTTGTAACTTTAGTAGTTATTTGTTTTTCTAGTTTGGTTTTGTTACTTTAGAGGTTATTTGTTTTTCTGGTTGTTCATTATTTGGTTTTGATGTTTCTAGTGCAATACGATTTTTGTTGTGTTCATTAGATTCATAGTCCAGTGTTTGCTGATAAATAACTATTTAATTTAATGGTTTCATTGGTTTTTGTATTATTTCCTTATTCACATCAGCAAATCCTATATTTAGGCCATCAGAGTCTGTTGTTACAACTGTTAATTAAACCTTCTCTTTTTGTTATGTTACTAGTTATTAGATGAATTGTACTACCATCAACAGCATAATCTAGTCTTCCATTAGTACTACCATCAACAGCATAATCTAGTCTTCCATCAGTACCACCATCAACAGCATAATCTAGTCTACTATTAGTACTACCATCAACAGCATAATCTAGTCTTCCATTAGCACTACCATCAACAGCATAATATAGTCTTCTATTAGTACTACCATCAACAGTATAATCTAGTCTTCCATTAGTACTACCATCAACAGCATAATCTAGTCTTCCATTAGTACTACCATCAACAGTATAATCTAGTCTTCTATTAGTACTACCATCAACAGCATAATCTAGTCTTCCATTAGTACTACCATCAACAGCATAATCTAGTCTTCCATCAGTACTACCATCAACAGCATAATCTAGTCTTCCATTAGTACTACCATCAACAGCATAATCTAGTCTTCTATTAGTACTACCATCAACAGCATAATCTAGTCTTCCATTAGTACTACCATCAACAGCATAATCTAGTCTTCTATTAGTACTACCATCAACAGTATAATCTAGTCTTCTATTAGTACTACCATCAACAGCATAATCTAGTCTTCCATTAGTACTACCATGAACAGTATAATCTAGTCTTCTATTAGTACTACCATCAACAGCATAATCTAGTCTTCCATTAGTACTACCATCAACAGCATAATCTAGTCTTCCATCAGTACTACCATCAACAGTATAATCTAGTCTTCCATTAGTACTACCATCAACAGCATAATCTAGTCTTCTATTAGTACTACCATCAACAGCATAATCTAGTCTTCCATCAGTACTACCATCAACAGTATAATCTAGTCTTCTATTAGTACTACCATCAACAGCATAATCTAGTCTTCTATTAGTACTACCATCAACAGCATAATCTAGTCTTCCAGCAGTACTACCATCAACAGCATAATCTAGTCTTCCATTAGTACTACCATCAACAGCATAATCTAGTCTTCCATTAGTACTACTATCAACAGCATAATTTAGTCTTCCATTAGTACTACCATCAACAGTATAATCTAGTCTTCTATTAGTACTACCATCAACAGCATAATGAAGTCTTCTATTAGTACTACCATCAACATCATAATCTAGTCTTCCATCAGTACTACCATCAACAGCATAATCTAGTCTTCCATCAGTACTACCATCAACAGTATAATCTAGTCTTCTATTAGTACTACCATCAACAGCATAATCTAGTCTTCTATTAGTACTACCATCAACAGCATAATCTAGTCTTCCATTAGTACTACCATCAACAGTATAATCTAGTCTTCTATTAGTACTACCATCAACATCATAATCTAGTCTTCCAGCAGTACTACCATCAACAGTATAATCTAGTCTTCTATTAGTACTACCATCAACAGTATAATCTAGTCTTCTATTAATACTACCATCAACAGTATAATCTAGTCTTCTATTAGTACTACCATCAACATCATAATCTAGTCTTCTATTAGTACTACCATCAACAGCATAATCTAGTCTTCAATTAGTACTACCATCAACAGTATAATTTAGTCTTACATTAGTACTACCATCAACATCATAATCTAGTCTTCTATTAGTACTACCATCAACAGCATAATCTAGTCTTCCATCAGTACTACAATCAACAGCATAATTTAGTCTTCTATTAGTACTACTATCAACAGCATAATCTAGTCTTCCATCAGTACTACCATCAACAGCATAATCTAGTCTTCCATTAGTACTACCATCAACAGCATAATCTAGTTTTCTATTAGTACTACCATCAACAGCATAATCTAGTCTTCCATTAGTACTACCATCAACAGCATAATCTAGTCTTCCATTAGTACTACCATCAACAGCATAATCTAGTCTTCCATTAGTACTACCATCAACAGCATAATCTAGTCTTCTATTAGTACTACCATCAACAGCATAATCTAGTCTTCCATTAGTACTACCATCAACAGCATAATCTAGTCTTCAATCAGACTACCATCAACAGCATAATCTAGTCTTCCATTAGTACTACCATCAACAGCATAATCTAGTCTTCCATTAGTACTACCATCAACAGCATAATCTAGTCTTCCATCATTACTACCATCAACAGCATAATCTAGTCTTATATTAGTACTACTATCAACGGCATAATCTAGTCTTCCATTAGTACTACCATCAACAGCATAATCTAGTCTTCCATTAGTACTACCATCAACAGCATAATCTAGTCTTCTATTAGTACTACCATCAACAGCATAATCTAGTCTTCTATTAGTACTACCATCAACAGCATAATCTAGTCTTCCATCAGTACTACCATCAACAGCATAATCTAGTCTTCCATCAGTACTACCATCAACAGCATAATCTAGTCTTCCATTAGTACTACCTTCAACAGCATAATCTAGTCTTCTATTAGTACTACCATCAACAGCATAATCTAGTCTTCCATTAGTACTACCATCAACAGTATAATCTAGTCTTCTATTAGTACTACCATCAACATCATAATCTAGTCTTCCAGCAGTACTACCATCAACAGTATAATCTAGTCTTCTATTAGTACTACCATCAACAGTATACTCTAGTCTTCTATTAGTACTACCATCAACATCATAATCTAGTCTTACATTAGTACTACCATCAACAGCATAATCTAGTCTTCAATTAGTACTACCATCAACAGTATAATCTAGTCTTACATTAGTACTACCATCAACATCATAATCTAGTCTTCTATTAGTACTACCATCAACAGCATAATCTAGTCTTCCATCAGTACTACCATCAACAGCATAATTTAGTCTTCTATTAGTACTACTATCAACAGCATAATCTAGTCTTCCATCAGTACTACCATCAACAGCATAATCTAGTCTTCCATTAGTACTATCATCAACAGCATAATCTAGTCTTCCATTAGTACTACCATCAACAGCATAATCTAGTCTTCCATTAGTACTACCATCAACAGCATAATCTAGTCTTCCATTAGTACTACCATCAACAGCATAATCTAGTCTTCTATTAGTACTACCATCAACAGCATAATCTAGTCTTCCATCAGTACTACCATCAACAGCATCATCTAGTCTTCCATTAGTACTAACATCAACAGCGTAATCTAGTCTTCCATTAGTACTACCATCAACAGCATAATCTAGTCTTCTATTATTTCTACCATCAACAGCATAATCTAGTCTTCCATTAGTACTACCATCAACAGCATAATCTAGTCTTCTATTAGTACTACCTTCAACAGCATAATCTAGTCTTCCATTAGTACTACCATCAACAGCATAATCTAGTCTTCCATTAGTACTACCATCAACAGCATAATCTAGTCTTCCATTAGTACCACCATCAACAGCATAATCTAGTCTTCATTAGTACTACCATCAACAGTATAATCTAGTCTTCCATTAGTACTACCATCAACAGCATAATCTAGTCTTCCATTAGTACTACCATCAACAGCATAATCTAGTCTTCCATTAGTACTACCATCAACAGCATAATCTAGTCTTCCATTAGTACTACCATCAACAGCATAATCTAGTCTTCTATTTGTACAACCATCAACAGCATAATCTAGTCTTCTATTAGTACTACCATCAACAGCATAATCTAGTCTTCCATTAGTACTACCATCAACAGCATAATCTAGTCTTCTATTAGTACTGCCATCAACAGCATAATCTAGTCTTCCATCAGTACTACCATCAACAGCATAATCTAGTCTTCCATCATTACTACCATCAACAGCATAATCTAGTCTTCCATCAGTACTACCATCAACAGCATAATCTAGTCTTCCATTAGTACTACCATCGACAGCATAATCTAGTCTTCCATTAGTACTACCATCAACAGCATAATTTAGTCTTCTATTAGTACTACCATCAACAGCATAATCTAGTCTTCCATTAGTACTACCATCAACAGCATAATCTAGTCTTCCATCAGTACTACCATCAACAGCATAATCTAGTCTTCTATTAGTACTACCATCAACAGCATAATCTACTCTTCCATCAGTACTACCATCAACAGCATAATCTAGTCTTCCATCATTACTACCATCAACAGCATAATCTAGTCTTCCATCAGTACTACCATCAACAGCATAATCTAGTCTTCCATTAGTACTACCATCGACAGCATAATCTAGTCTTCCATTAGTACTACCATCAACAGCATAATCTAGTCTTCTATTAGTATTACCATCAACAGCATAATCTAGTCTTCTATTAGTACTACCATCAACAGCATAATCTAATCTTCCATCAGTACTACCATCAACAGCATAATCTAGTCTTCCATCAATACTACCATCAACAGCATAATCTAGTCTTCCATTAGTACTACCATCAACAGCATAATCTAGTCTTCCATCAGTACTAGCATCAACAGCATAATCTAGTCTTCCATTAGTACTACCATCAACAGCATAATCTAGTCTTCCATCAGTACTACCATCAACAGCATAATCTAGTCTTCCATTAGTACTACCATCAACAGCATAATCTAGTATTCCATTAGTACTACCATCAACAGCATAATCTAGTCTTCCATCAGTACTTCCATCAACAGCATAATCTAGTCTTCTATTAGTACTACCATCAACAGCATAATCTAGTCTTCCATCAGTACTACCATCAACAGCATAATCTAGTCTTCTATTAGTACTACCATCAACAGCATAATCTAGTCTACTATTAGTACTACCATCAACAGCATAATCTAGTCTTCCATTAGTACTACCATCAACAGCATAATCTAGTCTACTACCATCAACAGCATAATCTAGTCTTCCATTAGTACTACCATCAACAGCATAATCTAGTCTTCCATTAGTACTACCATCAACAGCATAATCTAGTATTCCATTAGTACTACCATGAACAGCATAGTCTAGTCTTCCATCAGTACTTCCATCAACAGCATAATCTAGTCTTCTATTAGTACTACCATCAACAGCATAATCTAGTCTTCCATCAGTACTACCATCAACAGCATAATCTAGTCTTCTATTAGTACTACCATCAACAGCATAATCTAGTCTTCTATTAGTACTACCATCAACAGCATAATCTAGTCTTCCATTAGTACCATCAACAGCATAATCTAGTCTACTACCATCAACAGCATAATCTAGTCTTCCATTAGTACTACCATCAACAGCATAATCTAGTCTTCCATTAGTACTACCATCAACAGCATGATCTAGTCTTCCATTAGTACTACCATCAACAGCATAATCTAGTCTTCTATTAGTACTACCATCAACAGCATAATCTAGTCTTCCATCAGTACTATCATCAACAGCATAATCTAGTCTTCCATTAGTACTACCATCAACAGCATAATCTAGTCTTCCATTAGTACTACCATCAACAGCATAATCTAGTCTTCCATCAGTACTACCATCAACAGCATAATCTAGTCTTCCATTAGTACTACCATCAACAGCATAATCTAGTCTTCCATCAGTACTACCATCAACAGCATAATCTAGTCTTCCATTAGTACTACCATCAACAGCATAATCTAGTATTCCATTAGTACTACCATCAACAGCATAATCTAGTCTTCCATCAGTACTTCATCAACAGCATAATCTAGTCTTCTATTAGTACTACCATCAACAGCATAATCTAGTCTTCCATCAGTACTACCATCAACAGCATAATCTAGTCTTCTATTAGTACTACCATCAACAGCATAATCTAGTCTTCTATTAGTACTACCATCAACAGCATAATCTAGTCTTCCATTAGTACTACCATCAACAGCATAATCTAGTCTACTACCATCAACAGCATAATCTAGTCTTCCATTAGTACTACCATCAACAGCATAATCTAGTCTTCCATTAGTACTACCATCAACAGCATAATCTAGTCTTCCATTAGTATTACCATCAACAGCATAATCTAGTCTTCCATCAGTACTACCATCAACAGCATAATCTAGTCTTCTATTAGTACTACCATCAACAGCATAATCTAGTCTTCCATTAGTACTACCATCAACAGCATAATCTAATCTTCTATTAGTACTACCATCAACATTATAATCTAGTCTTCCATTAGTACTACCATCAACAGCATAATCTAGTCTTCTATTAGTACTACCATCAACAGCATAATCTAGTCTTCCATTAGTACTACCATCAACAGCATAATCTAGTCTTCTATTAGTACTACCATCAACAGCATAATCTAGTCTTCCATCAGTACTATCATCAACAGCATAATCTAGTCTTCCATTAGTACTACCATCAACAGCATAATCTAGTCTTCTATTAGTACTACCATCAACAGCATAATCTAGTCTTCCATCAGTACTACCATCAACAGCATAATCTAGTCTTCCATTAGTACTACCATCAAAAGCATAATCTAGTCTTCCATCAGTACTACCATCAACAGCATAATCTAGTCTTCCATTAGTACTACCATCAACAGCATAATCTAGTCTTCTATTAGTACTACCATCAACAGCATAATCTAGTCTTCTATTAGTACTACCATCAACAGCATAATCTAGTCTTCTATTAGTACTACCATCAACAGCATAATCTAGTCTTCCATTAGTACTACCATCAACAGCATAATCTAATCTTCCGTCAGTACTACCATCAACAGCATAATCTGGTCTTCTATTAGTACTACCATCAACAGCATAATCTAGTCTTCCATTAGTACTACCATCAACAGCACAATCTAGTCTTCCATTAGTACTACCATCAACAGCATAATCTAGTCTTCCATTAGTACTACCATCAACAGTATAATCGAGTCTTCTATTAGTACTACCATCAACAGCATAATCTAGTCTTCCATTAGTACTACCATCAACAGCATAATCTAGTCTTCCATCAGTACTACCATTAACAGCATAATCTAGTCTTCTATTAGTACTACCATCAACAGCATAATCTAGTCTTCCATCAGTACTACCATCAACAGCATAATCTAGTCTTCCATTAGTACTACCATCAACAGCATAAGCTAGTCTTCCATTAGTACTACCATCAACAGCATAATCTAGTCTTCCATTAGTACTACCATCAACAGCATAATCTAGTCTTCCATTAGTACTACCATCAACAGCATAATCTAGTCTACTATTAGTACTACCATCAACAGCATAATCTAGTCTTCCATCAGTACTACCATCAACAGCATAATCTAGTCTTCCATTAGTACTACCATCAACAGCATAATCTAGTCTTCTATTAGTACTACCATCAACAGAATAATCAAGTCTTACATTAATATTATCATCAACAGCATAATCTAGTCTTCCATTAGTACTACCATCAACAGCATAATCTAGTCTTCTATTAGTACTACCATCAATAGCATAATCTAGTCTTCTATTAGTACTACCATCAACAGCATAATCTAGTCTTCTATTAGTACTACCATCAACAGCATAATCTAGTCTTCCATTAGTACTACCATCAACAGCATAATCTAGTCTTCCATCAGTTGATTGCATGATATTTTGATATGATTGCATAATCTAGTCTTCCATCAGTTGATTGCATGATATTTTTATATGATTGCAGTATTTTGTAATCAGACTTTTCTTTTCTGCCTGTAATAATAATTTCAACCAATTTTTCAAAACTTGCCTTAGCTACTTCTGGATTGGATAATACTGTTTTCAGGTTTCCAGTTGAACAGAATGTATTGATAAAAAAAACAACAACCTCATACTCTGATTTAGTCTATTATTACCAGCTTCTGTTATTCACTCACTATTTGGAAAAGAAAAATATCGCCAATCTGACCCTTCTGTTTCTTCATGAAGTACTTCATTAAATTTCCAATACTGATATCATATCAAGGGATATCGCCATGTGCCTTTTTTTCCAAAATTCTGGATCTCCAGTTACATGTTTTGTTTCGTCTTCACTCATTTCACCCAATATTTAATAACACTACTTTAGTGGATATATTATATCAGTATTATTTTTCCAAGCATTAAACCTAAAATATGTATCTGGTAATATTTTGAATGAATTGCATATTATTTGATATTTTGTAAATGTATATGATTGTTATTCATATTGTAGATATAGTTATTTGATGGATATACTCCAAGTGTTGCTAGATATTGCAATTTCAGTTTCTGATAATAATTTCTAAACTGATAATAGATATGAAATATATGTACCTATTTTACTACCTCTGTTAGCATATGATCAGTTATGTGCCAAACAGATGCACCACAACCTGCTGTAGCTAGGTATATGGCCCAGGTAATCTGATTTTGACATATAGAATCTATAACTGCTTTCATTAATATCAAGTCTTATGATATATTGCTGACAAATATCATAAACATTATATGTAAAACATTTATCTTCCGAAAAATAGATTTTCATGTTCCTGACATACAATGTTTTGTATCCAAATCAAAAGTGTCATCGATTGAGTTATGAAATATTGTTGCTGGTACAGGATGTTTTCTGTTTGTACGTGCATCTAATTTTAGTCTCTCATCTATTTAAGTGTTTATTTGTGGGGTCATAGAATATGGATTTGTGGCTATTGATACTCGGCTGTTGTTTTATCTGATACTTGTCAGCTGGGTGGGGCTTTTCTACTGATAATTGTCGCTAGAAATTCTGATACTACGAGTCTGTTGTTGATTACAAAATAGAAATTCTGATACTACGAGTCTGTTGTTGATTACAAAATAGAAATTCTGATACTACGAGTCTGCTGTTGATTACAAAATAGAAATTCTGATACTACGAGTCTGTTGTTGATTACAAAATAGAAATTCTGATACTACGAGTCTGTTGTTGATTACAAAATAGAAATTCTGATACTACGTGTCTGTTGTTGATTACAAAATAGAAATTCTGATACTTCGAGTCTATTGTTGATTACAAAATAGAAATTCTGATACTACGAGTCTGTTGTTGATTACAAAATAGAAATTCTGATACTACGAGTCTGTTGTTGATTACAAAATAGAAATTATGATACTGCGAGTCTGTTGTTGATTACAAAATAGAAATTCTAATACTACGAGTCTGTTGTTGATTACAAAATAGAAATTCTGATACTACGAGTCTGTTGTTGATTACAGAATAGAAATTCTGATACTACAAGTCTGTTGTTGATTACAAAATAGATATTCTGATACTACGAGTCTGCTGTTGATTACAAAATAGAAATTCTGATACTTAGAGTCTGTTGTTGATTATAAACTAGCAATTCTGATACTACGAGTCTGTTGTTGATTACAAAAAAAACTGAAAATAGGCGGTTTGTGGATATGTCCTCGAGGTTTGTTGATAGGTCGTGATATACTGTATATAAATACTACTTACGTTGTCATCATGTTATCTTCTTAATATCTTAAATTTATGCTTATTATTAACCCTCAAATATAAATAGAATGTAGTGAAATTGAAGGCAGAGTCTAAAGAGACAACATAAAACGAATGAGGTCATCTTACACATGTATCATATTAAGACAGTCACGTAATACTAAAAATATATCAGTTTAGAACAAGCACACAACTCTGGTCATAATGTGATTGCAACAAAATGATATAAAAACAAACAAAGGATCACATCTCAGTCCGTAAAGAGTCGTATTCAGATACGACATGTTGGGTCACTGTAGCTTACGTAAGTTTAGGCGAACTGAATCCTTTGATGCACTGTTTTACTTTCTCGCGTTTTTACTAAGGTATATATATATATATATATATATATATATATATATATATATATATATATATATATATATATATATATATATATATATATAACATTGGATACAGTTTTGGAGTGTGTACTTGTGGCAAATTGTTTCCTTCGCGAAATTGGCCAAAGCAAGCCTCAAGCCCCAAAATACCCGATATACGATATATGGAATCGCAGTCTGAGTGTGCATCCACAGAAAATTAGTCTAGCTGAGATGAAGAGATGGGGTTCGATTAACAGCAATTCTTTTCAAATGAGGTCATGAAATTGCTTCCTGTCGTCAACGTGAAATTAAATAAAAATATATTAATCATATACAACTCAGAAAACTTTTGTAATTACTTTTCTTATTTTCGGCAGTATTTTAATAATGCCATGCAATATACTCACTTATTCGATGTTATTACTTTTATCCAATTATGAATGTCAAAGAAATATGTGTAGGCTTTAGCATTGGTCTTGCAGTTAGGATAGATTGTCTGGTGTAAATTACAATCAGTTACTGTAAATAGAAAAGTGTGCTGTAAAGGGTACAAAGCAGATTTCTTGCTAATAACAATTTAAATTATGCAAGATATTAGTATAGCTATTTAAAGAACCATTTCTCATTACTACATTTTTCGCGTCAATGATGTAAAGTCTTTTATTATAATATTAATTCTTGATTATTAAGTAGTAAAATATTGTATTATATATAGATAAATTATACATAGCTCCAACTGATCATTTTCTGACAATCTCATATGGACTTCTGCATCATCTACTTGTGTTTTCCGATTCTGTATCACCATTCTCTGAAAATCCGATACTACTTATGACGTCACATGAATGACCCAACCCGATCTTAATTCTCGAAAAGCTTACATTAGTAATAGAATGAAAACAAGGGCATTAGTAAAATAAGTATGCATAGTTTAAAAATTTTTGCAGCCACTAAGCTTATCGACATCGTTTAAAAGCATACTGAACAACCCACCAGCTGTGACGTTGAGATCGCAGACAATCTTTGAGTTTCACATCGTTGCATCCATTTTGAAGTGCGAAATTGTTGAAACGCTTCGGTGCGCAAAACTGATGGGTTGCAACATCACTGTCAACCACGTGTATCAGCAAAATTGTCCTAAACAAAGGATGATTCAAATTACTGACACTGACACCAAGTAAATCCAAAGGTAACACATTCGTGAGAATATACATGTTGTGTATTCAGCAATATGATAGCATATTCGTACGCGTTATGTGTCGTGTGATCATCTATTAATAACCTTCTTACGCCATAAAAGTAGTTCCAATGATTAATCAAAACAAATGTCTTATAAAGATATAAATCAAAAGCAAATTCAGTATATTGCATTCATCTAGAAAGTTGTATAATCTCTTGTATGTGACATCAGCAGATCATACTCGACGCATGTTTCATCAGCAGGTCAAACTCGACGCTTCGTACCTCATGGGATAACACTTACACACTCGAGATGATACAGCTTTCCCGATCAACATCCTATACTAATAATGCGTTTAGATTGCATAAAAACATTACCTCCGGCTTCAAAGTTCTCGAAACACGAGTCATGCCCACGTGCTCATTTTCTCAGCAACACATACAAGAAAATACTTTTTAATGCTTAGTTAGATTAACTCAATGCTACTGAGATAACCATAATTTAGTTTAGATTTAAAATTTTAAATAATTACTTTTTTCATTTTAAAACAAACATACCTATTCAAGACGTAAGCGTGAGTAATTCTCCTTTATTACCAGCAAACGAAAGGAAAGGTAGAAAAGAGCACGAAAGAAGCCTCCCTCCCCATTGCGCCTTGCAATATAGTTCGGTAACTGACGCCTGAATGTCACTTAATTTCAGTTTGTAATCAATGTTCATATATGCCCGATCTCCATCCTTTTGAAACATGATTATGATTGTGATGAGAGTTTAAATCGCGGCTTTAAATTTATTGCTATATTTAATCAAGAGTTTTTTTTTTTATTAACTAAAAACTTGTACCGTTTATCGTAGAGTGTAACAGGTACACGATACTGTATGGGTGACCCTGAACATCGAAGGCAAAACAGATCATGTAAGTTCAGTCACTGACAATTTGCACGTTTCATCTGGAACACTATTTTTAACAAGTTAATACCTGAAGGGCTTTTTTTCTTGTTGTTTGGAGTTCATTTTTAGTCATTTTTATGGCATCTCCTCATTGATTACGTAAATGTATACTAGAGGGTCTACAGTCTTAACATATTTTAAGATCTTTTAATCCTGATGGAGAGAGAGAGAGAGAGAGAGAGAGAGAGAGAGAGAGAGAGAGAGAGAGAGAAGAAGAAGAAGAAGAAGAAGAAAAATGAAATAGGCATAAATATCGTAACTCAAATCTAAATAACGTCTATTAATGCAGATACATTTCCTAAATGGAAAAAGAAAGTAGTTCTAAAAGTGATATCGACACTTTGGCGCTAAAAGTGGTATCGGTGGTGATATAAATTTTCTCCCACTAATACATTTCAATATGTCATTATGAAATATATAATAAAAAGTCATCTTGCAATTAAGTATAAGCTTAGACTAAAGTCCTACCTATGTGTCACCACCTACACACCTATTAAATGTCACCTTAAACCGAATGATCCTTTTTTTGAGCACGTTTTAGCCATATCAACTATACATGGAGTTAAAATTTTGTGATTTATTAATAGAAATGAATTTTGGAGTTCAGACATTCAAGTTTTAACTATAAAACACAGCGAGAGTTCTTAATTCTTTGGTAGGGATATAAAAAAAAGTCAATAAGAAAAATTTGTGACTCGTACTTTTTAATCGGATCACTCCAAAATATTCGACAGTAGACCACGTGGAGCTTTCTTAATATAGCCACGTCTTTCCTAACCGCATAAACTCAAACATACATATTTCGACAAGCAAAAGTTTCACTTATGTTTTTCCTTTTTAAAATTCGACCTTTGCGTGCGACGTTGCCAACTGTGTACTGCAAATGCGTACATAGGCATTAAATGGAACCATTGTCAGTTATTTCTTCATGCTGATATTGAAATGCGTAAAGGTTAAACCCGGAAGACGTACTGCTGTTACACCAATCTAACGCAACCACATTAAATCTTTTAAGCCTTGTCGGCGAACGAAATTTGAAATGTCGCACGACTTAATTGCTACGTCCACATATCAAGAGATTAGATATCCTGTCTCGCATTTAGATAAGTCACCTAAGCCCTTTTGTTAAAATGTGTGATAGAAAAAAATATGGTATCAGGTTACACATCAGGCTTAATACCTAATATGCATTAGAGCTGTACTTTCAATCAATATTTTGGTACACATTAAGGAAATGTGAGAGTAGATAATGACTAAAATAACTCTCAATCAAAATTAGGTACACATTAGGAACCGCGAAGGTAGATAATTCTTTTAAAACCAGTTAGAAAAAATGTTTTTTAGTTCGACTGGTAATTGGAAGATGACCAATTTTTGCAATATTTTTGATGTACACTACAGTTGGTGCTAAAATAATCAGTTGATAGTGAAATCGCAGGATTTGTGTGCTTAAATATTCTTTAGAAAACATATAGCATTATTTTAGTCCAATCAGACATAACGAAGATATCAACTTTTTTGGAATCGCACAGAAATAGGAGTGAGGTTTGTTGTTTCATGATTTTGAAGTTATTACAAGAATTATTTCCCTATTCTTTAGCGCTATTAGCGAAGTAACGTAATAACTCTTTTTCAGTCAAAATAGATAGTGTACAATGAGAGAAAGAATATGCACTTTGACAAAGTCCCCGAAATACGAGAGAGAGAGAGAGAGAGAGAGAGAGAGAGAGAGAGAGAGAGAGAGAGAGAGAGAGAGAGAGAGAGTCGTATATTCTAGAGAGTCGCATAACCGGTTCTTGACCATGTACTTACGACATGAAAAATATATTCACGAATCTTACTGTAATATTGTACTTTTCTCTGTGGTATAATAACAGATTCAACATAAGTGGTCAAGGCAAATTCCAAATTGGTCAATTACACAGTTACAACATTTATCGAGGCCAGAGCAGCTGTATCTTGTGAGTTGTCTCTGTTAGACAATTAAATTTAGATCCCAAAATGTGTACCGCATGCAGATTATACATAGTGTATGAGACTCTCAGATGCCATATCTAGGTTGAAATCGCTAATTATTTTCCTACAGAAAAAATAGTTTGATTTAAAGTTTCTACGCATATGTGATTATTTAGGCGTTTTACACTATTCTTTTGCCACAAATTAGTGAATAATAACAATGAATATTTTAGACAGACACTGTAAATACTTATCGGATATAGAAGAAATAAAAACAAAGGAAAGAAAATAGTTTTAATGTTCAGAACTTACTAAGTCTTTCAGTTTTACGAAAGGTTCAGAACTTACTAAGTCTTTCAGTTTTACGAAAGGTTTCTTCGTGCACCATTTTGCCATCTCTATTTAAGAAGGATATAAATTCAACCATAAGCTGTCTCCCATTTAGGTCATACATAAACATACATTCAACCATAAGCTGTCTCCCATTGAGGTCATACATAGATATACATTCAACCATAAGCTGTCTCCCATTTAGGCCATACATAGACATACATTCAACCATAAGCTGTCTCCCATTGAGGCCATACATAGACATACATTCAACCATAAGCTGTCTCTCATTGAGGTCATACATAGACATACATTCAACCATAAGCTGTCTCCCATTTAGGCCATACATAGACATACATTCAACCATAAGCTGTCTCTCATTGAGGCCATACATAGATATACATTCAACCATAAGCTGTCTCTCATTGAGGCCATACATAAACATACATTCAACCATAAGCTGTCTCTCATTGAGGTCATACATAAACATACATTCAACCATAAGCTGTCTCTCATTTAGGTCATACATAAACATACATTCAACCATAAGCTGTCTCTCATTGAGGTCATACATAGATATACATTCAACCATAAGCTGTCTCCCATTGAGGTCATACATAGATATACATTCAACCATAAGCTGTCTCCCATTTAGGCCATACATAGATATACATTCAACCATAAGCTGTCTCCCATTGAGGTCATACATAAACATACATTCAACCATAAGCTGTCTCTCATTGAGCTCATACATAGATATACATTCAACCATAAGCTGTCTACCATTTAGGCCATACATAGATATACATTCAACCATAAGCTGTCTCTCATTGAGGTCATACATAAACATACATTCAACCATAAGCTGTCTCCCATTTAGGCCATACATAAACATACATTCAACCATAAGCTGTCTCTCATTGAGGTCATACATAAACATACATTCAAGCATAAGCTGTCTCCCATTTAGGCCATACATAAACATACATTCAACCATAAGCTGTCTCTCATTGAGGCCATACATAAACATACATTCAACCATAAGCTGTCTCTCATTGAGGTCATACATAGACATACATTCAACCATAAGCTGTCTCCCATTGAGGTCATACATAAACATACATTCAACCATAAGCTGTCTCCCATTTAGGCCATACATAAACATACATTCAACCATAAGCTGTCTCTCATTGAGGCCATACATAGACATACATTCAACCATAAGCTGTCTCCCATTTAGGTCATACATAGACATACATTCAACCATAAGCTGTCTCTCATTGAGGCCATACATAGACATACATTCAACCATAAGCTGTCTCCCATTTAGGCCATACATAGACATACATTCAACCATAAGCTGTCTCTCATTGAGGCCATACATAAACATACATTCAACCATAAGCTGTCTCCCATTTAGGCCATACATAGACATACATTCAACCATAAGCTGTCTCCCATTTAGGCCATACATAGACATACATTCAACCATAAGCTGTCTCCCATTTAGGCCATACATAGATATACAAGATATATATGTATATTTTTTTAAAAACTATACCATTAGTAGTAAATGATGTTTGTCATTTGCTTACTAAATCGAGATTCCAGTAATTATTATTGTATTTCTTAATGCATATTTCGAAAAATTAGTCAGGACCGAGCAGGTACATTTTCGCAAATTTGTAATTTTAATTTGTAATTCATGTTTCTGCATTTATGTAAATGATTTTAGATGCGATACAATTTAAGTAGTTATGATTACACGTTTGTAAAAATAGCCTTGTGTACTGGAACATACTAAATTTCGATTTTGTAAAAAAAGCAAAACTAAATTATATACCGTGAGAAATCAAGTTTTCAATTACGGACATTAGAACTGTGTCATTGTGTACAAAGAAGATAGGAGGTCTCTTGACCGCATGTATCAACACTACTAATACTACTACTACTACTACTAATACTACTACTAGTACTACTAATACTACTAATACTACTAATAATAATATCATGCCATTTGGGATCCAACAATTAAAAAGAATATCAAAATGGACACGTGCACGTTTACACATGAAGGTTGATGAAATGAGACGAGATTTAGTGATATCCGTTGAAAAGAATGGAAACAAGGTACTCTAGTAAAACAGTATACATCCTCAAGAAGCAACAACCAAATATCATGAGCTTGAAGGGAATGATGGAACTCAGCACAAAGGAAACATCTAAAAAAGAGAATCTAGGCAAATATCAGGATGTATGTCTGCAAAGTTAAATTGAACCCATAGTGAAACGGAAGAAACAAAACGACAGTTCAAGGTATACCAACACCAGTATCAAAAAGAAGTTCAAAGAGTTTGCCTTGAAAGAGGATATCGTGTAACAACTGAGAAACCGAACAGCTATGCGCATTTTAGAACTGGAGAATCCAAGATGCACACGAAGTCAGCATATTCTGGCACAAGCTATTCACACACAACCTTATAAATTAACGGCCCAGATTCAAGAGTGCTTGAATCAGTGAGATTTAAGAACCCATGAGAATTATTGACTGACAACCTGTTTGGCGAAGGTATGAAAGTTACTTTCTGGAATGATTACAGTAAGGGAATATGACCCCATAGACAAGAAGGGCCTGATTCCATTAGAGCAGAAGGGGTATCGATGGAAATTGATAGGGACAGTGAACCAACTTCTAATCGCTAAGATGCAACCCTAGAACTGCAGAAGCTGTAGATGAAGTATAGTGCATGATATGGACGGAACATAAGAAAGTCTATAACACATTACTCCACTAATGAATTACTGAATGTCTGGAGAGGGATGATATAGCTAGAGACCTGCAAAAATCGCAGCAGATGTCATGATGTCTTGAGAACGAGGCACTCGATTTGGATCGACATTCTAGGGGATATCTCCAGAGATTTAAGGTGATATCTCCAGAGATTTAAGGTGATATTCGCATGCCTTGTATTTGAAGTATTGTCAGCTCATACCCTTGGTTCCGTTTAATTTCATGCTGCCACAACTAAGACCAGTCAACCCAATTTACTATCATACTTGAATGAATTAATCGACTTGAGAGTAAAAGTGTGCTCAGTTATTTACAATGCTAATTTTTCTTTACGTACTGTTCTTTTAACCTTTAAATTTGTGAATGGTGTGCCCTTCATTTATTTTTATATTTTTTTCAAGTATTATTAAAAGCATGCAAGTCAATTTTTAGATTGTTTTATGCAAAAGAAGATACAATTAAATACTTAATTTGTGTGTGTTTTAATTCTTATTAATTGTTAATATATTTCTTTAAAATCCGAGAACATTTCATAGGATCGGCTGTACTATTACTAGAATATACTTACTACTAGAGCCCCTGTACACGTTCGACTTAGAGATACTACGTAATTCTTATAAATACAATCCACAATTTTAGCATTTATTTGAGTTAGATTTTTTGTTCATTATGTGCAATATATTTTAAAATGGTAGAGAGAAACCTTAACCCGTAATGAAAAATGTGTATTGTGTGCAACCGCATTAGAATCATTAGCAATTTTAGAGTCTTTCTAACGTTTCAGTCAGGAGTCTGTAGTAAATATTTCTTCAAAATATAAATATTTTTTGCTCAATCGGCTTTGATATTATTATCAAAAATCTCAAACAGACTTACATTATTACTACTTGCTCAGACGAGAGTAAAGTATTTAGTGAATATTTTTTTCTGCAGACATAAGCAATTAATCTGTCATTCATAAGTGGCATTCCCACAATTCCTCGCCGACTGCCTGAGCGACGTGCCAAACCTATTGGCGTTATATTGTATTTACCTTAACTATTCAAGCAGACAACACTGTACCCAATTGTACTTTATTCTGTTTAATTTAAAATTTTGATTTTAAAACTAAATGATTGGACAAGAAATGTTGACGTTTCTGAAATTGGTTCCCATTTCTACACGAGATGGTAATACACAACAAATAAGAATGGTTCTGAATATCAGTGTATAAGGCAGCACCAATGTATACTACAATCTAGTGAACTGTGGCTATATTTGTCGTTAAAACAGTGAATGGTTTAGGATATCGATGTGTAACACAGAACCAATGAATATTACAGGTCATGGACATGTGTATATTATCAAAATATGAGTGATCAAGAAATTTTCTTGTATAGGTACACCAGATCTAAAATTGCAAAAAATATTACTGGTCCAGTGCTCTCAATTTGTATACTACTTAGTCCTGTTATTGAAACTACTTTTAATAACAGACGTTCTTAAGGTAGCAGATTTTGTTTCGTTCATAACACATGGCTTTGTTTGCTCTGCGTTAGTGCCTAGTTAAGAATTGTTTCTTCAAATTTAGATACAAATTCTTCGCATGGATGTCTCTTGAAACACTATAATACATAACTTTTCATCCAATCATTTGAAATTTGCAAATGACAATCATTTTGTGAAAACTGTATGAGATGAAGGTTCATTGTTCGCAAAATTCCAGTGTAACTGGAAACCTTCACCTACATTATGAGACACTGTTTTTAAGTATTTTCTCGGGGTGCAATGTGGATATCGACAGTCCAAGCAATCTTTCATCACAACTTTCCTTTGGGAAGCTTCTAATCTAGAGATGGTGCAACACGTTTTGAATCTTCCAGCCAGGAAATTAGTTTACCAAAAATTGTATAAATATTGGAACAACAACGCAGAATACATACATACATTAATTCATACATACATTAATTCATACATATATACACTCATACATACATACATACATACATACATACATACATACATACATACATACATACATACATACATACATACATACATACATAACTGCGAAGGGTTTAAATGAGTACAAATCACTTTTGTGGTCTTAATAGCATTCCTATCCCATACATTATGCACCAATAACACATCCCAGATTTATCCGATCTTTATAACTTAATATGTTTAGATACATACGTATATATCATGTTGTATTTTTGACATCAATATCGCCACTGCAGTTATTTTTAACAGACTAACACGCAGAAAACTACATGTGAGACCTACGACATCCTGGTTCCTAAAAAAGTTTTAGGTACGCCGTGATAATTTTGCACTAGTTTCTATTACCATATTGATAATAACGTTTCTAGTAGTTTCTTAAGAATTTCTTTTCGTGGTAGTCATTGCAAGTTTGATGGGTATATTACAACCGTGGCCAATTTGTTATCTTCTTTCTTTGAAGAAGTCTGTGGACGTGTTATCGTGACATTAGACACGAAAACAAATTGTGTTAACGACTAATACATTTGAGTAAGTCGAAGATTAGTTTTCAGTGGAAACTTCGGTCGGGAAAAATCACCAAGTCGCATGTAAACGTTTTGATGTGAAACAGACTATATATAAACAAGCTGACGCGGACCTTGTCTCCTGATCATGAATAGGCTAAAACAATAACCCTAAAGTAGGGAAAAGTCCTTCGTCATAGGCCACTTGACCCTTACTACTACTACTCCCTAACCTTTGACCTTTCACCCTAACCTCTAGCCTTCACCCTTGACCACAGACCTCCATAAATTTATGAAAAAAAACAAAACAAAAACAAAACATAAACCACTGGCCTTCAGAATTGTATGACTCCTGAGTCACTTAACCTTTAGCCCAGGTTCTTACCCACCAGACTTTTTACGTTCACTCTAGGCCACTGACGTTAAAATCCTAAGCCACAGATCTTTTAAACACTTGGGCCACTGACCTCTAAACTTTTATCGAAAAGCATAGGCTACTGACCTTCAGAATAGTTTTTATAGCAAACTCCTCAAACCTCTGAGCTCCATCCTGGGCTACTTAACCTCTGACCCGGCCACCGACCTCTGACCTTAAAATAGTTGTTATAACCACAAAGAAACCCGGGCCACCTAGGCCACTGATCCTCAGCATTCTTATGAAATAAAACCTTCGCAAATAGTAGTCAAAAATGACAACAGAACCATCCCGCGTGTCAAACAATATAGAATAAAAAGCCAGCGACCATCCTTCCAGCTTTATTAACTACATAATTAACTGTTTTAATCTATTTACCACATTCACATTTTATCATATCAAGATGTGAATAATCCATTTAATAAAAACAATCAACCTTATCCTTATCTAATTTTTCAACTCACTAATATGTGGGTCCCAGTCTATTCATATTCTGTCAAGTTTTTCATTTATTGTACATACACCATGATATTCAGTTGGTTTTTTAACATATTCACAGTCCTTCAGATACATATATAAGAACACTTACCAACCAAGAGCTGGTGCTGGCTATGATTAAATCTATTCTTCTTCTTTCCCATGTAATTAAAAAAATACTGATTATTCTATACGCAATAACTGCGATAGAAAGAAAGCGCCTATCGCCAATTTTATTTATTACATAATTAACTACATAATCAACTCGGATCATTTTCGCAAAATGTCACCTTACTGCCTAAGGCCTCTTCCCTGCGAATAGACATTGGAAAAAACAAAACATCTTAACCACAGGGGAAAGACTGTATTTCTGTGTAGAGCTTTTTCCCTACTCTCCGCTATTAAAATTTGTGCTTCTTTTAATTTTTTTAAATTTTTTTATTCGCATACACGAGAGTTTGTGTCATGTTTTATCATACTTTAGCGGTATGGTTTTAAGTTTTTTTGTTGTTGCATAAACGAGATTCTGAGTCATGCTTCAACATACTTTAGCAGTATGTGCTTTATTTTACTTTATTTTTATTTTAGAGTTGTTTTTATTTCAGCGGATGTATTTTTATCTGCGTTTAGTGCGGCTGGTTTTAGGCAGTAAGGTGGTACTCAGTTATATATTCAAACTATTTTAGGGGGAAACCTGGGTTTAATCCCGCAACCTTAGGTTTAGAAGTCTGACACTTAGACCGATTGTCCCATCTTACTCTTAATACTATAATTGTTAGCATATATGAAAACTGAATACACTTACAGGCTGTTAGCAAGTTGAGAGAAATAACTTTTTAAAATAATAATATATGCAGCGAAGCAGCCCTGTCCAGTGCTATGCTTTCATACAATTTATTTTTCTAAGGTTCATACATATCCAGGCAATGTACTATACACGTGCTTACGACACATCCGATAAAATAAAACCCAACTAACGCAGATGTCAGGGGCACGGCGACAGGTGTGAAATCCTCACCTAAACTGCTAGATCTGTAAAATCACCTACATTTTTAAACTCATACCAATCAATAATAACAAAAATCTAGTTAATACACTCCGAAGCAGTCCTGATATTCCGGCCTGTACTATCATCGATAAATTTATAGAATTTAATTTTCCAGATCCTAAAAATATTTCCAATAAAAGCAGACATATGCATGTTTTTAAGTATAGTGTGAATAAACATTCTGCCCACACAGCTCCAATAACTACGCGCATGATACCGTAAATAATTGGGGCATACGCGTACTGGCTTTATATGCTAAATGTTGTACATATCAGGGATTTATGCAAGTACTTTATGAGAGAAAACCAGAAAAAAATTCAGTTCGATGACGGCATTGAATTTTATAACGTAGCGGTCAAGGCATTATTGAAGAACAAATAGAGAAAACTTTTCCACTCACTCAGACAAAAAGTGTCTATAGTGGAAAGGTTTAATTGAACTCTTAAGACTTGAATATGAAGTATTTTTCTGGTAATGAAACCAGAAAATTGGTAGATATATTACAAAACCTTATTGAGAGATACAATAGATCATATCACATATCTAAACACTTATCGCCAATTGAAGCCAGTAAGTCTAGCAACAAGTCAAAAGTATGGATCGACTAATTTGGCTATCTTTCAATAGGTGCCTATGGAAGAGCCAAATATAAAATAGGTGAGAAGGTTAGGATCTTAAAATCTAAGTCTATTTTTGCTAAAGGCTAGCTTCCTAATTTCACGGAAGAGATTGTACAACCAGAGAAATAAGTTTAGAAACTTATGAAGTATAAAAAAGAAGGAATAAAGGGAGAGCATATTGAGAGAATATTTTAAAGGAGGAGTTATCTCTATGCGACAAGCAAGATAATGTCTTCAAGAGTTAGAAAACTGAAAAACTAAAAAAGTAATATAAAAAATATATGCCAGTAAAATAGAAATGCATAATAGATCTTTAAATCGTTGGGAGCGAGAAGTAATCTTTTTTTTCACTAAAAACATTGTAGTAATTATATGTAAAACAAAAATGTCACTATTAAAATAGAACCAATGATCTGTAACGCGTGTTATCGTATCATATATAATTATATTGATGAAAATACTTACTACACAAGATGTAAAGATTGTGCAAAAATAATGAAATAGATCTCAATGGTATTACACTGGATGTGCCAAGAAAATCATTGGATACAAACAATACAAATTACCTGTCAAAGTGGACAAGCCATAAAAGAGGCCCAAGGTTCTAGCATAAAAGGTAACTTTTACAATCATTTTATAATTCGACCACCCCCACCCCTACCCCACCCCACCCCAAAAAAAAATAAAGAAAAAGATTCAAAATTTTAACATAAATTTTTATTGAGAGAAAATATTACTGTAAATGGTACAGAATTTGCTGATGCAAAAATACTGAAATCTGGGAGAAAGAAATTACATACTCTCCTAATTCGTCTTCCAATTGTGAAGGAAACCTTAGAAAACTAAAAAAGCTATAAGACTCATTTAATTAAAGCTGGAAAAGAAACTAACAATTTTTGTGTGAAAGAAGTTAAACTCTACTATATTAGATAATATTTACTTTAAGTAAAAGTCTTGATTGATTTATCTATTCAACTCGGGAGAAAATAGTAGATGAAGATGGAGTACATCATCGCCATTATGTGGACTGGTATCGTAGAACACCAGCTAAAAACCAACTTGAAATAGAAAGTAAAGTTAAGACACTTTTTGAAACACTAGATACAAAATTTGATCTAGAAACAAGTACAGATACAGACTGTTATTTAATATGATAAATTATTAACTTTACATGTTGATAAATGTAAGCCATGAAAGTCATACATGGATTTAGCAGATTTGATTAACAAAAAAAAGTCGGTCTTAATGTGCAAAATAGTGACAATAGTTGCGTTTTTCTCCAATAGAATCTATTTTAAATTCAACTAAGCATCATTGATACAAACCTCAAAATTATAGCCTTGATAAAAATTAACATTGGTTTAATAAATGTCCAATAAATATAAAAGATATAACAAGATTTACAAATTAATGTATATTTCTGTTAATGCCTATGAACCAGTGGAGAAACTTATTATAAGACCAGTAAGAATAGCAGAAATAGAAATAGACAGGCATGTATATGTTTTAATCATATTTAATGATAAAGGAGACAATTATTATTATCCTTATTTGATTTTGTTTTTTTCCTAAATCAAGTCACAAAGAGGATAAACCAAAAGTTTGAAGAGGAGAAGACTGTATAGTTAAATTTTATAAATATTTAGGATCAATTGCTAAAACTGTTTATCAAGAGCTAAAACGAAATAACACTGCTCAAATTATATTCAGTAATAAAGACGAAAAGCAGCATAATTCCACAAATATATGCCATATCTGTGAAAAAGGCTTTGGCAAAGAAACTTAGACAGTAAGAAATCATGATCACTTAAATCGAATATATATATATATATATATATATATATATATATATATATATATATATATATATATATATCGTTTAGTAAGGATTTTATAGTTGATAAATTTGTGAAACGGGCTGAAAGACCTAACAGCCCGCAGTAGGTTTTGCAAAAAGAACTCCAAGATTTGGTGATAGTTATCGGTTGTAGGCGAATCAATAGAGCAACTTGGTAAAAATCTAAACAATAATAAAACATTTAGGTGAAATGGAAACCAGATTTTGTAGAACCGATATTTATCCCTATGAATATATATATATATATATATATATATATATATATATATATATATATATATATATATATATATATATATATATGTATGTATGTACCTATATATATATATATATATATATATATATATATATATATATATATATATATATATATATATATATATATTCTTTTGAAAAATTTAAGGAAGCGGAACTATAACCAATCGATATACTTTTTCAAAACTTACCGGATCAGGAATTAGCGAAGCAGATTAGGACTATGTAAAATACGCTATGAAACACATCAAATTAAATTCTATTGGCGATCTTCACAACTACTATGTAAAGAAAGATATTTCAATGTTGTGTTGTATTTTTGAACAATTCAGATCTGTCGGTAAGAATAATTATAAACTATTCCCTGCACATTATTTAAGTTCGCCCGGACTTGCTCACGATGCAAGTTTGAAAATAAGTAAAATAAAACTAGAATTGCTGACTGATTATGATATGCTTTTAATGATTGAATTAGGAATCAGATGAGGAATAAGTATAATACATAATAGATATGCTACAGCAAATTTTGAGTATTATAAAGGAGTTAACGATAACAAAACAAGTGAAAGAAGAATCAGCAAAGAGAACAAGTCAAGAATTCTGAATACTCAAGAATACAATACAGCAAGGTCAAGATCATATATTATGTGCCAAACCTTTATAATTTCTATGGTTGGTCCATGTGCCAACCATGCAGGTTAGAAACGTTAAAGGGGTAGACGAAGAAAAAATAAAACAAACTGAGAACAAAATATTGATGCTTTGAAGTGATGAAACTGAATTTGAAAGAATTCTAGAGGTAGATTTAGAAGTACCAACAGTTTTGTACGACTGTTTTAGCGATTATCCCTTGGCACCTGAAAAACTAATTTATAACGAGAATGATTTATCTCCACTTCAAAAGAAATTGAAAGACGATAAAAAGGATATAAAACCATCAGCAGCTAAATAATTATGTACCTTAAAAATAAAGAAAAATATCTTTTATATATATATATATATATACATATATATATATGTATGTATATATATATATATATATATATATATATATATATATATATATATATATATCGATATTTGAAGTTGCATTTTGAGTTAGGAAAAAAAGTTAAACAGATTCATAGAACAGTTTTATTCAACTAAGAGACGTGGCTAAAATTATACGTTGAACTTAATGCATCTTTGAGACAAAGAGCAACCAATGACTTTGAAAAAGACTTGTTAAAAGAAAGTAAATAATGCTGTCTTGGAAAACAAATGGAAAAAATTATGAAAGAGAACCAATGTACAAATATGTGCTGTTGGAACGAAATATATTATACTTCATAAAGATATTTCATTTCCAAAACGAACAATAATATACGAAGATATGGTATAAGTTTATTTAAAGAATAAGAAAAGAAATTAAGTCAAATCAATTTATAGGTGCCTGATAGTGCGAGAGGTAAGTTGCTGATGCATGACAGTTACTATAACAGAATAAAGAACTAATATTGTGACACAATGACAAATGACAAAATGATTGATATAATTGATATAGATTGAATGTGTATACGTATTAAAACAGCAAACCTTTCTAATGACATTAGGCAAACATGTAGTTTTAGGACACAAGCGATTACAAAATTGACATCAGTTATGGAATATCATTATCTAGCCCAAAAAAGTTGTTCTAATGTTCAAAGATGAGATGAATGGCTTTCCAATACAAGAATTTTGCGACCTTAGAAGTAACCCATATGCATGTAGAACTGACATTGGAAAAACAATATCTAAGGGAATTGAGAATTCTGTTGCTAAACGAATCTCAAATTTGACATGTACAAGGATTGTTTATTTAACTAATCTATAAATCACCAAGAGATGAATTTATATAGATCATATTATCACGAGATATACAATGTCACGATAAATAAGGTTGCTCTTTCACCATATGATGATAAGCGTTATTTAGTTGATAACATAAATACTTTACCTTATGCCTACTCTGTCAACTAGCTAGATAAGTATTTTCATTAAAAAATGTTTTCCATGGACTTTTTACCTTATGAGTAGAAGAAGTAGATAAATCTAATATTTTCACGAAGATTTTTTTATGACAGAATTATATTTTTTTACTATTACCCATACAGATATTCCATAATGCCTACCAGTAATGATAGATTTTTTAAGTTTGTTACTTTTTTTTTAACACCATCTTAATTCCCACAATCGTCTATAAGAAACAAAGTATTAGCTTCCTGGTATACGCTAATAAGTCATTCTAGGTTTTATCTAATTTATCACCAGGAGATACTCCCATTACGTTCTTGTCTATACAAAGCCATTTTCTACTGTAAGTTTTATTGTACGTAAAGGTTGGACAGTCAATGACAAAAAAACAAAAAATGTTGTTATATTATGTATCAATCAGATTTAGTACAAGCTTTGTCTTTCTGCAGTTCGTAAGACCACATATAATCATATCATGAGGTTCTTTTAGGTACATTTGTTAACCGTTTAATCAGGTTATCATACTAGACAGAACGTCAGAACTGTTTCGGCAGTCCCTAGAAGAGAATAAATTTTATCTAGTTGTTCTGTATATATACCTGTGTATTAGAAAATATATATACATTCTCTGTACATCTACGGTTCCTCTTCTGTTTACCTGTATTTGAATTCCTTTTTGAACTCTTGCTAATTTATGTCCTGTTCCATGCAATCAATTTTCATGTGTGCTTCTTAAGTCCAGCTATTACAAATAGTGGTCAGATATTTTTTTACAGTAATAATACTGATATGATTGTCCTTTGTTGTTCTTCGCAAAATAATTAAGTTGCTTGTGTAAATAGATGATCTAACATAAACACCTGTGAATGAAGCATGTTAGGCTTCCACAGTAATTGTATGTATTGCTGGATTTAAATACTTCTCAGAATCATGTTCTCTGTTCTTTATGCCCAGTATCATGACTCCCTTTAGACTCGTTCTTGGTGAATCAAGTATTACATTTGTTAAGGTTATATTAACATCTATATCAATAATTATCTCTCTTGTGATTTAATCACAAAAAGAAATTCCATTTTTGTACTTACCGATTACATAACAAAAAAAAAGCTCAGGAGTAATCGTAATATCATCATCATTAGCTTTCTTCTTTGTTCAACTGTTAAAGTTGTGTTTATAATGTATTATAACTTTCTAGCGAATTCTTTATTTCCTCCACGTCATTCTCTAACGCTGATATTTTAGAAGTATTCTTTGTTCAACTGTTGAAGTTGTGTTTATAATGCATTAGAACATTCTAGAGAATTCTTTATTTCTTCCACGTCATTCTCTAAGGCTGATATTTTTGAATTTATCCTTTTTTCAACTGGCTTTCGTAATTTATGTATGTCTTCTACAGGCCCTATGTTTGATTCTGCTCCAATAGTTTGTAAGGATTGTAAAATAGTTGATAGAGTAATTAATCTCTTTGTAAATAAATCTCGAGCATATGAAATCTTTATCTTGTTATTATCTATTTGTTTTTGCAGTTCTGAGAGTTTAGTATATTTGTCTGAGATCCTCTTATCCATAAATGTTAATTTATTATTAACTTCTCTCCATGTTTGTATATGTTTGAACTTATTATCCCCAAAGTCTTACGTGTTTGGGCTTAAACACGTCTTTATACAAAACCTTTATTAGCTGCTCGGAGTTTTCTACATGATCTGCTAAGTTTGTAATACAGTTGTTGTTGTTCAAGTTTCAATCATTGCTTAAATGATTGACTTAGTGCTTCACCCTTTATCATCTTTCTCTATGAATTTAAAACCAAATTCAATAGGATCTCTTAAGGATGTTTTTTTTATTGTTGTCATTTATGTAACGCAAATAGTAAATTAATTTGCTTGAAATATAAAGATATGTAATTGGCATACCATTAAAACTCTATTGCGTTCGATACTTCATCTTTATTTCTGATATTTAATCAGTTTATAGTACCTCTTTGTAAATGTTGATATACACAATTAACATCGTATGAGATGAAATCGCCGTGAAATACATTCATAATAGGCAGAGACTCTAACAGAGCAGTGTTACAGTAATTGTTTGTATTATTTAGTAGAGAAAGAAAGATTATTACATTTTTAGGATACATCTGATTCGGTACAGAAATTTATAGATCCCACACTATTCAATCCTAGTAAGTTAGAGTTGTAGTTTGTTATAAACACTGTAATTATTGTTCGGAGTTATTACAACTTCTGATATTCATATCTATGCTTTCTTCAATGTCGCCATTAACAGTCAGAATGACTTTATTTCAAGTAAATTTCAAGATTATATAAGCCATCAGGTATTGATATGGTCTTCGTTTCATTCTTATCTGTTATGTAAAAGAATATATTGTTTCTTTGTTTGTTTGTTTGTTTTACTTTGTTTGGGGGGAGGGTTGGGCGGTGGGCAGGGGGTTGGGGATTGGTGAGTTGTTGATAATTTTAAATATTGT
The DNA here is from genome assembly GCA_029931535.1 of Margaritifera margaritifera. Lineage (NCBI taxonomy): Eukaryota > Metazoa > Mollusca > Bivalvia > Unionida > Margaritiferidae > Margaritifera > Margaritifera margaritifera. The sequence continues at coordinate 1,246,522 of JAQPZY010001491.1, forward strand.
AATAACCATATACAAAATCATTTCTCTTTAAGAAAATGTATAATTTATTATCTCTGTTATCAATGGAATTTGACAAATATATTAATTTTTCAGACTCTCCATCCACTCTACGGTAATATAAATAGACTTTGACGTTAAGAAAATTGACTTTGCTATTTATGTAACGAGAATCTCTACTGTTACGTTCTGCGAGGTATTCCTGACGTCACAACGATTTGTTGCATTAACTAACTGTCACATTAAATTCGTCGTGACTTATTTTTTTATCGCTTATTGCTTTACTAAATATTTCATAAATAGTATTCAACTTAGTTACAGCAGCGGTAGCAATCTTATCTTCTTTTAAAACTGTATTATATACCAGCTTTGTATTGTAAAGTTTTTGCAACAAAATCTAGAAAAGTCTAAAACCGGTAAAAACTTGAGAAATGATAAGTTCTCGGGCACAGGCCACCGCAACTCCTAAACTGGCAGCTGCAACACTCTTTCCACTCATTCCACCTGAAACACATGCAATAACTACCTATACAAAGTTTAAAAACTTATACGCTGTTTTATACTTTTTCTAACACTTCTATCCCGTTCCATTTATTTAGCTAAATCATTCTTAATATCATTAATTTTCATCAGCCTAAAATTAATTCAATGGTTGTTAGGTAATTTATCTATCATTTAAAAGTATGAACTTACAGTTAATACCCCACTACTTCATTATCTTGTATGTTAGTATCACTTGTGCGTTTAGATATTCACTCATAAACTGAATAAAATAAATTGAAATAATCACTTTTAGTACTTCTTCCATGCCCATTTTAGCTGGGAATCTATTTTAAAATTAAATATCGGCTTTAAAAGCATATTTTAACTTTCTGTAAGAGTTGAGAATAATGCTGCATGGTAAATAGTGTAAATTATGTTCTTCGTTTTGCTTGCCATTCATTCGTACAATTTTATTACATTTACTCATAACTCAAATATAAACTAATATATTAATCTGCAGCATTTCTGGAAATTATTTGATTCCTTGGAGGATATGTTAGTAGGCTTCGCCGTCATTAATTCTATTTTATGTGCCTTTTTTAAATATATATATTGCACATACTTCTATAGCAACAACTACGCCAGCTATCAAGTAATACAAATACTTTTTCAAGTTGAGTTTGATCCATTTATATAGTGTAAAATGGCAGATGATAATTTTTAATTTTTTAGTTGAAGAACCTACTCCTGAACCTAATCCAGATCCTCGTCCCGATCGGACTCGAATGCCTAATGTAAAACCTCTACACCCGGCACATCAACAGTTCAACAAATATTTATTGATCAATAAAATGAAGATTATGAAACCTAATTTTAAGTAAAGTGTATACTGATATATGTTGAATAAATCTAATTTTAAACTAAACTTATAAACCAAACATTGTATTCCGAACACATTGGTAACCCTGATACTCAATTTACTCACATTGGTAACCCAACACTAGTGTTATAATTTAACAGTATTGCCAAAAAGTTGGAAGTTCGTTTTTGGAAAGAGAAGGAAATATATGGAATAAGTCAGAAATCATCAAATAGAAATGGCCACATTTAAAGATAGTGTAGCCGATATCGCAGAAATACACGATAATTCAAATACATATTAAATGCTGTATTACATGATACTGGCATTAATTATTCCGGCAACAGTTTTCTTATTTGAAAGTATACATTAAGCCAATATATTTATATTACTAACTCTGGTATACGGTAATCAAATAAATGTCACCAAGCTATTCCACATCCCAATGTTGCCATCCATACTGACCAGTTTAAATGATTTTGCCAAAATTGTGCCCTGTATCTACTGATTGAATCGTTACAATACAATTTTAAAACGTAATTATTATAAAATGTCTAGTGGCTTATATTCAAAATAGTCACTTTCTGTGTAATATATATTTCGTTTATTCCTTAGATTTATCAGTTATAAGTCCTTGTCTGGTAGTAAATATTATAAACTGGATTGCTTGACAAGGGTAAGGTGCGCTACTTGTTAATTTTCTAACTCTGAATTCCATAATTTATTTATATAAAATGTTTCATAGTTGTTTGTATTCATAGAAGTTTAAAATAACAAAAGTGTAAGGGGGCGCTGGCTTATTATTATTATAATTATTATTATTATTATATATATATATATATATATATATATATATATATATATACATATATATATATATATATATATATATATATATATATATGTATATATATATTGGAGCGTTAGGTTTCTTTGTTCTCATAACAACTATTTTAATGGCTATTGGCACAGGTTTTTTTAATAAAATTTGAGGACCAGTGGACTAGGTAATCCGGATTTCATTGTTGTTGTTTAAACATATATTTTTAAGGCCAGAGGTTGGTGGCCGTGTCAGAGGTTAAGTGGACAAAGACGAAGGTCGGTGATTTGAGGATTTTGTGAAAACATCTATTCTGAAGGCCAGTGGCTATGGTTTTCCATAAAAATTAATTAGAGGTAGTGGACCAGGTTTTTGAAGACCAGTGGCCTAGGTGACATAGATTTTTAAAGTCAGTGGCCAACAGTGAAGGTCAAGGTTTGGGTGTGCCAGAACCTAGGACAGAGATTAAGGGGCTCAATGGTCGTACAATTTTAAAGGCCAGTGATTTATGTATTGTTCATACATTTTGGGAGTTAAGTGGCCTAGGGTGAAGGCCAGAGGTTAGGGTGAAAGATCAAAGGCTGGGGGTAGTAGTAAGGGTCAAGTGGCCTAGGACGAAGGTCTTTTCCCTACTTCCGAAAATACACTTTGTCTCTAATTAGGGAGAGTCGATCTATGGCTATGTCAGTGGATGATGATGGATATTAACTTTAAAGCTGCATTCAACTAGAATGACAATAGTGTTTTTTTATTTTTTTTTAGCTCATGACTATTTAACGCGATTATCTTACTGTAAAAAATCACCTAGTTTGTCCATTTTGACTTATTTAATTGTTGGGTAACCGCTGTATTGATTACGCTCAATTGGAACTCGCTCGGGTCTTTCCGCTCTTGATCGGAAAAACACCTCAGAAATACTACAGTAGCCCCGATTGCATATACATGCAGCTTGTTTACCAAATAATGTTATTTGCATATCACATAGCATTATCGAGTTCATTACGGGCAACTCGATAGAGATGACGTCTTGGCCAAAAATGCCCAAGTTGCTTTTTACAAGAATGAACTACCTAAAAACAATCTTTTACTGAACTTGTGCAAATACTTCCATAAATGTATAATAATGCTTATGACATGGTTCTATTTTGCATAGCTTACTTCAGGGTGTGACTGAGTTCCCTGTGTTTGCATAGCGTACTTCAGGGTGTGACTGAGTTCCCTGTGTTTATCCGGCCATTTAACCCTTTTTCGCTGTATCACTCAATCGAAGTATATCTGAGATCGAATTTTGCAGAAAATCCATGAGGTTTTCTGATTGGATTACACTCAGTGACGTAGGGATTTTTAAAAACGAGGCTCGCCTTTCCTCAGATTGTAAACATGTACCGTGTTCAAAACTCAGACTCGTACGAATCTGACGCCTTGAAGACTGGTATCATATGATTATTTGGCCCAAATAGAGTAACACACACACACAGACACAGACACACACACACACACACACACACACACACACACATATATATATATATATATATATATATATATATGTATATCATCTCATATCATACGCAATTGTTCATGTTTGTTCAGTTTGTATTTCTCTTACTTCTTCTTCCAAATAATATCAAAATATCACAGTTAGAGATGAATATATCACAGAGAGATGAAACAAACTATCACAGTTAGAGAGATGAAACTATCACAGTTAGAGAGATGAGTATATCACAGAGATGAATATATCACAGTTAGAGAGATGAAACTATCACAATTAGTGAGATGAATATATCACAGTTAGAGAGATGAAACTATCACAGTTAAAGAGATGAGTATATGACAGTTAAAGAGATGAAACTATCACAGTTAGATGAATATATCACAGTTAGAGAGATGAAACTATCACAGTTAGATGAATATATCACAGTTAGAGAGATGAAACTATCACAATTAAAGAGATGAAACTATCACAGTTAAAGAGATGAAACTATCACATTTAAAGAGATGAATATATCACAGTTAAAGAGATGAAATATCACAGTTAGAGAGATGAATAGATCACAGTTAGAGAGATGAATAGATCACAGTTAAAGAGATGAATATATCACAGTTAGAGGGATGAATATATATTGCACTAGTATAGTTTAACTCGCAATCTTTATAAATACATAAGTTGCACAGAGACCTTGATTTGGGTAATTTTAAAAAATAATTATTAAAAAATAAGCAACACCAACACGTATAATCTGTAATTTGGGTAAAGTAACATAACAGATGTTTACAGCGTGTATGTGAAGACGTCGTTTTATATCGTTCTTAATTTGATTATATGATAATATAATTTTATCACTTTTATATTCTTATATCATAAAAAAATTAAATAAATTTTAAGCGCAGTAAAAGAGAAAGAGTTTGCACAAAACACATAACGTTTTAGAATAATTCCCTAAAATATAGAACAATGACCGTTAATATTGACCTATCGGTCACTAGAATCAAGAGCAATACTTAGAATATCGGCGATATTAGTTGAAGATTTAACTGATGGATTTTAAAAGCGGAATAAATGCTTTGAGACGTTCCTTCAAATGTATGTATTGATACATCAAAAACTTTACCTTTCCCGCTTTTTGAAACCTAGTTCATTCCATCTGTTGGAATCATTTGAGATTACGACAGCAGTAAGGTAAATGTATCGTGTGTCTTTTGAAAAATGCTCGATATTTCTCCCTGAATTTCCTCAACCTGCGTTTATAGTTCTTGTAACTTGCTGTGTTACTTATGACTTTCTTCTAATTTGCTGTGTTACTTATGACTTTCTTCTAACTTGCTGTGTTACTTATGACTTTCTTCTAACTTGCTGTGTTACTTATGACTTTCTTCTAATTTGCTGTGTTATTTAGGACTTTCAGTATATTTAATACAGAACATCATAACTTTTTAAAATCATACAAAGTTTCCTTTTCACGTAGAATTGTTGAATGTAATATAACGTAACTAAACGCCAAGTAATTTATTAATCTGTGACGTAATGTTAATTAAAACATGATCTGATTGATTTTGCAATATCCGCTCATATACCATCAGTCAAGCACCGGTACTAAGATTGGAGGAACGTGACCTTGCGTACCTGAATCATTTTTTTCAATAACCCCTTTTCTTTAACTAAGAGCGTTTCATTAAAAACACAACAATATGTGCTTATAATGATTGGAACTAGTTTGTTCTAAACACATATTGTAAACAGAAATAAACCAGTAAACAAATGAGAAGCACCATAAACGACTGACACTTCCATTCGTTGAATAACTGGTATATTATATTGAGCGAAAAAGAAATTGAGCAAACAATCTGACTCACTAGTAGTACTAAATAGAAGTCTGCATCAAAACAGGATTATGCCTTTCACAGTTGTCAGTACCCCTTACCCAGGGAATGGATCCAAACCCCTAAACGTATCCCCAACTTTGGAAGTCTATATCTCAAACAGTGTTGGAAGTGTTGCGCGGTTTTACTCACGCAAGCAGGTACACACTCAGGTCTGGACGAACAATAGCATAATCCCCACCTTTTCTTTGAAAAGTATAGTGAAAATAAATACATAACAGTTTGAAGATTAAACAAGGGAAGAAAATGTAAAAATCACCGTTATCAATACCTAGTATGGCATTTTATACAACACAATTACCGAAAGGAAATATTTGATCTTTGCACTAATTATGCATCTTCGCTGTAGTTATTGCTTTTTGTCCCATCAATGAAAGACAATAATTCTTTCTTCAAACTTCTGTTTACGTCATCAACATCACATAATCATCGTGTTTACACGTGACAGAGTGCAATAAACATTCAGATTTCGGACAAGAACGTCATTTCAGTATCCTGCAGCAGTATCTTACTTCCAGTTTGATGCAAGCTCTCTCATTTGTACCAATAACTATGGTAATTGAATGGATAAAACACGGCAACATAACTGCATTGAGATTGATTTTTGGGGCATGGGGCAATCAGTCATTATACTTCTAAATAACTGTGCTAACAGTATGCAGTTAATATGTGCTAAAGGAGTAACTCTTATGACGTGTGACAATAGTTTACTCAGGCAATTAAAAAAGCGGGTACATACTTATTTGAATTACCCTTTTTCCGTGGTAATTACAAAAACCAACTTGCTAATAGCGGCAGAAGATTGATGTAAATTATCCACCTTTCTTTAAATCAAGCACCATCTTTGCTGTCATAATTGGGATCTTTGCTATGTCATTATCGGGATCTTTGCTATGTGATAATAATGTATGTGGTTCCGGAACTGTACTCTGCTGGTTCTTAATCTACCTTAAGTTATTGCTGATACAAATGAACCCAGAGAGATTAACATGTTCCCTTTGGCATCGCACTAATTCTTTTCATTTTCCAAAATATATTTCAGCTGGTATATCCATAAGCATTTAAAAATGATTCATATATTTATCTGAGGTTAATACAGAAGAACAGATTTGATGTACTTTCAGGTTTGTAAGGCTAATATTCTCTGCATTGTTTTTTATTTTCATTCCCGTACCTTAGATATGACCACACAAAAAAGTTTCCTTCAGTACAACCGAATACCACCTGAAGCTGATAAGTACAACATTGTCGTGTAATTTTATTTTGTCAAATACATACTATTTTATAATTAGAGCATTTATACCTGATCGTACTGTAACATACAGTTTCACATGTCTGGGGCTTTGACATTACAGAAAAAAAGGATTATCGTTATATTTTTTAAGTGATTATTGTCAGACTTGACCTTGGTCCATGGATGTTCCATTTTTCAAGTACAAGGTAAATATGATTAAAATGTCATACCTATTGAAAGCAATTAAAAGTTTGTTTGTTTTCGGTTTTTTGTTTTTTTTACGCCAGAATGATTATTTGAAGACCGGGTCAGGTGAGATTGTGGAACTATTTCTGCTAGTTTGGCTGTGAAAGGTGGTCCCCCTCAGACTACGTAACTTCTCTCGCAAAAAAAATCTCAAATTATTACCTCCTGTGGAAATATATTTCGAAAAAGGAACATCATTTTCACAATTGTTTTGTGGTGTTTGACGCAATTTCTTATATTAGGAAATTATTTTCTCTCTTCGAATATTAACATACCAGATGAGAATCAAAGATTACCTGACACCAATTATTTGAAGCTGTTTTAAAAACCAGCAAAATAATTTACATAAGAAGATCACTATTAATATAATTTGCTAAATTACCGATTGATCAAAGAAACACCAGTTTCAAAGAAACACTAATATAGCCCATTTTTCATGAAAGTAATTCACTTCCAATAAGGAAAGCAAAAATATATTGCAAAAATTTCACTTCGAATATAAAACAGACTTGCAAGGGTTACGTTATTGAGGGTGAACGACAGTTGCATTAAACAGTGTATACTTTTAGACAAACTCAGTTACGAACAAGATAAAGCTCTATCGCCACATTCTGAGTTTATCAATTAGAATCTGTGTTCTTTGTTTGAATCATTGGTAAACGAATGATTTAAGCCTGCTAATATTGCATGTAACGATGCAAGCTATTGATAGAAAGTTACATTATGCAACGTCTGGATGTAGGGTAGCACTTCACTTATATTATTACAATGTCGACTTATTCATTGTGGCTTTTGATCCGAAACGTGTCACCTTATCGATGAAGCGATTGATTTGCGCAATTCTTTAAACCAATACCTTCTACGTGATCAAGTGTTAATGGGGATTTCTTTTGTCGTCAGCGTGCAATTCGAGGAGTGCCTAAGTCAGTCTAATAGCAGTTATTATATCAGCCTCAGCAGCATTATTGAAAGCGTTAGAAAACTACACCCTTGGAATGTAAACATGCGATCCATGTGTTTTGCCTCCTAATATTAAGTCATTAATTGGAGATTACGGTTCGATTGGATCGTTTATTCACGTGATTTGGACCATTCTCTGATTGGAAAATCCAATATGTGAGCGTTGAAAATTGGGCTATAAATAAAAGATAACTGAGTATTCAAAAACATCCGAAAGCCACTCTAAGCAAAGAGCGATGTCCTTAGCTGCTTTTTATGAATGAATTCACTTAGGACATTTATATGGAATATGATTTGAAGGAAAATATATTAAACCGTTACCATATTGACCGAGATTGTGTGTTTTATCAACTATTCTGTGAAACGTTTTAAGGAGCGATACATCTTACATAAAATATTACTATTCTACTCTGAGATACATCTCGTTCGACGAAAATCACAAGTGCATTACTCTAAAAAAGATAAAGAGGGATTTGTCCGTTCCTAATCTATCTTGGCAACAATATTCGGTCGTTAATGGGGAATCGCTTTGCCGCCACGTGCCAGTTTCCACGGGAACAGCGTCAGCTGAGCGCTTGTCTGAACCCGCAACAGATACAGCTTGTCCAGGACTCCTGGGCAATAATCAACAATGAACTCCCGAAACTGGGCGTCATCGTTTTTCTCAGGTAGGGCATGCCTGCATGTATGTATGTAATTGTAGAATAAGCCGTGCGTTTAACTGTTATTCCATGTAAAAATTATTCTTTGAAAATATTACACAAACCAAAAATCAGTTTCCATGGGTTCAGATTTTCTTATTAGTTGCCTACATTTTGTTTATTGAGAGATATACAAGTTTTAATGGTAAATACAAATATGCCTAAAATCCGTAAGCAGTGTGTTAATATCAACATTGCTCTTGTACGAGCAGACATGTATGTATTCCTATGTGTATATGAATTACTAACGACTCTGTCTAATTGCTGCCTTACAAGACTTCGGTTATGTTATGTACACATTAATTTGACTATGGTTGCTTAGTTGAATACAATTATTACTAGATGTTCTATAGGAATACCCGCTTATAAAATTTACTATGGGCAAAATATTGTAATACTATGGATTTTTAATTAAGATGGACATACAACTCGATGACTGTAATGCAGAGAACGCACATAAAATTAGTTTATGGGAAATTCAAAACAACAAATCAGGGCAAAATTAGGAAGGAACAATTATGGTCTTAAAGCCCAAGATAACGCACCATACAAGTTGGTTGTATGAGACGATGTAAAACAAGGCAGAAGTTGGCCGGTGGTGCTATTTTCGCTCATCTAAGCAGCATCAAAGTCCAGTTGTAAGTCGGAGCCGAAAGGCTTACAGACTTGAAGTTACCAGGTTTAATTTGAGAATTCTTTTTTTATTGCCATTTATGATCGTTAAAATTCCGTAACGGAACACAACATAAGGATTTCCTTTCATTAATGGCCTGTTCAATTTCCTCAAATAAAATTTCGTATATCGATTTGTACATCGTTATCGTCGTCGTCGTCGTCATCATCATCATCATCATCATCTTTATTTCCATAAAAAATATAGGGGAAAATTACATTTTTGATCACATCTGCAGCAACCAAAGTGTTCAAGCTATTCGGTGTAGTGCCAACACACACACACACACACACAAAAAAGTGTTCAAGCTATTCGGTTTAAGGCCAATACCAAGCAAACAAAGTGTTCAAGCTCTTTGGTTTAGTGCCGGTACCAAACAAACTATGATACGACTATTTTCCCTTTCTTGCATGCTTCAACTATTGTGTTATGTGACGTAAGCTTTGCATTAATCATGTGTTCCAGGAGTTTTGCAGAATCAGCAACCGGCTAATATGATGACCATAGGTACCATTTCATATTAACATAATTCCTGTATTTCTGACTGTAGATTACACAATGTGACTATGTGACACTAATCTCAAATCGTTACTTGTAGCTGTAGGCACATGCAATATCAATTAGCTTTTGTAGATTTTGTGGATAATTAGCAACAAGTGAAGTATCATCAGCTAGGCTTGGATTTCCCACAGCTATGGATCCAATCTTTGTTCCAGTTCTACTATTCTCTAATTGAAGTAGAAAGTCATTTTTACATTTTGTATACACCAAGGTTGACAAACGCCTCTTTGTCTCACACCTTGGCCAATTGGGAACCAGTCAAAAAAGTGTCATTTTACAAGTATTATGCTTTACAAATATCTATACATATTCAGATATAAGAAGCAATTTACCGGTTATCCCCAAAGCGAACAACTTAGAAAGTAACGCTTTGTGCCTCACGGTATCGAAGGCCTTCTTTGTATCAAGATATGCAGTAAAAACATATGAACTGATGTTTACGTTATATTATACTGATTTCAACATTGAGGTACTCGCTGTTGTGCAGTCTATATCCTTCTGGTAGTCATGCTGCTCTGAACTAAGAATGTTAAAAGTCTTATCTTCGAGCCAAGTGATCAAACGTGAATGAATACTTTTCTCAAAAAGCAGTATAACAACAGGCCAGTAACATTCAAGGCAGTTCTTTGGTTTTCTGTTACCCTTGTACAATGGTATCACTACCCTTTATCTTTGCAATCTCCAGGTATGTAAGATTGATCAATCATCTAAAGTAAATAATCTTGTCAGACACATTATGAGGTAATCACCTCCATAGATCAAATGTTCCTTGCAAATTCGATCATGGACAGATGCTTTGATTTCTTTAAACTGTTAATAACTTCTTTTACTTCAATTGCATTGATTGTATCCTGAAAGGCTTTGATATGATCTGTACCATCTTGTACAGCATGACTTAATTCCCGCTCTATCGTTGAAAGTACGCAGAACGTTTGGGGTGTGAATCTCCTCGCAATATCTGTCAAAGCCATTTGAATTGTACGTGACATCAAGCACACAACCCCCATCAAAGAGTATGTCCTGACAAATATTTACATTTTAACCTTTCTTATTATTGATTACTTTTCAAAAATGTCTAACATCACATTCGTGTGCTTTTTCAATTTCTTCATATACTTCCTCCATATAATTTTCCATAGTTGAAGCTTTGTAAACTCTCTCTCCCTCTCTCTCTCTCTCTCACTCCATAACTTTATATTCTCTTTAAGAATTGTATCCACTACCCATTGGTGTTCCCTAATTATTCAAATAACCCTAGATTGTCCTTGTAGCCTTTGAGCTTATTTAAGATCATTTGATCAATACGATTTGGTGTTAAAATTGAATCTTGACACTGGGAACGTGGTGTCGCTTGACTGGTGTATTGCAGTAACAATGCATTCATGCAGTCTATCAAAATTGTCAGAAATAGTATCTATATTAAAAGATTTCAGGCGATGGTCAAGTTCAGTATGATAATTTTTTCAAGGTATCATCATCTAATATATTGCAATCTATGTTATTTCTATTCATAGACTGTCTGATGTCTCTCACACACGTAACTGTACGAAGATAAGTAAGTATAGGAAGGTGATCATATATCATGTGCTCTTTGCGATCTCAAACACGCACAGTACATAAGCTACCTATGCATTCATCCGAAAGTATAAAATTAACATTCATCGTTTTCGCTATAATGAATGTATAACGGGAACCAGTGCATATTGTTATCTGAGCAGCACTCACTATATTATTATTTCTTAAGAACTCGTGAAATACCCAATCTTTATACTCCCTGAATATATCAGGTTCAGAGACTTGATTTAAATCCCCAGTAAGATAAACGTTACACAACTGTGAGTACTGATCGTACAGAATTTGACGAAATCTCTATTTGCTTTCTGTACAAATCTATAATATAAAAAAAAATTGTCCATATGCACACAAAAATGTACACATTTTGCATATGTGGAAATTTGATCTAAATACCAGCAATTCTGTCTCGGTTGACATCTTCTATGAAGTTAACATATTTCATGAGGGAGTTTTGCAGAAGATTGCAAAATCTCCTTTACCACATTTTAACGATGTGGCATTATAGGAAATATCCTTTGCCTTAGTGCTGTATTTGCAGTCAGAATGGAAATAGGGGTGCTGAAATGGCGTATGTTCTGTTATGCAAGCTACATCAACATCAAATGTGTTCAGCATTGCACTTAGACTAAGAGCAGATGACACAATACCTCCAACACTCCAGTTCAATCTATTAAGATTCATATTAATTTGAGATATAGGCACAATGATGATTCTGCATTGTGAAGGCAGGACGAAACACGCTAACTTACAACAGAACATACAGACAAACATAATAACAACAAACTATATCGCCTAATTTATTAGATTTCATCACCCTGAACCTTAATTTGCCACCTGATCACGATTGCTAAACCGATATCGCCAGGACTTATCCCATACCACCTCCTTAAAAATACCTTTTGGTCATATTACATCATTTTCAACAATATGGCAATGTAAGTTAAATACTTTGAGCATGGCTGCTAGAAAATTACGTTTACTGTGGATAAACGTTACAGATAACGGCTCTATATCGCATTCTTCTAAGAATTTCTTGAGGCTCTCTACATTAGATTTTAATGCCAATGCCGCCCACACAAAAGCGTCTAGTTCTCCGCCGAACCACGACTTCCAATACAACATTCTCATCATCATCAATATCATCAGAAACGATTTCTCGAATGGGTTTGCCAAACGAACTAGGCATTTCAACCTGATCTTCAACCAGGGTAGGTATCTTGCTAGGACGGGTATTCAAATCGATAACTTCCACAATATTGTTGTCAAAAAAAAAGTCGCATATCGTACTCTGTTCTGGTAAAATTACCACGTCCAGTAAGCAGATCAGTGTAAACTAATGGTTTATGTTTAAATATTTGTGGGGTTTTCACGTGTCATTTATCACGTTGGGATGTGAAGGGGCAGTGGAATTTTGTGTGATATTTCCAAAGGCTGGAGCGACATTTCTACCATCAATACAAGGTATATTTGCTATGGCAGTAAAATGTTGTTATGGCTTTTGGAAACCGGAGACTGTCGAGCATTGACTCCATTCTTTACTTTGGAGGCAGGTTGGTCCATTACCCGGGCTTGACACTCCACTACAGTTATAATTGGGATAGAGCCGTGAGACACATAAGTCTTGCTCTACGATACGCTCGATGGATTGGTATTACATAATGACTTACTCTGTGACAGTGTGCAGTGTTTCATTTTTTGTTTTTATTTTTCATCAACAAACTTTCAATGACTTAATCTCATCACGTAGCAATTTAATTGTTTGAGATTGTGCTTGCACCTTATTGTTTTCATCAGCACTCAAGAAATGTATTGAGGTCATTCACTTAGGCCAATGAGATTTGGATAGCCTTCTGAGGTTTAATCTGGTCTCTGAGTGACTCAAGAGTTTGTTGTCAATGACGCCAATCACTTTTGATTTCATTTAGTGAAAGCCTTGCTGAATTCGACACTTGATCTGTTTGCTGTGAGGCATTTCGATCATCTTCATCGCACTGTTTAGTTTGTACAGTAGGGTTGCTTGCTTCTTGCTAAAATAGACTTGATCATACTAAGATCCCCTTTCATGGACAAATATAAAGAATGACAATCCCGTGCATATTTTATTAAACTTCTGCTCTTTCTGACCACCAAACAACCCAATGGAAAGCAAGGAAAAGAAGACCTTGGCATGCATATCAAGTCCACGACCAACGTATTGATGTAAAATGTGACCTTTGACAACAAGGTCAAAAGTTTGAGCAAGCATGTTGTATAATGAATAGTATTAGCTTCATAATAATTCATTCAATATACGAAAAACGTCCGTTAAGGGATTTAGAAAATATAAACAAATGAAAAAACTGTAACAAAAGACAGTAACGCAAATTTTCTATAACTTTATCTTAACCCGAAGATAAAAGGAACAAGAGTGCGTGTCACAGAAAGAATTGTCTAGACTTGATAACATTCATCCAACGTATGAAGAAAATCCATCAAAGGGTTTAGGAAATGGAAGTAAATGAAAACATGTTAACCAAAACCTTAAAGCAGATTTCTATGACTATAACTGCCAAGTACCAAATGAATTGTTTTAGTGTCTTAGTGTCATAATGATTCAAATCTAGTATGAAGAAAAGTTATCAAGACGTTTACGAAAGATAAGCAGATTAAAAAACTTTAAACAAAATCTAAAACGCACATTTTCTATGACTGTGACCTTTACCCCAATTTTAAAGGGACAAGCATTCATATCATTGAATGAATTGTCTTAGGTTTATAATGATTAATTTCAAGTATGAAGATATCCATCAAGGGGTTTAGGAAAAAAATATAAGCAAATGAAATAAAAAACCAAAGAAAAACTTCAACCAAAAATTTTCTATGACGGTGATCTTAACCCTAAGGTCATAGGGGCCGGCTAACGAGCGTATCCTGAATTGTCTTAGTTTCTTCATGATTAATTTCAAGTGTGATGAGAATCTATAAAGGGATTTAGGGAATATATGCAAGTGTGAAGAGAATCTATAAAGGGATTGAGAATCTATAAAGGAATTTAGGGAATATATGCAATGATAAAACTTTAACAAAACTAAAAACTAGAATGTTTAATGACTGTGTCATAGGCCCCAATGTAAAACCGGCAAGCGAGCATGTCGTAGAATGAATTGGCATAACTTCATAATGATTTGTGCCAAGTATGATGAAGATGTATCAAGGGGTTTATAAAATAATATGCAAATAAAAAAATTTAAACTGAAACCTTAGCGAACTGTTGACTGTTATGTCCCGTTTCAGACTAATGTGGGGTCGACAAAAAAAAAATAAAATCATGCTCTACTAAATAAGACTGACCTGTACCAGATCACATAATCTTTGCAAAAACCTCGTGCTATACTAAATAAGATTGACCTGTACCAGGTCACAGTCATTTGCCACCTCTCACAATTTCTCAGTACATATGTCTGTTGGTAGATAAACTAATTCTTGATCAAGTCTTCTACATAAGTCCTGTTTTGGGAACCTTTATTTCCTAGCTTTAAGATGAAAACTGTGCGCATTTGATTTGTCTCCTACACGTCACTATATCCTGAAATCCTCTTTAGATCTTAATATAAGGTGTTTTTCTGTATTAAAAGAAGATTATTTTAAAAACATAACTATGATGCTGAAAACTGATTAAATATCCATTCATAAAATCTTAGATAAATATGCTCTTTGGCTTTTATTCTCAGCTTTTCTCACCGTGATAGAATTTTTTTTTAAACCGGTGAATGTTCTGCTTCATATCGTGTACTCTTTTTGATGTTTAAAATGTATGATTAATTTCGATATACTCTTGAAATCTGATTTTTGAATATATAGGACGGCTCTCGTCAATTTGTATTCATTGGGTGAGTTTTAGTGCCTAAAACCTCCGTAAAAGCTAAGTCAATTCGGATCTAGATCTAGCCTATTTTCGTGATTGGTTTTGAAAGTAACACTTATTTCAGCTCTAATTCATTGTTTGATGCTCTCTATTGACTTACAAAGTAATTATATCATGTCAAATTAATAGTAATTTAAAAACTAGATTTATCAATAAGTTTATAAATTATCTAGTAAAATTGAATTCATAGCATAAATTTTAGAATGTATAAGATACATAATAATACTGGTAAATAGTGGAAAGTTATTAAGATATCTTAAAAACTTTGTACCTTGTGAACAGTTCCACATGCCATTATAGGATATCGTATAAATTGATCAACAAAATATGTATTCAATTATATAAGATATCTTAAAAAATATGAGATTTGCAGTTTTTGAAATAATAATAAGTTTTGCTTGCCATAAATAATGTAAATTATTATATATTTCATAATGAAATATTGAAATTTATCAGTGTGAGAAAAATGTATATCACCACAGGGGCGCTATCACCTCTGGAACCACCTTTATCTCCATTTAGGAAATATACATGTTCTTACGTATGTCATTCAAATTTATATTTCCACGCAAGTCGAGGTTTTTGTCTTTAAAAATAACATCTACGTTTTTCAGTGAATATAAGGAAATATTTCACTTGTGAAGTGGAACCATTTTCTAAAATTAATCGTGGCTTCGCTACTCGTGACGATACAATGTTTCCACTTCGCTCGAGTAATATTTCCTTATATTTTCTCCAAAAACATAGATATCCTCTATGTATTGACAATGTATTGAGGAGCACATTTTAATTGCATAAAAATGACGTTCTGTTCATATCTAATGCTCATACATAGAGGATCTTCAGACTCAACATTTTAATTTCATACTAATGCTTTTAAATTTGGCATTTTTCACTTTTTCCGAACATTGACAATTGATAAAGGTAAGAAAGCTAATATAAAATGATAGAGCGTATGTCCCCCCAAAGCATAGTTCGCACGGTATATCCCCTCAAAGCATAGTTCAGACCGTATATCACCTCAAAGCATAGTTTTCATAATATATATATATAGCCACTTGTTTGGAAAAAACAAAACCCTCAACAATTCCTCGGTAGAACACGAATCTTTTTTTTTTTACAGCTGTACCTTGATAAGCGAAACTGATAAAATATGATAGATATATACGTCTTTAGAATTCATGTATACAATCTCTTTAAATATGTGAGCAATAACACCTATAGAACCTCAAACAAAATCGTTTATTGTTTCCATATTGTGAAATTAAATACATGAATTGAGCTGCATTTCCAGGAGAATAACAGTTATACAAATCGCCTGTATGGTTGCGATCGACCGGATTCTCCGCGCCATTCATTATGATATTTAACATCTGTAACATCCTCCTGTTATGTTTTGACGGTTTTCTGTCAACTGGTAGAGAATCGTGGATAAAAGTCACAGCACCTGATAGAGTAAACAAAGAAAGCGACCACCTAGGGTACAAAATACTTCTTACATTTGATCAGAATTGTATTTGAATAGAGATTAGTCTATCGATTTCACACTACATAAGGTTTCATCTGTGTTCAACCGGTGATTCAACATGTTTTTCATTTTCTGCCCTAAACTCCTTCATATAAACATGAATCGTTTTGGGAAATATATTTAGGTCGATTGGCACTAAGTGTAAGGCAACGTTTAGCAAGTCTATACGTCTCTAAGAAATAATTTCTGTGATAGAGGACTCTAGTACACGTTTATTGATTCCAACATATTATCTGGGGGATTCTAATTACCCGGTATTCCTGTCACATAATTTGAAGAAAAAAAAGAAAGAAAAAAAAGATACAATTATGAGGCCACAAGGAACTTTTACTTTGCAGGCAACAGGACTTCGTGTTTGTTATAGCAATGTTATTGCTTTAAACTACAAAAGAGCAATGGGGTTGAACCACTAGTTTGTAGAAGTTATCAAAGGTCCTTCCCCTCATCGACAACATACACTGCGCAACTGCGAATACACAGAAACATGTAAGGAAGGATATGTTGTGATTTTGCTCCCCAATTTTTGTAAGCTTTCACCCTAACTTGACTTAAGCAGTAATGAACACGCTTAACTGCCAACAATCAACTTTAAAAAGCCTACGACATTTGATTTAGGTATCTATGTGAAAGAGCTGTCATTATCATTTACGTTATACTGAGTTGGTTCTACTGATGGCATACAGGAATTTTGACTTAAGTTCACGAAAATGTATCGTTCAACACTGAGGTATATCAGAAAATCCACACGATGACAATGGAACTTTCAATATATAATACGATGCCACTCTGACCGACCTTCTGCGTTGGTATTTAATAATTATGACATACATATTCGAATTAACGTCGAGAGCATATACTATCGTCGCATGTGATGAAATCAGACACCACAATTCACATGATCAATTTCAACTCTGGACGCCTGGAAAGCACTGACATCTGTGTGACTTGTACAGACGACATTAATGGTCTGATACGTTTCCCAAGTATTTAGAATATCATCATATTTCCATCGGCAAATAACAAACAGCTTCCCAAATGTAGAAGGATCGCATTTCAGTTTGCACAACTTGCTGTGTAAAATGCTCGTCTCTAGTATAATGAATCAGGCATCAATATGGCACCGCATTGAATACCGGTTATGCATCTGATGAAGTAGTGGGTTTTCAAATAATTTGCATTGAAATTTCCGTTCCCATAGTAATAAGATAGATCAAGGCTTAGTGTTTATTACAGATCTTAGACAAATAGACACTTCGGACAACTCATCTTGTTGTTAGACAGAGACACGTTCTGATTTTGGAGGTTTTCCGCCAAGGCCATTTCTCCAATGATGCAAAAGTAAACTTCCGAAAGAAGCCAGGTTTAGCTGGAAACGACCTTGAAATTGATGTCATTCAAAGCCGAGGTTCAAAATAATGCATGAGCATTTTAACTGTCTAAAGGTTAGACACATTTCGATCAGATTTTGATTATCGAACAATCGAACAAGTCTAAAGATTTCAATGAAGCAGCTCAACAAACAAGTCTCTACAAATCTGGACATATATTTTGATCACAGAATGATATGGACGAAGACCATATACGAAAGAACTAAACGTATCTCAAAGGTCATGCTAGCATGTTGAATCTGAATAGTTATTGCTGCTGAAGTGCAAATGTCCATTCAGAACCCCCACCACGAACAACAATTTATGCAAAAGAGACTCCTGCATCTATCAGTTCCAAACTCTGAGAAGAGTACATATCAATTCATTACTCGTTACATATAAATTGTTGCGGTATTTGTAAAGGCATAAAAGTTGAAGCTCTAAGACTTCTTTCTCACGAAAATATCGATGTTTACACCTTTCTCCAATGACAGAGCATGTATACGAAATTTTTATTTGTTGTATTAACATATTATTTGAACGTACGATACAATAAATTGTGCAAAGTACCCGTGAGAGCAATAAAACCTAACATTTACACTTTTATATGAGTTTTAAAGTGTACATGAATGTTAGAGTAGTTAAAACACATATTTTACCATGAAAATTTACAATTGGGATCTCTTTAACGTAAGGAGACCACATTCCATACAATATACTAGATATATACTAAATATGTGGTGTGGGGGGGGGAGGGTCCTGGGGTGTAGTGTGAAAGAAAGAGAGGGGAATTATTGAATCTGAACTAATCATTTATAAAGACAAGTTAGGGCCATAGGAGACATCACATGATTTATTCTTATTTTAATAATATTTGTAAATTTCACTGAAATAGTTTTGTGGGCACAGTGCAATCCCTTTATGTTTATTCGATGATATCGTTCAGTTTTAATTATCATAGATTTTATTTTCCTTTAACAAAACTATTTGATGCACCTCACATAAAGTGTTCTATATTCTATCTTTAGTAAACCGTTAATAATGTATGTATATATATATATATATATATATATATATATATATATATATATATATATATATATATATATATATATATACATATATATATATGAAGGAATTCTTCCCCGGTCATTTGCATATTTTTCCATATTACATTACAATAGTCCAAATGAAGCTGATTATAGCTCTTGTAAAAAGTGTCAGTTTATTGTTTTAAAATGAAATACTTTATGTTTTTTTTATAAATAATGATAGGAGTTTGTTTTCTTTGTAATGAAACTGATATTATCAGAGTAAAGTAAATTATTCCCAATACTAATACCATGAATACTATATAGTGCACAAACTTTGTTTTACAACTTTTTTATAAGGAATCATTGAATCATTTCTGATTATTGCAACATCCCAGTTGCATGTCGATATTTCCAGAATTCATGTTACTTAGGGTGGCTTGGTAGTTACCGTTCCGGACTCGCGACCTAAAGGGTGCCTGTTCGAATCCTACCATCGTATCAACCTGGGTTGGCTACCGTGTTGTGTCTTCGTGCAAGGCACTTTACTCAAATTGCCTCGGCACTAAACAACATATTTTGTGTTGCTGTGCCGTAAACATTAAATCAACAAATCAGCATACCTGAAGACTATCTTATCAAGTTCTTTGCACTCTGTGATACTCTTGGTTGGATGGATGTAGAGATGTATAAGACTATCTTATCAAGTTCTTTGTACTCTGTGATACTCTTGGTTGGATGGATGTAGACATGGATACGACTATCTTATCAAGTTCTTTGCACTCTGTGATACTCTTGAAGACTATCTTATCAAGTTCTTTGCACTCTGTGATACTCTTGGTTGGATGGATGTAGAGATGTATAAGACTATCTTATCAAGTTCTTTGCACTCTGTGATACTCTTGGTTGGATGAACGTAGAGATGGATACGACTATCTTATCAAGTTCTTTGCACAACTACTATCTTATCAAGTTCTTTGCATGCTGTGATACTATTGAAGACTATCTTATCAAGTTCTTTGCACTCTATGATACTCTTGGTTGGATGGATGTAGACATGAATACGACTATCTTATCAAGTTCTTTGCACTCTGTGATACTCTTGGTTGGATGGACGTAGAGATGAATACGACTATCTTATCAAGCATGTCGATGAGCTTTTCCTAATAACCTTAATGTTTAGAATTGCTTTTGACGGTGTTTCTTTCATAAATATATCCCTTCTTAGACAAAAGAGTAAGTTATAATTTTTCTACATTTTTGGTGTTTATGTTTCTGATTGATTGGAAGGTACAAGCGGTGGTAAAGACATTATGAACAGCATAATTAGGACTTTCGTGGAACACAAAATACCAGTTTCTTGCTTTCATGCAGTTTGTAAGGATGTTAGGTAACGAAGTATAAGAAAAACATGCCCATATTATATTTTACTAAATGAAATCATTTTCATAAGTTTGCACCGAAAATTGTATTCAATCACGATTCGTTAAGTGCAACAAAATTAGAGTCTACTGGACAGTGCATGAAGCAATTTCCGATCAGATTGTCCAAGTCGACTTCAGTTTATTTCTGATGAGCGAGATAATATATTCAGTATTGCTATCGGCCTGGATTCTAATAGTGATAAGTAACCAAATGATATAGGTACAGCATCATTGCAGGGACTTTTCCAACAATAACCAAAAATGACAATGCAGCTTGCAAAATGCAACCCATTGACAGGGACACAAATTAGTATTTGATTCATAATCTTTTCAACATTTCCAGTCACTTCCTTCGCTTTGTGTTTCAGAAAACGGCATAAAAAGTACATGTATTTTCTTGTACGTAAAATACCTTGTTTGATTCGTTTTCCTTAGTTATGGTTATCAATATCAAAAGTCTAGTTATTTATGATAATAACTAGTAACAGTAGTTGTCACACAGTAGACGTGATGCCAAACATTTCGGAAAGCAATAAAAAATAGGACAATCCATGAGAATAAAGAAAATAAATGAAAACAAATGAACTAAATCCAACAAAAAGAGGAAAAAGAAATGGTCATGAACTAAATAGTGTATATAAAATAATCTTGGGAATTGTTGAACGATTGTTCGAGTTCGTTACCACGCGTAATTTAAATAAGGGGATTGAAAACTTACGATAGCTCCGCTCATAATTTTATTTTTCTCTCTCTCCTTGATTGCTTCGATTATATTTGCAATCGTGAACTCATGTTTAAAGCGAATAAACAATGAATCTGTACCTTTGACTCTTGCTAAACACCTGAGCGAATGCAACGGGGATCGACTCTTAGTAAAAAAAGACCAAAAAAAATAAATAAATCCCTCTCACATCCGCTTTATAAACTAACCGCTCTATAATATAAATAAATTATTACTCAGTTATAGTTCAGAATACCTCATAATAACAGACAGAATATTACTCCTTCATAAAATAGTGTTAGGTTACATTTAAAATGTATATTTTTAGTAAACAAACATAGTTTGTTAATTTCCCTTTTAGTTCATTTTCGGTTCCTTTCCGTTCATTTAACGATTGCAACAATCCGTTCTTAATTATTCTTTTAAATTCATTTCTAGTTAATTTCGTTAATTTTTGCTCATTTCTCTCATTTTTGGTGATTAGAACTTCATACTTCAGCCATATATCCTTGAGGAACCTCCGCCCTCCAATATTATCTAATTATTTTGTGGAGAAAATAGAGATTACACTAAGACAGCAATATTAACATGTAAGTGACAAAAACATTTGTAAAATAATTTTATCTTGTTTACCTTATTTTATTTTTTCTCAAAAATGTATTTGCTTTTCATACTGCGCCGGAGTAAAGTAGTAGTTGCCAAGCCAACTACGCCAACAACAGCCTAGCGGTAAATCAGACACTAATATTACAAGTAACCTAATGATGCTGGCAGCCACTTTCCGAAAGTCAGCGAGAAGTTCAATGCAGCGAGTAAAAATCAATACGATGAAAGGGTAAAATTAACGTGTAATTCATAATCTTTCGACATTTCGAATCAGTTCCTTCCCTCAGTGTTTCGGAAGAACGGTACGAAGTCCGTAACCGCGTCCAATACCTACTTAGTTATTAATACATTAATACAAATTGCCAATAATTAGCCTTTACACTCGTCCGCATGACTATATTATTTAGGCAGTGTTCATCCATTCATGTTATTTGGAGAACTCATTCATTTTTAACTGTCCTTTCTGTTTTTTAGCATAGTAATTAATTTTAGTCTGCGACATGCGACTGAATTCTTTTTAGTAAAAATTAATGTAATTTAGTATATAAAAAATTAATGAAATACACAACTCACAATTTGCGAACATTGCTATAAGAAGAAAAGTTGTCTGTGCTTTGTAATATTTCTCAGATAAATCTGTATTCCCATAATAGAGCCTCAAGCATTACAAATCGTCAACGAACACAAAAGAGCAAGTGCTTTTCAGGCAGGAAAAGCTTCACTTCTAGTTTCTTTGTAATCACAATGTTACCACGTAACAATCTTGTCAGGAGTAGTTGATTCAATGGAAAAAAATATACTTTATATAAATTTATTCCACATGACGTAGATGTTAGGCGTGGGTTTTTTCTGCAAAAATTTTATTTGACATGTGACGTAAGTTTACGTTCTATAAAGATGGAAACTTTTTGACAAGTTGGCGGTTGTCGTCATAAAAACAAGAAATAAAGCTATTTGGATAGAGTTTAGTTAGGCCAAAAAAATGATATGTGTGGTTCATGTTACATAGCCAAACAAAATGTAGGGTAGGTCGGTATTTTTTTTTTTTTTTTTTTTAAATACATGAATACATGTATATGTATTATAATTAAGGTTCACAGCAAGTAAACGTTCTGCCTTAAGAAGTGTCTTTATGTATTTATGTACCCTTGGCAGCAAATGTTGTTGATGGAAGAAGTTCCCAGGTGCTCTTCAGTCCATTTTCAAGAATAGAACCATGAACCTTCTGCAAACAAATGGCAATTTTCTCACAAACAGGCTCAAGTGGATTTGGACATCTGCTGTTTATGGTGACAACTGACAAACAACACTATTATCTGTTTCATACGTTTTAATTTGCTGACTATTTGTTTTATTGCATACATTTGGCATGGAAAAACAAATCTATGTCTGAAAATGAGCAAGGTGAATTTAGCTTGCTTAATACCATCTACATGTCTGTCAGACTTGATTTATACTAGATACATTTTTAACTTCGTATCCGTCCTTGTCTGCAGCTGTCAGCGAAACCGAACAGAGCAACCGGTCTTCTTTGGGGCTGAAGACTGGGTATTTTGATTGAAACAGGTCCATGAATGTCTAATCATGATTCACTGACAATAAATAATTGCCACCGTTGCCATGACGGCAGTTATTAAGCTTCACAGCGAGTAGAGTAGAAGAGACGCTTCTTCCACACGCCATATTGTTTATTGTTCATCACTGCGCATGTCCGTTTTACAAGCAAACGAGTGAATAAAACCGAGTATTCCGATTGCTACTTTGGTATGGTCTAATTCGGTACAAATCGTCATCGTGACAAACGGGGTTGGTGAATCAGCGATTTTTTTAATTTTTTTATTTTTTATTTTTTTAGCGAAAAAAACAGTAGGGTCGGAGGCTAAATTCTAGGGTCGGTCGGGTAACCTGAACCAACCATATTTTTTCTTTTGGCCTGAGACACCTGGAAGCATGCAGCCGTGATCGACTAGAGGCGTTCGACAGGCGGTAGATGTTATATGCAAAGTAATATGCAATATACCGCCCCTTTACAACACTGACAACTCCGCTACACAAGAAACTTATATCATGGTCAACTAAATTACCTTAATAGTTTACTCAGTTTTTGATAGTTCCAATTACGTCATTTAAAAATATAAGCAGTATCCAAGTACTATTAGGTCACACTTTAAGTCCTATTTTCAGTATAATTTGTTGCATATATCCCTTTGACTTCATTTTCTGTTTCTCTACGTTCAATGGCAATTGCAATTCGTTCTTGTTGGTTCATTTTAATTCATTCCCCGTGAAAAAAATTATTTCTTGTTTCGCTCTTTTCCTTTTGTTTTCGGTTAATAGTCGTGTTCTACGTCAGCCTCACCACTTAGAGTCACCCACTATGACCTAAGTATCTTGTCGAGAAAATCAAAAGTAGAAAAGGTGTTAGTTCAATGCAGCTTCCCAAAGTCAACCCGTTGAGATAGACTTCTCAAAGTCACCCCGTTGAGATAGACTTCCCAAAGTCAACCCGTTGAGATAGACTTCCCAAAGTCAACCCGTTGAGATAGACTTCCCAAAGTCAACCCGTTGAGATAGACTTCCCAAAGTCAACCCGTTGAGATAGACTTCCCAAAGTCAACCCGTTGAGATAGACTTCCCAAAGTCAACCCCGTTGTGATGGACTAAATATAGCGTTCATTTAGTAATCTTTTTTACACTGGCTATAAACTATCATCATCATTATTAAGTATATAATCTTTTTCCATTACGTTCGTTTTCGGTCCGTCAATTTAGCTCATTATTTTAATTTTTGGCAATTATGCATGTCCTACTTCAGCCGTACCAATGAAGACCCCCCCCCCCACACACACACACACATACACCTCGCTTGACATATCTAAGCTTTGATAGAAAATCAAAACAGCATTAAGAGAGTTAAAGACTTACATACAGGTGACCTAATTTTATTTCCTAATATAGTTATTGGTCAGCCTTATTTTAAGGTGTCTCAAAAGTATAAAAAAAGCACTCAGACTGTCCCGATGTAACTATGCCAACAAATTGACAGTAAATCATGGGTAATTTCAAAAACAATTTCGGTAATTAGGCATGTCCTACTTCAGCCACATCCTTGTGGAGCCTTCCAGTATAACTCATATATCTTTGAAAAAAATCGATATAACGTTAGGAGAGCAAAAGACTTAAATGCAGATGGCCTAAAATGTTTTTCAAATATAGTTATTGGTATGCATTATTTGAAGGCTTCTACAAATGTAAAACAAACGTTCCAAAAAAGGGTCCCGCCCCTAATTGAGGGAGACAATTAGAACCTCCGCAAAAACGGCAGTCACCAGTAAAGGGCAAAGAAGACCCCTGATTCGTACTAGGATGAAGCGAAGAACTGGTGCGAATCGTGAATGGGTTGACCTCCGGTTGCTATCACTTGAGTTGAATCATGAATGGGTTGACCTCTGGTTGCTATCACTTGTGTTTTGTTCAGTCTTAATACAGAATAACGCTATATTTATCTGATCAAAATAAGACCACTCATTTCTCGAAACTCTAGCTTCATTATCTTATATTCCTCAATGAACCAAGATTTAACTATTTTATGCGACTTGCGGTCTTTTCGCATACAGTGTCGAATTACATGAAAATACCCTATCTCGATGGTAAAAATCCTTGACGTAAACCAATCAATAATAATAATGTTTCAGTCATACAGGACATACGGCATATAACACTACTAAACACATACAAAGATAAGAAAGGCAAGTAGAAACAAGAACATATAGCTATGCCAAACATATTTGATAAAACACACACACAAACACACAGACACACACACAAAATATTACATTAGATTTATTAAAACAAAAATCAGACCAAAAATATAGTACAAACGACAAGAGAAGTAAAGATGTGATTAATTTAGAAGATATATTCATAAGTTAAATTTATGATACTTAATATGTTGTAAGTAATTACATATGTACATCCCATGAAGGTGGCATGAACTATTTTTACTAATCGTTTAATATAGCAATGGTGTTGTCACAGAGATGAAATGCATCAAATATATACTTCATTAATATAGATGTGTATTCCCATTCAAAATCATAAAATAATTTAAGCCAGAATATATCATCATATTGCATGAAATTCAAGTTATCCAATAATTCTACAAGTTGGTCATTTCAAAAGAAAATGTTTTTCATCTTCAATTGATATTTAAAATAAGCTCTGCATTCTCTGGGGATATGGGGTGTTTTATGCCACCACAATAGTATACATCGTCTTCAAGGCTTAACTAATCAAACAGTTTGCAGACGCTTCTTACGAGTCGAAATAATTTTTCTGTCTTAGCACTGCATACACTCTACTATCCTAAGGAATTATTAGATGCTCAAGACCTACGTCAAACTGACATTCAGCTGATGCTATCGACACAGTATTTCCTATCTAAGGAAACCCAGTGATAGTTCATTAAAACAGTAGCCGCGCATCTAACTGCATACATGGGAAGCCAGTATTACCGATCTCCGGAAGCTTCTCTGCGCTATGATGGTACGCAGAGAGCGTGATCTGGCTTCCTAAAATGCGACGACCTTTCTCTCTGCAAAAGTTAGTGGACTCCTAATTGGGCACTGCATAGAGGAACTCTGCACACCAAGGTAGCATTATTATTAGCAGTGGAGGACGACCCAAACTTCTGAATTTGGAAGTATCGTTCTACCTTTTAAGGTAGCAATAAGCTATATAATGAGAAACCGGGTTTTAGCTCATGAACATTGCATTGGTTATCAGTATGTCTGCAAAACTTGCTTAGGTCTAGCTTCAACGCCCACCACCCGGACACTAAACATATTGGTGCGCATCAGGGACGCACAAGAATATTTTGGCTTGCCTAAGGACACAATATTGCAGCCTGGGAATATAACCCGGTATTCCTGCATATGAGTCCATCACGCTGTTTACTAAGATACAGCCTTTCACAACAACTACAACAGTTTGGTTCGGTTCGGCTAAGCCAGATTTAAGGGAATGTGCCTAGAGACTTTAGTTGGTTTTGTTGGTCAGTGAGAGTAAAGTATCTTGCCCAATGAGAAAACACGCCAGCCGACCCGGCCTGGTCTGGAAATCGGACCGGGTACTTCTGCATCGGAGTCCAGCATGCTAATCACTGAACTAACGCACCGGCACTAAACAATATTGGTGTGTATCAGAGACGTGCAACAGCATTATGCTTTGGTTGGGCTAATCACTCTTTAAAGTCTTTTTTCTAAAAGGTTCACACAAAACCAACTGCGCCTGCAAAAACCAAAGTAATACAAACTAACCCAATCTATGAAACATAGACTTTGACTAACATTTCTTCGGAGGACTCCACACGGTTCCCAAAAATCGCAATAAGAGGAGAATTATCTCTCTTGAATTAATCCCATTACTATATGTCGCTGAAATCTCAGGTGAATGTTTTAGGGCATGATGACTGATACTTACTGATTGGCTAATCATTCTGGTATATAAATATTTTTCCAACAATAAACCCTCCATAATTAAACAAATAATCACCAATATATGTCGAATTTACAAATAATCACCAATATATGTCGAATTTATAAATAATCACCAATATATGTCGAATTTACAAATAATCACCAATATATGTCGAATTTACATATGGAGACGGATATAGAAGTCGTTCAGAACCCAAAGTAGCTACAGTATCAACAACAAGGGCATGACAATTATTTTCTTGTCAGCTCCTGGACACTTGTACACATTTTAGTTTTGAATATTTGGTTATACAGATTGCAGTCATGAGTAATACAATAAGGATCGATGGTACTGACCGTAAAAGGTAAATCCATAGAAAGCTGGTATGGTACTGACCCTAGAGAGTAAATCCATACTAAGCTGATATAGTACTGACCATATAAGATAAATCCATACCAAGCTGATATATGACAGAACAATGCAGTATGATCCGTGGAAATTGAACGTACAAGGATTTATTTCAATTACACAGGTGGTGTATATTTATTGGCATTAATTACTTCCTATGTACTTTAATTACACAGGTGATGTATCTTTTATTGACATTAATTACTTCCTATGTACTTTAATTACACAGGTGATGTATCTTTTATTGGCATTAATTATTTTCTATATATTTTAATTACACAGGTGATGTATCTTTTATTGGCATTAATTATTTCCTATATATTTTAATTACACAGGTGATGTATCTTTTATTGGCATTAATTACTTCCTATATATTTTAATTACACAGGTGGTGTATCTTTTATTGCCATTAATTAGTTCATATATATTTTTAAGATTATCTTGCATTGTTGTTCGATTGAAGATTAAAGCAATCAAAGAGGGCGATTTCTTTTGTGTATCATGGCTATTGCTTAAGTGTAAAGGATTAGTTCTCTTAATATAATGCAATTGTCACATATCGGTCCAACCGATTCATTTTGTATTACAGAAATACTATTCTTTAAGTGAATAACCTGTGATCAAGTGAAACGGTGGGGAATTGGGATTTTTTGAACATGCAACTAAACAAAACGTAAAAGTCACAGTCGCACAATGTGGGTAGACACAAACAAATAAACATGTTCAGTTGTTTGCCAAAAATGAGCCAAATGTTTCCCTTTATCTGCTAGAGGCCTATTATCAAATCCCTAAAGAGTTTGACACTATTTTTCTCAACTAATTTCCCCACTACAAATACATATATTATATTTATTTTCACTTACTTCATAGGTCCCATGTTAGACCGGAGTCTGAAACAAATTCTGTGGTTTTTTGCTCTGTTCTGTTCTTCTAAGCTTCCACATTTATGTCTTAGTGACTTGAAGGCTTTTTTTTAGGAGATAATTTACATTTTAGGGATTAAACAATATTATATTCTTAAAATTTAAAACTTGACATATATATTTATATATACTATATATATATATATATATATATATATATATATATATATATATATATATATATATATATAGAGAGAGAGAGAGAGAGAGAGAGAGAGAGAGAGAGAGAGAGAGAGAGAGAGAGAGAGAGAGAGAGAGAGAGAGGTGGGTTCGTTTGGTCATAACTATGAATTAATCCTTACCCATGAAACTAAGTCCTAACACTTAGATACAGTAGTGTGTCCTCGGGCAATTCACTTTACCGTAAAACACCACACACCAACACCACCAACATTCCATTATATTTATCACGGATAATGTACAATTTCGATGTGTTATTATCCATTATATTTATCACGGATAATGTACAATTTCGACGTATTGTTATCCAAACATATTTATCATGCGTAATGTACGATTTCGACGTATTGTTATCCAAATATATTTATCATGCGTAATGTACGATTTCGACGTATTGTTATCCAAATATATTTATCATGCGTAATGTACGATTTCGACGTATTGTTATCCAAATATATTTATCATGCGTAATGTACGATTTCGATGTATTGTTATCCAAATATATTTATCATGCGTAATGTACGATTTCGACGTATTGTTATCCAAATATATTTATTATGCGTAATGTACGATTTCGACGGATTATTATTCATTATATTTACTGAGGAGTTAGAATCTTTTTCAGTGACTTTAAGCTCTATATAGTCTGTATTGTAAAGAAATGCTTCTGTGAAGGAAGCGAACAAATTTGTTTTTTTTGTTTTATTTTTTTAAATTTTTTTTATTTTATTTATTTATGATCTCGGTGCCATATTTCATATTTGAAAGATTGTATGATAAATATGAAAATATAGAATAAAAAAGAAATATTGAAATATGAAAGAGTTCGAATATTTCAGGATACCAAGGAAGCTTACTTGGAGGCTTCTTTTTATCATACCTAAGTTTTACTGTCCACTATGAACAGCTTTGTGGCACCTTAATTTATTGCATTTGAAATGTTGGAGTATTTAACTTTTCTTTAAAAAAGCTAAAGATCCAAGCAATTACAAATCATAAGAAAATGTATGCATTTTCTTGCGCTATTCTGAGTTATATTATATTTATTCCCAAGTAAAAGTCATTTCATAGAAAAGAATGGGCAAAAGTACCATGTCGCAAATTGCCTATGAAATAATAGCTAAATGGGTATTTAAAAATTAATCAAATTTACACATCTTAAATATGATGGACTGCTCTTTTAAAAAAATAAAGAATATAGTATGTTGGTGAGTATATATTTTCAGTAGGACAAAATTATTGAGGTCACATTGGTTGTCTGCATCCGAAAGCCTTCGCAGCCGATTTACAACGGGTTGTTATGATTTCCCATGTTCTTGTTTTCTTTTTCGTTGGTTTTATCATTTCTTTCACAGGACGGTTATTGCAATTAGTAAAATTGTATAAGCATTAAATTTCTTTGCATAGTAAGAGACAAGTCGTAACAAAGTAATTTTACCTCCATTCTCCCCTAGAGTTCGTAGCGCTACGTGGCGTCATATCGATGTAATTATGACGTCATTTTTGAGCTGCTCAGTACAAAAAGCGAACCGTCTTAAATCTGGCTCTTTAAACGATGAAAACAGTTTCGGTTAGGAAATCAGTTACTGAGACTGTAAATGCAAGTTTCACGTCTTCCTGAGTAAGTTTATTTTTGGAAATCAACACAGTATAGATAATCAAAGAAAATGTAAGCGTAGGCAGTCGGCATAACTCAATACGTGTGAAAGACTAACAATTCACAGTAAATACGTCTCACATTGAGAGATGCATTAGAAAAGTTCGGTGCGTTTCCCAAGATTGCGTCTAATCTTATCAACTCAACGTCGTCAGAAAACTAAAAATCGACACCTATGGGATATACTATGTAATCTTATTGCATTTCTAACAGACAATTTTAATAACATTAGATGATTTCAGACGTTAAATCGTATCGGAAGCCGCAGTTGCATAACTTCAAGCGGTGGTTATCTATGAGAGAGGTTGCCCTTTAGCTTCCGGGTCGATTGCTTATAATGATATGATATCAGCTGATGCATTGAGAGGAAAGGTTCTTAATAATATTGACCACTTTCATTTATCGTAGTCCAAAGCTACAGCTATAAATATAAGTACCAAGTGCGACTCATATGAAAAAGGTTGCTTTAGTCGAATAGTTGGCTCTATGTCGAAGAGACGTTCAATACATTTCAAGAAATGTATGCTAAATGTATGCTATCAATAAGCACTGTCACGTCAATATATATATATATATATATATATATATATATATATATATATATATATATATATATATATATATATACAACGCTTTGTAGTGAATGATCGTGTATTCCGTCCATAGAACAAGGACACGTTCTGTCTTGTAGCTTTCGCCTTTCTGACATTTCTTTACAGGTAGGTCTTGTACATTTCCTAATCAATGCCTTTCGAAAGTCTAAGGTTCTAGAGCTGATTTAGCTTGTTGTTGTCTATGATGATACATTTAGAGATAGAAAAGAGATTCGTTCAAAAGTCAGACATCCTAAACAACATTTTTAATGCAGTAACAAATGTCAGTTTTAAACATTTACGGTCAACACAAGACTATCTTTGTCTAAGTTGGTGAATGGACCATTTTCTTCAGGAACTCAAGACATCTATCGTTTCAGACATGCCTTTTGTCAAATGCCATAAAATTCTATGGCAGCGCGTTAATGAATGACAGGAAACCTCACGCTCCTCCCAAGAAAACTCAGCTTGCAAAAGCAAACCAATGCTGAAAGGCTATTGGAGGCGCATAGAATTTGTACCATATCAACCAAAAAAAGCAACAAAAAAGACAAAGAAAAAACATTTCATGTTTCTCTAAATATAAATTTTAAAAATTGTTTACATCACTGAATATATAATAAAGTAAATAAAATGACATCAATAGAACTGAGAATGAATTCTTCTCTCAAAAGCTGCAAACATTTTAAAGACATCTTGTCAAAGTCCTGGCGTGTTATTGGAGAAAAGTCTTCTGACTGTGGAAAAACGTTAAAGTTGATGGTATTCTTTCCTTACATTACATTTTTGTGTTGTATCGATAGATTCTGTGCTGAAAATGAGAATTGATCAAAATAATGAAACACTACTATAATTCATTGCGTATGCTTCCAATTATCGATGTGCATTTATTTAAATATTTATGTTTTCTTGACAATATGACAGTTTCAATGCTGAGGGGTGGAGGATAGTAAAAGCGTATAATTTAGGATAATTCTTTTCAAAGGTATAATCACTTAGAGTGTTAATCTACAATGTCTTCACCATAATAAACTCATTACTTCACTGCACAGATACAACCTATCAAATAAGTACATCGGATTGAAAGGTTCAGCTTGAAAAATCCATCCATTACATATTTCCACGATTACTTTGACCCATAATTTTATCCAAGTAAAACTCTAATGGAACAATTTCTCTTCTTCTGAAACACAATAAAATTATTTTCTTGGAGATGAATTCAGCTAACCAGAAAAAATGTGTCCTTGTATACAGTAACTTTTTTTGGAGTAAATACAGTTTGATGTAAAATAAATTTCACATCGATTACCTGTCCGCTATTTTAGAATTCCAATGTGGCTATAGTAGTTATAACTACTGAGTTTGTACTTCACCAACGTTGCACCACCATGTCATTCAAAGGAGAAATATAAATACTTTGACACCAATTCTCTTCCCTTCCTCTCCAGAGAGTGACTCCGGTACATTGATGTATAAATTCTTTGAGTATGCGACAATATTTGTGTCTATGGGTTCTGCATTTATGCTTTTACTTTCTTAGACATATATTACACTGCAATTACACTCTTTCTTTCCTGTCAAGAGCGTGACTTCAGAGCTTTCATGACTATCTATTTTGAATTTGCGACAAATTACACTTTTAGTACATTACGGGCATTCACCAACAAGGATATGTATGTATGTATTGGAGTTTAACGGCACGTCAGCACAATAATGGCTATATGGTGCCTACTAAAAGTAAAGTTCTAAAAATGTAAATATAAAGAATTCGCAAAAACACTTTAAGAAGGTGAACCCTTCAGAATAAACGTAAACATGAAGTACTGCAAGATAAAAAGATAAAAGGTAGCAAGGAAATAAATGTGGCTCTTCAGGACAAAAATAAATGTTGTTCTTGACGACAGAAAACACAAAAATCAGATAAAGAAACAAAAAATACAAAAATAACTTTAAATTACATATTACAAAGGGAGTGAAAATGTCCTAACACAAATTTCTGACCAAGACAGACCGAAAACCAACCCATTAAAGAGTAGTATAAAGGTAGAGTGTTCTTAAGCACTCGTTATTGCTCTTCACTTATTTTTCAACTTTCATGAGTGCGCTAGAGAAACTTACTAATTAAAAACTATTAAAAGATGTTGTAGCCGTTTTGTATTCACTATGCTGCTTTACAAAACCGAAAACTATATTGTGAAAGATTCAATTACGACTCAAAATCGAATTGCTAAGACTCATTTACGACTCAAAATCGAAACAGAAAATGACTTAAAACAATGGCGAGTTATTGAGAACTCTCCAGTTCTATATTACTCTGTTCACATTCCAAAATCATGTATTCACATTTAAAGATATACAACGCTAATGCTAAAAGTATAGCATTGTTCTTCGAGCCAGCAACTGCACAAAACGTTTTATGTTAGACTGATCCTATCAACAGCAGAGACGAACAAAGTTTCACGAAGGTACAATCTTATCGGGCAACAAACCTAAACTAATTAAATAGTTCTTCGGTATCTCAGACAAACCTATAAATACAATAAACTTGAACTAATTAATAGTCCTTGGATACCCCAGACAAACCTACAAGTGCAATCAACTTAAACTAATTAAATAGTCCTTGGGTACCGCAGCCAAATTTACAAGTACAATTAACTTGGACAAATTAAATAGTCCTTGAGTACCTCAGACAAACCTACAAATACAAGCAACTTGAACTAATTAAAAAGTCCTTGCGTTCCTCAGACAAATTTGCAAATATAATCAACTTGAACTAATTAAATAGTCCTTGAATACCTCAGACAAACCTACAAGTACAATCAACATAAACTAATTAAATAGTCCTTGGGTATCTCAAACAAACCTACAAGTACAATCAACGTAAACTAATAAAATAGTCCTTGGATATCTCAGACAAACCTACAAGTACAATCAACTTTAACTAATTATAAAGTCATGTAGTACTTCAGACAAACCTACACAAGCAGCTTTAACTAATTAAATAGTCCTTGGGTACCTCAAACAAACCTACAAGTAAAATCAACTTAAAATATTAAATAGTCCTTGGGTACCTCAGATAAACCTACAAGTACAATCAACGTAAACTAATAAAATAGTCCCTGGAAACTTCAAACAAACCTACAAGTTCAATCAACTTGAACTAATTAAGTAGTCATGTTGTACTTCTGACAAACCTATACAATCAACTTGAACTAATTAAATAGTCATTGGGTACCTCAGACAAACTAGAGGCACAAACAACTTGAATTTATAGGACGGTCCTTTCTTGAATTCTATGAAATCAGTATCCAGTGCCGAATGGTACTGAAAGCTTGAGTCTACAGATCCTCAAGCTTTCTGAGTAAGGCAATGTAATTGAAAACAAAAATTGGAATATTATTGCAAATTAAAATTGAGAAGTTCAATGGGGGAAACCTGAAATATTCCAACAAGGCATATTTTTGCTGTTAATCTTTATTTGTAGGAGCTTTTGCACATAATTCAGCAAACGGTGTTTTCTTTTTTATGCTTACCGCTGTAAACTCTTTTACAGGTGTACCATTTAACATCTTTCAACAGTCCAACAACTGTTTTGCTTATTTGTGGAGTGTCATAGATGTTGTCCTTGGATTATTCCCTTGAATCGATGAAATTGCTATTCCCTTCATGTCAGTAAAACAGTTTTCTGCCTAAACATTCATGCATAATGAATCAGTTTCAGCCATTAAAAACATGAAACGGTCATCGTATTTGTATTTGAGCTTGTTGTAATAAAAAATGTGCACATCACCCATTTCCCCCCCCCCCCACACACAAAAGCATTCTTATAGTGTCAAGCCACGATAAAGTTGTTTGGTTAATTTAGTCTTTTAGTTTTTCACGGTAACTAAAATCAAATCACCATCTATTATCTTTCTGTTGGCAGAGAACATATTTTTAAAAAAATATTTTACGTATTTTGGTTTATCTGCGAATGTTATTTTGTTTATCTTTCCTGATAGTTTCCATTTGTTTAACGAGCTTGCTGTTATTCATTAGTTTTAAAGAAATCATTTTTAAAATCATTGCTTGCTTTCTGTCTCAAGATAGTGTTGAACTCGATATAGAACTTAAGCCACGGTTGTCGATGAAAATGGAAAGCTCTCTATATTTCTGCTAATTTTAGGGCAAATTAAGCCACGGCTGTCGATGAAAAAGGAAAACGTTCTATATTTCTGTCAATGTTATGGCAAAATGAACGTAATGCTTAAAGTTTTGTTAGTGGACGAGATGTTTATTTTTAATTTTGTAACGTTGGCAATAGTTTTGAAACTGTCGGGTTGGTAGCTTTTCCGTGTTCAATAAATTCTTTTTGCAATGGAGATTAATCATTAGTTGCTTGGTACAAGTTTTGTTAGAGCTAAGAGGTATATCTTAAAATGATCATGGGGATATTTTGGAATCTCCAAACAACCCTAAGTAGGTAATAAGTATTACCATCATCTGAAATGTCTAGCAAGTTTTTCTCTACTCATTCAAGTTTTTTCATTTGTCACCCACTTACACGTGTTACAGATATGTATTGTGAACTGCCCTCCACAAAAGTTGTTAGCATTTAGGTACATACTAAAAAGGTTTGTTTTTGTCTCATCGTACTCACTGAAAATATTAATTTTGCCGTCTTTATCATCCACGTGTAATATGTTTTAACTTAGTATATCTCTTTTCTGATCATCCACGTATACTTCATGTTTGAACTCAGAATACCTGTTTGGGATCGTACTTACACCCTTTCTACTCTCGATCACGATTATAATTGCTTAACAGTTTAACTCTACACCATATATTTTTAATGATGCATTATCAGCCAAACCAGAAGGCTGTAATAGTTTGCAGGATTTTAGCTCATACATTGTATATATATATATATATATATATATATATATATATATATATATATATATATATATATATATATATATATATATATGCACACACATTACGGAACTCTTTAAAAATATCACATAGTATTAAGGTGTCTTTCATAACGTTAATGCGTTCAGTTTAAGGTGTTATATAACATTTTTTACATACTTGTAATCTTTGTATGTTTTGAACAGCAAAGAATAAAAAAACAAATTCAGGATGGTGGGAGTGGGAGAGTCTCACTTTTCAAAACTTTCTATGTACCTATACGAATATATATCTTTTCATATCATTGACCCATTTTGTGGTTTCAAAAAACTTGTCTTCCTTCACGTCTGTAACCAGAGCTACATGGGATTGATCTGAAACTATCAGCAAATCTAATTGTCCTTTTCACAGCTATATCTGTCTTTTTAAACATATCGTCTACGAAATCATTACTGAAGGAGATGTATTTCTCGTTAGAGTTGAGCACACATTGTTACGTCTTGGTCAGAATCGCGTGTAAGCAACTCCTTAATGAAGATGTGAGTATCATAGTGAGATAGACTATGAATAAACAATGGAACGAACTTTGTACATTTGTAATTCAAATTGCAGTCGTCATGAGCGAATCCCCTGTACTATGCTGTCATGTGGTCAGGGGCGCGCATATTGTGGCGTCAATCTGTTTTTCAGATATGATATAAATAATGTTCAATTAAAATGGGGGTGGGGGGTGGATGTCTTCATTCAACGGTTTTGCATTTTCGGTCCTTAAATTGTATATAATTTTTGAAATTTCGTCTTAACCAATCGTAGAAAACCTATATACAATCAATACTTCTGTAAATGGTTGGCCTATAATTCTTGTGTATTGCCTTGAGAAACAATCAGAAGCCAAAAGGAATGCGTTTAGCTGTATTCTGTGCGTTTTCAAATACATCCTCAGTATGTGTAGTCAGCACATATTCAAACTCACAATACACGATTTAAATTCATATTGAAAGTGTTTTAATTTAATTATTGAACCTTCTTCTGGCATGATGTCAATAGTGTTTCATACTTGGAAACTTAAACGTTTGAGCGTATTTAATTAGTTCGATGTTTTCAAATATTCAAGCACATTCTGCATATGGATTCTGCCCATTTCGTTAATTTAGTTGCCCATATACCAGCATTGACAAATCTTTGATGCCAAAATAATGATATAATTCTGTGCCATTGAAAATGATCAATAGATTATCATGTTTTTCATCTTTCTTATTCAGCACGCTAAAGGGCCTAATATGTATCCTCAACGATTTCATTGACCCTAACATATATATTGAACTCGTTTCCAATTGTCAATGTCTTCTAATTTTACTGGGTATTTCTCTGACTAAAGTGAATGCTTGTTTTGACTAATGTATAGGTCTCTATTGGTTATTAGTTGGAGAATTTAAAATTGATTCTATCGCATAAAATAAAAACATTTGTTTTCGTTGTTTTCTATATTTACGCGAGCTTTTGTGTTTTCACCCATTCTGGCAGCTCGATATAAGAGCTATCATTTAATAGATCATATATGTAGATGTTCATGGAAAGAGCCCCAGTCTTTTCAAGCAGCCATTTATTGGAATCTGTGATGTTCCGTTCGAAATGAGTAACAAGGTCCAGCAGAGCATTCAGCACTTATCAATTATAAAGTTTGTTTCCATCATATCTATATCATCTAACAATATTATCTTACTAAGTCTAAATTTAGTTCAAGTTCAACTACTACAAGAGTTAACATTTTCAGCTTGATTGTGATTATTACCATTGCACGTGGTTCAACCTCACTGAAAAACATGTAGAGGTTTTGATTATTACCTTCTGTGAATTTGCATGTGTTTACTTTTTTTTTGAGTGATGTTTTCTTTGTTCTTCTATATCTGTTGCCTTATTTGTGCTCGTTATGCGATACGTATAAAACATCTTCATTTCGTTCTTGTCCTCAATCTGTCGGTCTAATACTTTTATGACAGATTTTCAAGTTTTTCTTTTCTTTGGGCTTCTCATGTATCAAATAAGTCGCCTTCGTTTAAACGTCTGCTGTCTTTTCAACCAATGATACTGCTGTCTGGTTATTTCACGTTTTGAAATTTCACAGCTTCTCTGAGGTTGTTTTAGTCTTGTTTTTAAATCACTGAACTTCTACCCTTATTTTCCATCATTGAAAAATCCCTTGATTTATATGAAATTTTCTTCAATATGCTTGCATTTGAATTATTGAAATCCAACGTTATTTTTGTATCGTTTTTAAATTCTTTGATTTTGATGCGAAAATGTCTTTAATATATTTGCGTTTGAAACAATTGAACTCGTACCAATATTTACCAACGTCGCAAAGTTGTTTTGATTTATGTAGCGAAATTTTCTTTGACATATTCGCTTTGTTAATTATTTAATTTTTGTTAAATATATGTCAAATCTGAAATATATGTATGATTTTATTCGCGGCATTCATTTTGTTAGGATATTAATGTTTTGTGTAGTTTGAAAAAAATGCCTCAGTAAATAAAGCTATATTGATTTTTCACATTTACGCTGGACAATTATATTTTCTTTTTGGCCATCTAAACTTCTATTCTATTCAGCTTTTGGAACATTTGAATATTTTGTACATCTCATACACCCATCTTGCCTTTTTTAAAAATTAGTTTCCTAATTTGAACATATGCCACTTCCTGCACTGAATTTATAACACATCGTACCATGGTTTATCATGATTGAGATTCAAAGCTGTGTCCTCAACTATTTTGAGTGATATATTTATTATGCCTGAATTTCTTCAATATTTGTATTGTACGCTCAATTTTTAGTATTTTTCCTGTGAACATCGTTACCATAGAGTTCTTCCATTAAGGTACAAACCGTTACTTTGCCGGCTGTACTTAGATAGTTTCGTCTTAATTAGCTTGTGCCATTTAGAAAATTTAGCAAAACATGGCAAAGTAAATACGTGACATTTAGCACTTACGTTTTTCACTTCCTTAAATACCTATGTATGCCTAATAAGTGACATTATATCCCTCTCACATCGAGAGATATTTGGAATATAACGATGCACGTTATAGGTGAGTATCCTAACGACCTAGAGGAGTTTAATGCATTAAGAGCTGTAAAGTCTTTCCCTGCAATTACACCAACTGAGACAAACAAGAAAATAAAATACAACAGATTGAATATTAAAATGTTCTCGAGGAACGTTTAGCCAAAGACAGATGAAAATAGTTTTAGCTGATGATGCCTACAGTTTACTTTCAAACTAGTTTAATATGTTAACGAAACAATATACTACTTGTATTAAAGGATCAGCAATTTAGAAGGCAGCATGAATTGAATAATTGTATTAGACAAGATTCATGGCAAAGAGATGGAAGAAAATACTGAAAAGTTCAAAAATGAATTGATGGGCGATGAAAAAAGCTATATGAAAGGAACAGATAAAGGCTTTACACCAATGTGATCATCTGGTCTACTTATTTTGGCACGATTTTAAATCGATGTCATGGTCAACTTATTTAGGCATGATTTTAAATCAATGTCATGGTTTACTTATTTAAGAATGATTTTAAATCGATGTCAAGGGATACTTATTTAGGCATGATTTTAAATCAATATCATGGTCTACTTATTTAAGCATGATTTTAAATCAATGTCATGGGCTACTTATTTAGACATCATTTTAAATCAATGTCATGGTCTACTTATTTTTAGGTATAATTTTAAATTAATGTCATGGGCTACTTATTTAGGCATGATTTTAAATGAATCTCATGGGCTACTTATTTAGGCATGATTTTAAATCGGTCATAAGCTACTTATTTAGGGAAGCTTTGAAATCACTGTCATGGTCTACTTATTTAGGCATGATTTTAAATGAATGTCATGAGCTACTTATTTAGGCATGATTTTAACAATCTTTCTAGTCATTAAAGTTGTAGAACTGAAGCCCACGTTTTTTTAAACTAAAATTTAAAAACTAAAAATTGAACTAGTCAAGTCAAAAGCAACATTTTAACTAGTCAATTACCAAACTAGTTACATTCGAGAGGTGTTGAAAAATATTAGTTTTGTTTCTGAATAGATGAGCGAAATGAAGAGCAACAACGTACTACATCATTCTACACTCGATACAGATTTCAATGGGTCCTACAGTTTGTTGGTATATATAATTTTAGGTTCAAAATTAGACCGCCTTAAACATTACATTTTAAGGAGTTTTAAGTGTTGATTATATTTGTAGGTTAACATAGGACTGTCTAATTAGTTCAGGTTTGTTGCCTGATAAGATTGTGCCTTAGTCATATTTGTTCGTCTCTGCTGCAGGTTGGGCTGGTCTACCGCCGCAATTTGGTGTAATTGTTGGATCTGAGAACAATGTGATGCTTTTAAAATGTTCAGACCATTCAAAGAGTGCGTCCTGGAACAACGATTAAACAATATCAATGTCGCCAACAACTCTAATTTTGTTGAAAACTTAACTTAATTTATGTTCCTATGGGAACTAGTATCATCATATCACATATTCCTTTGCGGCCTCACATGCTGGTTTCCTTTTTCTATTGCGACTTTTGTGCGTTAGTCTTTATCATGGTGGAGCTTGAATGTAATGCCATTTACGCAACATATCTTATGAACCAGCTACACTAATTATGAGCTTGAATGTAATGCAATTTACGCAATATATCTTAAGAACCAGCTACACTAATTATGAGCTTGAATGTAATGCCATTTACGCAACATAGTCTTTATCATGGTGGAACTTGAATGTAATGACATTTACGCAACATAGTCTTTATCATGGTGGAGCTTGAATGTTATGACATTTACACAACATATCTTATGAACCAGCTACACTAATTTTTGAACTTACTTATGCTTGATGAGAGCGATCGCTTAATTTCTACTCAGGTCAGCACTTACTGTTCTAAAACATTTTATAAATACCACAATTACATCATCATCGTTAAATATCTTCAGCTCTTCATGTTATGAGAAACTGGAATAGCTTCAGTTTCACTATGCACTTTTATTTTTCCAGAGTGATGTTTTGGGACAGGAGATATTATTTGTTTCAAACAATGGCGAGATATTAACGCTATAATCACCAGTATAATACGTTATAAAATATATTGATACAAAATTCCATATTTTATCCAGATATTTCATATCTTGGCTAATGATCAAGAAATAAAGTTATGAAAATATAAATTTTAATGTTTACATTTTTTTATATTTAAGTTAGACTTTTAATATCTTTAGAATGCTGGTGTGCTGATTAAATAGTAGTAAATTATAATGAAGAGTGATATCAAGGGGAATTTATCACTTTGGCAGGTAAGATAAATAAATTCAGGTAGATTTTGATTGCTTAAAATTATAACAGTATCATAGTGAGGTTTGTCTATTTCTCCAGACGAGTATTTAAATGAGCAAAAAACGTATAGTACTGGAGAAAGAATCATGCCTGGAAAGTGCCAAGAATGAGTTATCAAGATAAATATATTGTGCAGCTGTCGTTATTGTCTACGTTTCGAATCAGCCTGGGCTATCGGGGTGTGTCTTTGGGCAAGGCACTTTACTCCAATTGCCTTGACCCTAAATAACTTACTTGTGTTGCTGTGCCATAAAATACTAAACCAAACCTACAGATAGTTGAACACATCATATACAAGTATTTTGACTTCAGTCCACAAAGATGCACTGTGCTAAGTATATCCAGATTACCACACAAGAACAAGGGCACTTTCAATATGTAGTATGGTGTCGTTTAGTGCAGCCTTCTCCCGTGGTATCTAATTACAACAACAGAAGTCTTCTAATCCATGTATCAGGAAATACAATAAAATCACAGGAGATGAGCAATTAAATAACAATTTACATGCCGAATCTCTACTCTGGATGCCAAGACAGTATTGGCATTCGTGTAACTCGTACAGATGTACCTAATTGACGTATAGGATCTCCAAGGATATAGATGTGATCAAATATGCAGCTCTAAGTGCACACATGTATGAAATTTGGATGCCACAATGGGGACCTTAGACACCAGCTCAAGATCTTATTACGCAGTAGTTAGTGAACGATATGCCTTGAACGTTCAATTCCCACAGAGATAGATAACAGTTTTCTTTCTATATAATACACACACATGTCTTCGTTTTGCAATTACAACATTAATGTCATCACTTTGATATGTTTCACGTTAGAGTGATTTCTGGCAGATTCCACATCTGTATAAATATGAGGAGGGGTAATTCATCATACAAATATAATGTAGATGAAATAATCATACAAATATAATGTAGATGAAATAATCATACAAATATAATGTAGATGAAATAATCATGTTTAAATTAAAGAGTAAATAGGCTTCTTTGAGGAAGCAAAACAAATGCGCGTTATTCACATATCTTCCACTAATTGCATTTACACGTCTAACCTGTGATTCAATACCAATTCCCTCTGTCTCATTTTTAAAATTATTTTTAAAACTTTTCTTTTAATTAGCAACATATAACTATTATTGTGCTGACGTACTATTAAAGTCTAATATACATATACATACATACTGAGGATTGACTCTCATTCAGGATACAGAGTACCAATGCTAAAGCTTCCCGATTGCTTCTTACAACACTTAGTGAGTTTTACACGTCAAACAGTATTTCGGCAACCTTCTCCAAAGATCTGTCTGTATTTAAATACTAGTACATGTTTGAATGCAGAGCCACACTTAGCTAGAAATGACCTTGAAATTCATGTTCAACACGTGACTACAGTGATACTCAGGTTAATGTATATATATATATATATATATATATATATATATATATATATATATATATATATATATATATATATATATATATATATATATATATATATATATTATAATATTTTCTGTATACCGCCCGGAACCTCCTCAATCTTTTCCGTGACATGCTAGAAAAAACTCCACTAACATCGGATGTACATAGTAGTAATTTTCAACTGCCCTTGTGACTATTGTTGTCATTACGTCATAACAATTTCATTGACGACAGAAGAATTCGATGAAGTTTCTAAAACAAAACGTGCAAGTATTTCATTGATGTTTGAGACGTTGTTAAATTTTTTTTTTCAATGTATATATTTCATTAAGATCATTTATTCTTCGCATATCAAATGTCTCCCCAGATAGCACTCTTGCTCTTTTATCGAAACGCCAGTACCACTACAAGTTGAAATCAGCCACTTTTTCGCAGAAACGCTTGCACTTGTTTTTACCTCACTTTTCTAAGGATTCACAAAAAGTAGCAGAAAAAAGATATTGTAAACCTTTTACCAGCAAGTCTAGCACTGTGATAGTTAATTTTCATCTTTTGTCGCCAAACTTTGACGCAGAACTCACTGGAATGATATATCAAAACGATGTTGACCCGGGGGGTCAAACGGTTTTGCAGATAGTAGCGTTGTTAGTCTACATCAACAGAAAACAGTTTGAATGTCTCTATGCAACACCACTCGGAACGTCCTCTGCCTTTTCCGTCGCATGCTATGAAAGTCCTCGGATGTAAATATTGGCCATTTTGATGCACGGTGTTGTTATGTGATAATAATCTTATTGACATCACAACTATTGGATGACGTATCAAAACTAACAGCAACATAAGCAATATTTCGAGGTTATGGAAACTGAATG
Organism: Margaritifera margaritifera; assembly: GCA_029931535.1. NCBI lineage: Eukaryota > Metazoa > Mollusca > Bivalvia > Unionida > Margaritiferidae > Margaritifera > Margaritifera margaritifera. The sequence goes on from JAQPZY010001491.1 coordinate 1,290,433, forward strand.
ATTTCTCCTTTATAATTAAAAAAAAATCAGAAATTACATTATGGAACACCTCGTAACGTCGCAAATGACTTCTTGTCTTTTACATTCTGTTGTTTTCATGCAGCCTGGACTATCAAACACAAAACACTTTTTTCTCAATAGCTTTTCTATCCTCAACAATTTCTGGGAGATCTATAGCTAACAAATCATCGATTAATTATATATTCTGGTTTTTCTAATTTAAGATATATTATCTGCTGGAATAAATCATTTTTGTCTATTCCTTTATCTATATTGTCCAGATTGTCTGGACTTTGCTGTCAATGTAGGAAGTAAATTATATCTCATCTATCATGTTATACAGATTGTAAATATGTGTTATTCGCAATATTTAATAGATAACGTTTTATTGTACAAACTGCGTAATAAACATTATTATTTTATGTTAATATTAGAATACAATAATCTCCAGTTATTGTTTTACCAATGTAAAAAGAAATTATGCCAAATTCTATGTTGTTTGGTAGTTTATTCAAACATTTTTATATTTGAAAATTATAATACTTGCTACATTCTTTATTCATTGTACCAATAACATTTTATCGTTATATTCTTGTAATAACCTCTTATTATTTTCCAAACTGTTTCCATAGTTCTCTTTTATCCTCTTTTATCCTTACGCGCATTCGCTTCCTGTATCAGCTCCAATTTCTTTGGCCTTTCAGTTAAACGTCTTGTAAATTCTTTATTTAATTGTTCCATCTATTCGGCATTTTATCTTTTCTAATGTTAAATGTTGCTAGTTTCATAAAATCGGTTCTACTAAACAATGTTATTGTGGAACTTCCTTACACATAGAATATAAACAGCTATCTCAAGTAGTTTGTGTATTACCAGTTTTTCTAAATACGTTCTGCTCTATTTCCAAATCTTTACCATTTTCAGAAAATATTTTATTGTTTACTGGTAAGGTATTAAAAGCAAATACAGAGAGACATAAATTAATTATTTTCTTTTCGTCCCAAACCTCTGGAAACTTATATTATAATTCTGTCATTTTTTTGTTCGGGTTTTGGCCCAAAATTGATAATGCATAAGCATGTTAGTTTTGTTGTATACCAAACTAGAGTTGGTTATTGGGTCTTGTAAGTCGTCTCCATTGTGTTGCGTGCTAGCTTAATATGATAATCTATCCTCGATAATCTCTCTATGTAATTGTATAAATCATAATTCTCAATTATGATTTGTACGTGTTCATTCAAATATTGTAATGCCATACTCTTTAGCTTTTGGATTTGCCAATGTAAATGCGAGTCTTTTATCTGGACAATCCATTATATCTAAAATATGTGTGCCAGTCGGAATATTTATTCCTAGGGATGATTATTTGCATATAAACTTGTTGTATATTTTAAATCTGTTATCTCTTATACAAAAGGATAGATAGTTTATTCTAGGACTATTATCGTTATCTATCATATAATCAACATGATCTATTATTTCGTTTTTGAACCTAATAAAATGCTCTTTAATTACTAAATAAACCTCCATGTCTTGTTTATTAAATATCCCAGCAAAGTTCTGTGTAATAACGAAGCCCAAAAACTAGATATTATCTTTTCCCATTTCTCTTAAAATAATTGGTAGTCTATACATTAATCTAGAAAGTTATATATCTGCTAATTGTACCTAATATGGTGCTATGACAACATCTTCTGGATTTGTAAAACTATTGCCTAATCTGTTTTTTTTAACCATCTTCCTTGTTTAACATACTTCTTCAAAACAAAGAGCTGGTTTTTAATTTTGACACCACGTCTCTGTAATCTGACTTTGGAGAAATATCATCTTAATAATGAAAGTTTGGCAATGAAATATATTGATGTTACACAAAGCTGAAATCATCACTTACAATGTCAAGTGTTTTTGATGATAAATATAAATTGTTCTCAGGTGTAACGCAAACAGTTTCTATGGTCATACCCAAGATCCGTTCAATTTGACCTGTAAATTCAACTGTGTCGCCCGCCTTCGAAATCCTCGAATCTCGGGCGCTGTAAACACGCACACTATTTTAGACGTTCATGCTCAAATCAAGGAGAGTACATATTTTGTTTCTTCGTTTATTTTTGATTACATCAAACGAGTTCACATTGTAACGTAATTAAGTTCTGCAATGAAAACGCTGTTGAGGATGTAACAAGATCGTTCGTCGAGGTTCTCGATTCGTCAAGTCCAGGAGTTTTAGTTCGACTATAAATTAACGTAACAAAGACTTGGGTTTCTTAAATGCACAGAAACGGTTTTGTGACGTTGAGATTCAACATGTAAAATAATAGAGCCTTATATAATGGCCCATAGGTGTAACGTTTTTTGTGGTTTCGAATGAGTTTGAGAATAAAGTTGTAGATTTATTTTTTAAGACTTAAGATTCATCTAATTAATAATTGTATATATTTTTTGAAGATTCTTTGCTAAATATGTATGGATATGAAATGTTAAACTATACAGCATTTTTGCCTTTGAGTTTCTCGTGAAATACCGGCATATATATTTGCGTAACTCTTATCGGATTATATATATATATATATATATATATATATATATATATATATATATATATATATATATATATATAGAGAGAGAGAGAGAGAGAGAGAGAGCTCTTGTATTTATGGCTATTTCAGTCCATATCGTTTCCATATTGATCATTTATTGATCATTTGCAGACTATAAATAATGATTCAAAGCCGCTTACAATAATTTTGAAATTACAATGTTCGGTCTATCTCACACTCTGCTTCGTTTCATCAGTGTACAAAGAATAGTATTTTCATTATCTCTCTCACATCCACTCACACACATACACACACACACACACACACACAAATACATACATACATACATACATACATACATACATACATACATACATACATACATACATACATACATACATACATACATACATACATACATACATACATACATACGTACATACATAGAACAAGGTATTACAAATTCATGACCGTTCCGTGAACATTTAAAGTACGATAATGGAGTAAATACTATGTATTTGTTGTCCCAGATGATAGAACAATATACTTACTGTGCGTTGTTTGCAACGGTGTATTTTGTTATATTGTTTAATATAACGCAGAACCGTTGTAGGTAGATATATTTTGGAAAACACTTTTGATGATCTCTAGGATAAATGTGACACACCATGGCTTATCTCATATGTGCGGTAAAAAATTTCTTACTCGTTTATCTTAATATCTTTTCTTTTCCACTAAGGAGCATAAAACAAGAAATTTTTAAATCATGCAAATATGTTACTACAATGACATGTTCCAGAAACCAAGTATTAATACATGTATGCAAGTCTCAGTAGATACTAATGTTTAGTGAAGAATAATGATTTCATAATTGTTGGTCTCGGGTGAAAACGGCAACACGATACCTTTTTCCTTGCTAGTTGTTGTTTTGTGTTTTGAGTTTTTTTACTTATTCTTTTACGATGCTTTAGTTTAAAATCTGTTGACTCCATCAAATTTAAGACATGCGGGGATTGAAAGAGCACAAGTGAAAGTTTTACTTTGTGAAATAACTAAAATTTAGAAAATGTTCACCCATTTAGTCCCATTTTTACCTTAAGGATGTCCGAGTTTGGAAAATAGACGCATACTGAGCAGCTCGAAACGAGGTGAAATTACATCATGAAGCCATTAATATGAAGTCACTTCTTAGCGCTGTGAACTCTGGGAGACTCGATTTGCGACACCTTTCTCCTATTAAACAATTAAAACGAAAATGCTCATACAATTTAAATAGTCGCAATAATAGTCCTGTGGGAAAGAAAATGATAAATGTTCCGCTATGTAATTAGTACATACTTCTGAAAAAGGGGCAGGTATAAGTTTAAGTTGTTTGAATTTGCACAATAGAGAGAATGTTGGCTCTATGCTCCATTCATGTATTAGGACTGACATTTCTTTACATGTGCTAATTATAGAAATCAGGCGCTAACTAAATCCGACAGCTGATCAAAATGGCTACTCCTATGTGCTCTAAAAATTAGCCTGAACTGGTCCAAAGTACACTAACTTCAGCAGTTATTAAAATAGGGAAAATTAATTTTTCCAGCTAAGGCATACCAACTTCTGAAAGTGCAATAAATGAATTATTAAATATATAAAAAGTAAAACAAAGTTATCTGCTTTTTATTTATTTTTTTTTTTCGGTCGAATTATCTTCGAAGTCCAGGAAGTGAAACGGCGAAGCGGAGCTAGCAGTTTTTAACAGGTCCACGTCTGAAGTAAGGCCAAGCTGTATACTCTCCAACCCAAATTATACCCATCAATCACACACGAAAATAAAGGGAATCAAAACATATTTTAATAATACCTAAGATATACAAGGTCTCTTTTAAATAGCCAGGATTATCAGTGAGGACAATCTGGGAAATTCTTTTTCTTTAAAAACAAAACTATGCAAATTAAGATTTGAGTAGTTTGGGCCAGCCCGATGACCCAACAATATGTCGGCCCGCCAGGCCTACCAGTATGTCGGCCCGCCAGACCTACAAGTATGTCGACCCGCAGCTCGACAGATGTCAGCACGACAGGCTTGCCAGTTGTCGGCCCACCAGACTCGCTAGATGGGGCCGAGTCCCCGAAGTAGAATGGGGTTCCCGACCACCAGGCCTCCTTTGGTCTATGTCTTTGCGACCAGGGGGACCTATCGGCGCAAGGTTTCTGCATACTTTGCATAACATCCGGTTAGTCACGGCGTGGCGCGCCTGCGGAACGCGAGAAAAAAAGCAATATTATTTTATTCCACTTAAAGATGCTGCAGTAATTTGTATTGTGGTCTGAATATAAACGAATTTACCATATCCAAAAGCCAAACACGCGTAAAATGTTTGTTGCAAGAAATACTTGTATATGGCTACTGACTGGAAAAACTGATCTATATGACCGTCCATGCGCTGCAGAAGTTTGTGGAAAACATGTCACAGTTTTACCGAAGGGGAGCAGGATGCCTATAGCATGTCGGATTTGCGGGATTGGTAGTAGAGCCAAGCCTTTGTGTACGCGATGCGGAGGAAATGATTTATCAATGCGCGGTGAGACAGTACTGAGAAATGCGAAGAAGCAGTTTCAGCCAGCAATGATAGAACTAAAAGGTGCTAACTTTCAAAATAGAGAATGCTATTATAATCAATAATGATTACATATAAGAAAGTATGGATATTAATGCATTACCAGCGCAGCGTCCCAGAGGCAGACGGACAAACCAAACACAGCGCGCAACGAAAGTGCAAAATGTTAGACGTCCGGCTGACGAGCTGCCTTTATAAAGAGAGCAAGTGCTATCACGCCAATTGTAAAAGACTATTGTGCAACCGTTCAAGCAAATCACGTTATAGAATTAGTATTTCTTAATGATTTGGCGCCTAGCGCAAAAAAAGACACGCAATAATGAACTAGCTTAAATTTCATCCTGGTATTGACGGCACCGCCGGAGAAAGCTAAAGCAGACAAGCAAAACGTTTGTGACGAAAAGACAAGCTGCAAGGCGCCATTAAACGGGCGCTCTACAGATAATACGTGCTTCTGAGAGTGTGATAGGTGAAGTTGTTTGCATTTGCAACATGCACAGTGGAGAGAATGTTGGCATACCTCTATGCTACTTTCATGTTCTGTGGCTGAAATTTCTTTACATATTGTACTTGTGGAAACTGGACATGATCTAAGCACACAGCAGACAAAAATGGCCGATATTTAGTACTCGAAAAATCAGTCTGAATTAGTCAAAAGTACACTATTTTCAGCAGTTATTAAAATAGGAAAACGAATTTTGCCAGAGTAGGCAATACCAGCCTCTGAAAGTACAATAAATGAATTACAAAATATATAAAAAGTAAAAAAAAATTATCGGTTCTTTTTTAAAAATTTACCTTTGAAGTCTAGGAAGTGAAAATGACCAAGCGGAGCTAGCAGTTTGTTGAGAGGTGCACATCTTAAGTAAGTCAGAGCTGTATACTCTATAACCCAAATTGCAGCCATCAATCATACACCAAAATAAATGGAATTCAAAGTTATTTTAACAATACCTAAGATATACAAGGTCTTTCTTAAATAGCCAGAATAACCAGTGAGGAAAACCTGGGTAATTCTTTTTCCATAAAAATCTTACCATATGCAAAATACGAGACTGTAGAGTGCCTCCTAGACCATTCCCAGTTGCTCTTCTCGATTTCTTGTTGCTGTGACACTTAAGTATGGTAAAATTATTTATATGTCATGTAAATTATATTACAATCCACGGCAAGGTCAGGATGCGTTGACAGATAAAAAGGGTTTGACTGTCTAATTCATACATCACGAATATTTCATTCCATTTCCGAACACTCAAACAGAGCCGATGTTGTTGATTACAATACAAGCAACAGTTATTGTGTCTCTTGAGACTCTTGCACAAAGCCAAATCTCGAAGGAAATTATTTAAAGCACTACAACTACGTTATGTGACAATTTCCTTAACAGAAAATGACTTTGTAATGTAATTAGTCATACTTTCGTTGGCTTGGAAGATAGAAACAGTGCAACGGCATAAAATATTACTATCTATTGTATTTTCTTGAAAAAAGTGTTCTCACTGTAGGACGGTAAAGACTCAAATTGGTTTGTAAGTTTTCCTTTATTCTACTAATTACAGGCAAGCAAACATCATTACATCTGTTTCAAATTACTATTCCGAATTAATTATCTTCTTGAAACTTTCTCTTGCTGCAGGGATCTAAAGATCCAACACTCGTTAATTTTGCATTATTACACTCATATCAGTCGAGCAGAAATTGTTGATTGAATCAGCTCTTTCTCACGACCTATAGTTTATTTAGTGCGCATGTAAGGCGAGCACAGGAGACTAATCTAATACATAGATTATATATTTTTACTGCCGCTGAGACCCAACAAACGAACCAGAATTTAAGGGATTTGGCCAGAACATACTACCATTTTTATTCTAACGATATAGACACGAGATTAGTTTATATGTATCCGCTCATAGGTATACTTACCAAATTTGAATTTTAAAGGTGTGATCATTGCAAGAGTTTGTAAAAAAAAAAAAAAAAAATTATTTTGAACCAGAGAAATTGAGTAATATATGCAATCGTTCTGACTGTATTTTCTAAGTGTCTGAGATGAATGGATAGTTTTAATATTAAATGTATAATTTGCGATATTCTTTATTGAAAAATATCGAAAAAGTACACATGGCGGTACATACTATTTTCAACCTTATAAATTTAGTTAACTCTTGTATTGACGAAGGGTAGAAATAGAGCCCGCTGTTAGTCAATATCTACTTCTGCATATACATTACAGTTGGAATTATATGTTACATCTGTTCTTACACCTATCTGTTACTCGATAAAATACACATCTTATGGCATCAGAGTCCTACAATCTATTATATGTGATCATTATACTGATTGTGTAAATGTGGACATTCTAAGAAAGAGTTATGGTGCAGCAATAACAACAACAGCGATGATGATGATGATATTAATATTAAAATTATTATTATTATTATTATTATTATTATTATTATTATTAGCTGTAGTAGTAGTAGTAGTAGGGATCATTAATTTTGTTTAGTTATCGAAGAAGCGCCCTCACGAAGTACGCAAAATTTCCCATCGCAAGTAACTTACCCACGAACGGACTAGCAATCCTTTCTCTGTAATAAAACGCACACTTCTAGGCTTTTAGTGGATTTGGTCATAACCAAATAACAGAGAAACGCAGGACTATCAAACAAAGTATTAACTTTGAAATAAACAAGCTGTCTTTCTGGCAAAATAAAATTCCAGTCCAGCACATTTAATAGATGGTAAGCTTGGGAAGGCTCTCGAATGCTCTGTTTTCAGTGGGTTACTGCAAGATACTTACATAATCAATAACGGCTGAAGAGTTTCTTTGATAACGTTAATTATGTGCTGAATTCTTTTGTATCTATCGACTTTCTTATTTGTCGTCATCGTTATTCATTTTTTTCCTGTCCACGGTATCAGTAAAATGTATGCCAAATTTTAAGAGATATCAATCTTAAAAATATGGACTTCAATCTTTGGTTTTTGAGTTGTGTGCAATTTGACTGTGAAATGTGGAATTGTATTGCTGTGGAATGTGTATCTGAATGATTTGTATTTCTGTGGAATGTGTCTCTGAATGATCTGTATTTTTGTTGAATGTGTCTCTGAATGATCTATGTTTCTGTGGAATGTGTTTCTGAATTATCTGTATTTCTGTGGAATGTGTCTATGAATGATCTTTATTTCTGTGGAATGTGTCTATGAATGATTTGTATTTCTGTGGAATGTGTCTCTGAATAATCTGTATTTCTGTGGAATGTGTTTCTGAATGATCTGTATTTCTGTGGAATGTGTCTATGAATGATTTGTATTTCTGTGGAATATGTCTATGAATAATCTGTATTTCTGTGGAATATGTCTATGAATAATCTGTATTTCTGTGGAATATGTCTATGAATAATCTGTATTTCTTTTACAGTAATAGATGAATGAAACATAGGTGCTTCTATGTAAAACAAAAAACAAAAAAAAAAACAAAAATAAACCATAGGACGATCGTATGTTTTTTTTCAATTTAATTCAATTCAATAGTTTATTCTCATAAACATGAACATGCCCGTAGAGTATACACAACAAATGGTGCGTGGTTATAAAATGCTATACGTACAACTTTAAACAGAACTCACAAAAGGTAATAAAATAAAGCTGAAAAGACTAGGAAAGACAAATATAAAAATCTTTATAGTAAATTCATTTAAATATAATAATACATATCCTGTTTTAAATAATAAAAACAAATTTAGTTAATGAAAATATTGTTTTCTTATTATTAGAAAATAACAATTGAATGTGCTTATAAATGTATGGTTTGTTCAAAAGTACTTTTTAATTAAGGCTACACGTAAGTTAGTATATACTGGATAAACTAAAAGAAAATGATATTCATCTTCAGTATCATGATTGTCACATAACATACACTATCTTTCACTTCAATCGAGTCTATTATTCTTCCAGTTTCCATTCTCAGATTATGAGGAGATAACGAAGTTTTGTCAAAGATGATCTATGTTTATGGTTACACAAGAATTTAAAATAATCTTCGAGGCCGAAGTCAGTTTGATATGTTTATATAGAAACAGTTTATGAGAAGTCTGCAATTTATTGTTCTAGTCTGATAGAATAGCATCTTGTTAAAAAATTGGAATAAACTTTACAGAATGGGGAAACATCGAAACCTCACCAAATCCAAATCTGTTTAAAGTATCTTTTACTAGCGTAACCCAGTTAGTAATATTATTTGATTTACATTCAGTAAATAACTGTCTGTATGCAGTGTTCAGAGTAATAATTATAGAATTTGCAATTCTAAACCAATATTTAACTAACTTAACTAACCTTAAATATTTACGTGGGATTATTCCAAGTTCAATGTATACACCGACGCCAGAAGCAGATATTTTGTAAAGTTAACAAATATTTTAAACACTTTCGCTGTACACGTTCAACAGAGTCAGCCTGATTTAAACTCGATACCTCTGTCAGCCTTCTAAAAACCTCATACCTCTGTCAGCCTGATGAAAATGCCATACCTCTGTCAGCCTGGTGAAAACCCCATACCTCTGTCAGTCTGGCGAAAACCCATGCTTCTGTCAGCCTGGTTGTCAGCCTGATGAAAACCCCACACCTCAGTCAGTCTGGTGAATACTCCATACCTCTGTCAGCCTGGTGAAAACCCGATACCTGTGCTGCATAATTCAAAACTAGGCCAACATTTATATGTCAAATGTCAAATGTCAAACAGTTATATGTCAAATGTCAAACAGTTTCAGACATTCATTCTAACTTAATTTTTTTTAAAATTCAAATTACAAAAAAGCATATTCAGTGCATTCAGAGACTTATCAGCCAATGTTTGCTGAGCTTTAGAGAATTTTCCATTGCTCGAGAAAACAAGACCGACATAATTAATATTTTCAATCACATTAATATTATTCCATACTACGTCTGGTCCTAATGGACCATCGTTTCTAAAGACCATAACTTTAATTTTATCAAGCTTAATATTCAGATTCCATTTAATACAGTAATGGTGCAAATTATCCCTCAGTGTTTTCTGAAAATAAATAGAAACCGTCATTTTAACAGTAATAAAAATAAAGACAACTCGTCTAACTCAATACAGATATATCCCATAGATTGTAATGATGTTTCCAGATCTTCAATATATAACAAAAACAGTATCCGTGATAAAACATTTTGTATCAAACCTACTCCATATTCAAAAAGGCACTACGTGTCTCCCATTGTCAAACACGTGATTTAAATACACTGTACAGACAACAAAGAACATTTAACATTTTGCCATTTACACATTGTCTAAAAACCTTCAACCACAAACTATTTCTGTACACACTATCAAATGCCTTGTGTGTGACTTTGCTACTAATGATAACTGTTCTGTGGAAGAAATACATGAGAATTATTCAAAAAGACTGTTTAGATGCTTGCTACTTAAATGTTTCAGCTATACAACCAAAATTAATTCATATAATAATAATACATATGTGGTCTTATGGGGGCGCTCCACAGATAGTATGTACTTCTGACAGAGTGATAGGTGTAAGGTGAAGTTGTTTGCATTTGAAACATGCACAATGGAGAGAATGTTGGCATACATATATACTACTTTCATGTACTGTGGCTGACATTTCTTTACATGTTGTCGTTGTGGAAATCGTGCATGGTCTAAGCACACATCTGATCAAAATGGCTGCCCCCATGTCCTCGAAAAATCAGTCTGAACTCGTCCAAAGTACACTAACGTTAGCAGGTATTACAATAGGGAAACTGAATTTTGCCAGAGTAGACAATACCAGCTTCTCAAAGTGCAACGAATGAATTACAAAATATATATAAAGTAAAATAATTATCGGCTCGTTTTTTTACAATTTACCTTTGAAGTCCAGGAAGTGAAAATGACCAAGCCTAGCTAGCAGTTTTTTTATATAGGTGCACATATGAAGTAAGGCCAAGCTGTATACTCCATAACACAAATTACACTCATACAGCAAAATAAAGGGAATTCAAAGTTCTTTTAATGATACCTAAGATATACAGGGTCTTTTTTAAATAGCAATGAATTATTTTTCTTTAAAAATCTAACCCTATGCAAAGTACGAAACTGTAGAGCGCCACCTCACCAGGAGCCATTTGGAACATCCTCGTCTCTTTCCTATGTGAGTTCAACTATGAGAGAGACTCGGAGATAATCGTAGTGATACTTCCCAAATTGGTAAGTTTTTGGCGGACGAACATCCGGCTAGATGTGCGAAGAACAGAGTCTTATGACACGACAGGTCATGAAAATAACACTCTAGGACGTTTCAACGATCAATGAAATACCTGCACTTTAATTTGTTAATGCTATTCCTGTAATTTTGTAATGAAAAAATTGAATAAATCACTTGGTTTCAATTGTCTGCAACTTTTAGATGCGTTGCTATTAGTGATGACACGTCATCTATTCATTATAACGTTATGAAGTTATTATGACATACTAACAACCACGAGCTTGAGGGTAGTTCAAAATGGCCTTTTTTTACATTCAAGGTCTTTTCTAGTATGCGATGGAAAAGGTCGAGGACGATCCGATTGTACCAAGATCATGAACAGAAATATTTGCTATACAATTGTTAAAAGGGGCATGACTATTTTAAAATCTTGAAGAAATGCAGCAGCAGCATGTTGTGGATCACATTGGTGCCTAATTTTAATATATTCAACATTCACGTATTGAGAATCAAAAGTGCTAAATTTAAAGAAAATTCTAATGGTGAATGATTAGAATGAGTTGTAATATCGTGGACATAAAAATAGGAAAGTAATATAGTAGTACTATCAAAAAGTAAAATATAGTCATAACATAAAGTCCTCTACATGTCTAGGTGTAAACTCACCAATATGACTATCCCTAAAAAAACCCTATCATTACCTATTCTCAATTTAGTTGTTGTAATCAAGCAAATACATGTGTACCTGTGTCAATAGAAACTATCATATTATCATTATCAATATCAAATCAAAATGGTTTTCTATAGGTAAACTATTTGACTTCATTTACAATCAAATCAGTTCTAATAGCTTAGCCTTCACAGTTGTAGTTATTTACATCATTATGTATTTCATCAAATTATATGTTGATGAATGCTCTAGTGGCAAGTAAATAAAATCAAATAAGGTTATCACTCTGAAGATTACAAGCAACTTTATCTAAGTTGCACAAGGCATAAATATTACTTTTGAATGTATCGACTTGATGCTATTTTGCAATTTTCCTCTATAATAAATCACAAGCCCTTCGCTATTACGTCTGACTCTTTTATGCATTAACTTCCTATACAATGAATATGTGTCCACCATCACTATGTTTATTCTTTATCCTTCTAATGGATGACTTCAAAATGGAGCTGTTGGACATAAGTTGTAATTCTACTTTACATGTATCTATGTCATGACTCTGCTGACGATGTTTGACATAGTTTTTAGGTCTCTTTTACATATATCCATGTCAAGACTCTGCTGACGATGTTTGACATAGTTTTTAGGTCAGGTCTCTTTTACATATATCCATGTCAAGACTCTGCTGACGATGTTTGATATAATCTTTAAGTCTACTTTACGTATATCCATGTCAAAAGTCTGCTGACAATATTTGACATAATGTTTAAGTCTAATTCACATGTATCCATGTCAAGACTCTGCTGACAATGTTTGACATAATTTTTAAGTCTACTTTACATATATCCATGTCAAGACTCTGCTGACAATGTTTGACATAATGTTTAAGTCTACTTTACATGTATCCATGTCAAGACTCTACTGACAATATTTTGACATAATTATTAAGTCAACTTTACATGTATCCATGTCAAGACTCTGCTGACAATGTTTGACATAATGTTTAAGTCTACTTTACATGTATCCATGTCAAGACTCTGCTGACAATGTTTGACATAATGTTTAAGTCTACTTTACATGTATCCATGTCAAGACTCTACTGACAATATTTTGACATAATTATTAAGTCAACTTTACATGTATCCATGTCAAGACTCTGCTGACAATGTTTGACATAATTTTTAAGTCTACTTTACATATATCCATGTCAAGACTCTGCTGACAATGTTTGACATACATTTTAAGTCTTCTTTACATATATCCATGTCAAGACCCTGCTGACATTGTTTGACATACATTTTTAAGTCTACTTTACATGTATATATGTCAAGACTCTACTGACAATGTTTGACATAATTTTAGGTGTACTTTATGAAATGCAAATACATAAATTTTGGTATCCATAAAGTGAAGCATCTCTTTCGAAGTAAATAAAAACTATATGCAATAAAAAAAATGAATAAACTAGTCTTGTTCAGGATTGGGTGTTCAAAACAGAAAATAGTTTTTGAGGAGGCATTTGAAAATCTCGTTTCAAAAGCCATGTGAAATGGGGCTTCTTGAAATGTTATAAAAAGCAAAAAGGGCGAACAGTAGATACACACCGCATTGTCTAATTGCTAAATCGTTTATTTTTCTTATACGAGCATTACCACTGAATTTAAGTTTTTTGGAATATTCATCACAGCACCCGCTAATCTTTAACATGTATCGCATCTTGATTACGGATCTGTCACCTGGATGTAAACTGGTAAGTGTAATATTGAAAGACTCAACAAACTTCTAAAAGGAACAGCTAGACTAATATTAAATGCTGAAATAACATTCCCTCTGCAACTATTTTTAAAGAATTAAACTAGTTCTATTTCAATAGAGATTTATATACAATATTTGGAGTGACTGTTTACAAAATTATCAACAATGTAAATCAGTAGTATTTGACTTTTCTTATACACATCCTGTTAATCTGCCACATATCTCTGAAAGGAAATTGTTAATACATCGATCTCCAACAACTGCCAATTCCTTTGCTTGATTTACACCTACTCTGTGAATCTCTGGACCTTTAGATATCCCTAATTATAACTCCCTTTCTTCATTAAAAACTGCTTTTATAAGACGCACGTATAATTATCGGGGTAATCGCTGTTAAAATCAAACATATTTTCATTATTTTTGTTGGAATTACTGCTAGTATATTGCCAAGCGTGTACGCATGTTAGAGAACTGTCCTTTAATGTAATAAATGTTCTGTGTGTGTGTGTGTGTTTATAGAAAATGATATCCATGTAAAAGGTTGTTAAAATATGTATGTGTCATTGTATGAAATGCGATGATACCACTCTATATATTTAATTTGTTTAAAAGTAAAGTGTTATGGCTTTTTTTTGTTAACTGTACATATGTTCAGGCCTACATATAAAAATAGATTATGTTCCAGATTGATACTGTTCAATTAAAAAACCACTTATTTCTTTCTGTTTCTCTACACATGTCAAACAAACTTATGTAGCAATTTAATCATTATGCTTGCTTCATTCCTTTGAGGATTTTAGATCAGAAACAAGCTTATTTCAAGCATAAACACATCAATTATACACACGTATCAAGAACTTTTCCAAAGTTATTATTTAGTAATTATATAATGAAACCAATGAAACCAACTAGAGGACGAATCGGCCATGGTAATCGATTAACAAAGATAAGTTAATTCAACACTAATATTTATTATTGAATTCTTATCATGTGTTTGCCAAATACCAGACTGATGTATATTCATAACAAAAAAGGGAAAAACTTGATTTCCAATTCAGAACGAGTACTGTGTGATAATTCTTGTTTGAACTGTCTAGTCCTTGAGATGTTTGAAATCAATGTCAGTTAGAGGAGTATGGTAACTGTAACTGTACTTTATAGCCGAGGTTTCTCAATCTGCATCAGAGAACTGCATTTCTGTTGATTTAAAAATCTCTATTTCTGTTGATTTAAAAATCTCTTTTTATCAAAGTACCCAAGCTTAAATATGTATCTATTCTGGGTAAATATTTGTCCAAAAATGCCAAATTAATTCCGTGTCCAAGATATTTTCGCAATTTTTGCACACACATGGATATATATAAGTAATATGGATATTGTGTTGATTCAGATAGTTAGGTTATTTATTTTTAGCCTTAAGAACCTTCAATCAAGAACAACCTCCACATAGGAAAATATCAGAATTTCAGGGCACAGTGCGGTACAAGCTCAACAAAATTGCTAAAAAATCTTGGTTAAAAATAACTCTTCGAGCTAAAACTTCAGGAATTATTGATATAATAATCTTCCTATTTGTTATCCTATATAACCATATTTGTAAAGAGTGATTTCAAGAATCTGGCTCAGTGTGTTTATAATAACTATTTGATTTCACTGGAAGCTATCAGGCCTTTATTAATGAATACTTATTGAGTTCAAGACATGAATGTATTTTGGTTATGATCATTAAGGAATATTATACATGCTGCTTGGAAATAGGCTATTGTCAAAAACCTAATATCCAGAGACATGTTGGTGCCATTAGCCCCGCGGACAATATATATTGGAGGTCTACCCTTCGGTAGTGTAGGCGTCAGTCCATGATTATCAGATAATGACATCAGGACATCCGTTTGTTGAGGCACCAGAAACAGTTTAAAGTTGATATGCTTCTTGTCATCTAGTACAATTTATGTTGACCAGATTGACTCTTTTCCTATAATATCGTCCCAGATAATCTATAATCCATATGCCCCTTGTCATCTAGTGCGATTTATGCTGACCAGTTTGACTCTTTTCCTATAATATCGTCCCAGATAATCTAAAATCCATATGTCCCTTGTCATCTAGTACGATTTATGTTGACCAGATTGACTCTTTTCCTATAATATCGTCCCAGATAATCTAAAATCGATATGTCCCTTGTCATCTAGTACGATTTATGTTGACCAGATTGACTCTTTTCCCACAATATCGTTCCAGATAATCTATAGTAGATATGTCCCTTGTCATCTAGTTCGATTTATATTGACCAGTTTGAATCTTTTCCTACAATATCGTCTCAGATAATCTAAAGTAGATATGTCCCTTGTCATCTAGTTCGATTTATGTTGACCAGATTGACTCTTTTCCTACAAGCTCGTCCCAGATAATCTATAGTAGATATGTCCCTTGTCATCTAGTTCGATTTATGTTAACCAGATTGACTCTTTTCCTATAATATCGTCCCAGATATTTTAAAATAGATATGCTTTGTGCTGTCGCTGCCAATTAGCAAAGAAAGAAACAAAGAAAAAACGAAATAAGAAATATTATAATAAAAACCGACAGTGAGAGTGTTTTAGAAGAATTAATACATTCAACAAAAAGGTATCAACTTAAGTATAGATATTTGTGTGTGGAGATTACAGTCCTTTATGGCAGAGGGTAGAGTAGCGGAATTTAGTATTGCAGAAAAAAACTTCTTTATTTTAAAAATAAATTTGTGTTATTGCTATAATTTCCTCTTATCTACGTAAACAAAACAATTATACTTTTAAAACTTTATTACCGGATGGTTTATCAGTTTAAATATTCACTGGTTTGCTGTATATTTGATGGAGTGATCGATATAAGCGACTCAAAGTCAGTAAACAGTCTAATTAGGTTGGTCTTCATGTCGGCAATCCACGTATAAATGCATCCTGGTTAGAACACATCGTCCCTTATTTTGAGATAGGGCAACCGTTAAAGATTTCAGTCAGTTTAGCTTTTATATTCACCTCTACATTAAAAACGGAAGCGGTATGCTCGATTCTTCAAAAAGATTTTCACTCTTTGGAACACGTGTGCTTTATATCTTTTGAAGTTCAAGTACACGTGTAATGTTTCGTGCTTTAAACTATTTAAACATATATTAAAGTCTGCAATATTCCTGCCTTCTACATAATTTTTACTAGATGGTTCCACAAAAGAAAGTAATACGTTTGTTAAACCTCTTGGTTTTCCATTAAATAGCGCTTACGTTTTGGTATGAAAACTATACTGATATCAAAATAAATTAGTGGGGTTTTTTTTAGTGACTGTTCAAAGAAAAGGTCTGAGTAAAATCCGTAATATCATTCCTTGATCCCGGATTTAATTTGGATTCTGATATTAATAAAAGCCAGTGCTTGTAAACTTCAGTACTAGACGGTGAGACATTTATATCACCAATTAGATTTCTGTCCGGGGCTAAGACATATTTACTGCTAAATCTCCCGTGTCTATTTTCGTTCCGCTACTCTGCACTAAATGTGCTGTATATTTGCTTTCCAAACTAAACAATACATTGAATATAGCAGAAGTTTCAAGATTTGTTTTAAAGGTAACACTTGTCTTATACTATTGTCTTTACAGCTTTATGGGAATTTAAATGGGCCATGCTCATTATCCATTCTGATTAAATCGTCAAAATTTACATGTATAATCTTTTATTATATATTTCATAATGAGATATTGAAATGTATCAGTGGGAGAAAAATGATATCGCCACAGTGCCGATACCGCTTTTATCGCCACAGTGGCAATATCACTTTTTGAACTACTTTCATTTCCCATTTAGGAAATATATCTGCCCTTATGTATATACCTATAAATGACACATAGCTACAGATAATAATAATAATATTCCAACAATCTGATATGGACATCTTTATCACCTACAAGCGTTTTCCGATCCCGTTATCACCCGAGTCAGAGAAACTGAACTACTTTATGACGTCACATGGTAGACTCACTCCAGTTTTCGAGAACTTAACATTAGCTATAGAATAAAAACAAATGTATTATTCAAATAATTATGCATAATTCTAAAATATGTACGGCAACAAAAGTCTAACAGTCTCTCCGGTATACTGCACTACCTACCAGCTGTCACGTGGAGATCGCAGACCATCTTTGAGTTTCACATCGTTTGCATCCCGTTTGAATAGTGCTTCGGTGCGCAAAACTTATAAATTGCAACATCATGCCAAACACCTTTATAAAGACATTTCTCCAAAACGACGGAGGATTCAATGATACCGAGTAAGTCCAACATTCATTAGAATGTCCGGCGCCCACAACTGGAATATAGGAACTGAACCTTCAAAAATTAACAATTGGTGGATGTCCGGCAGCTACAGAGCGACCTATATAGAGCTTTTCAGGTTGAGAATTTGTGGTCTTTTGTGAAGTAGGTTATTGACAAAGTGTGTTTTGGGACAGGCAATATTGAAATGAAAGAGTCTTTACCTTCACATACTGCCAAGTCGTCTTATGGCATTGCCTTGTTTCCTACCACCCAACCCCAGGCTCTTTGGATTAATTAAATATTTAACCGATCAAACATTTAGTTTTCTATTTTCAGAGTTTGAATGAAGTTATGTCATTAATAACATTGTTCAATGTACATAGTACTGCTTAAATACACAGGTGCTGCAATTTCCGATACACGCCCTCGTTATCAATGTAAATAACCATGGCGTCATTTAGCTTGCAATTTGTTTCCCTCTGTTCTCTCTGAATGGTCCAAAAAGTAGTGTTAGTGGACGGGGCTAAATTAATGGGTTCAATTTATACGGGTGATTCAAAAGAGCCTGGTCATTCAGATTGCTGGAAATCATAATGAAAACGACACACACACGCACATACACACACATGTATATATGTAATCGAGTGTGCCAGAGCAAACGTTACGACGAATTTCGAAAACACGCCACAATAAAGATAAGAAATCGAGTTTGTCTGAGCAAAAGTAAAAATGAGCAAAAGTAAAAAAAAATTGTTCATGGCTGTCTTTGGGGTAGTTCGTGAGAGATGATATAATACATACAACATTTTGTGTATAAAATATTACATTTAGTGTTAAGTATTACCTGTTGCTGCGTGCTTCCGAAATGTAATATATGTTATCGATTCGTCTCCTTTCAGGTTTTTTGAAAAGGAGCCAGAACTTAAAACGCTGTTCCCCAAAATCATTCAGATGAATAATGAAAACAAACTAGAGTGGGAAATTGACAAGGAAATGCTTCAGAAACACGCAGTCACTGTCATGGAGGGGCTTGGTGCGGCTGTAGAGAGTCTGCATGATTCTGACTTCCTGAATAGTGTTCTTGTCTCGATCGGTCAGACGCACATTAAACGGCATGTCAAACCAAATATGTTACGGGTTGGTATCATATCAAACTGGGCAATTTATGATCAAGACAGCAAGCTTTCAAAACATATATATGTATTATAAGAAACAAATTAGCGACGCAACGAGATTCTTCGTATGCAGGTTAAAAAAAAAAAAAAAACTAAATTCAATTTTGACACTTTACTATTAAGACATCTGCCATGATAATAAATGAAAACATGAAGATAGCAAAATCAAGGGAAGCAAAGTAACACGGATAGTCTGATATTTTACCAACGAAGATCTCCTGTTTTAAAGTAATGGAACAACAATCTCCACGATGTTTTAATTTGGTATTTGTGGTATATTTTGTATATTTATAAAATATATCAGTTATAGATAAGTTGTTGACAGACACCAGTGCCAAATTACAATTTACACTAGAGAAAATAAAATATCGCATGATAGAATGAAGGATAAAATTATTCGAGTGTATTTGCAAAAGATATTTTTTTATATGTGATTGTTAATTTATAAATTTTCAATTCTAGCTGGTTCCTCTGTTTGGAAACATCATTTCGTATTTCTCCATGTTATTTGAATATGGAACGCATATTAATCAGTATCTTTGACAAGACTTGAAATAAAGGTTTTACTTTATGGTTGACAAGACTTGAACTTAAAGGTTTTATTTTATGGTTGACAAGACTTGAAATAAAGGTTTTATTTTATGGTTGACAAGACTTGAAATAAAGGTTTTATTTTATGGTTGACGACATTTCAAGATAAAATACTACTTCCTTTTGAGAAAAGTGTATCTTGCCTAAGTGATATAAACAAACCGTATCTGGTCAGAATAAGTGTCCTGATGAGCAGTCATCCCCCACGCAGAGTCTTAAGTTCTTAAGTTTACCTGCAAGTATTATATATATATATATATATATATATATATATATATATATATATATATATATATATATATATATATATATATATATATATATATATATATATATAGTGTTTCAGCTGCCAGTCGACAAAAGCGCACAATAAAATTGGCAAATGATATACGAATCTGGAGTAACATTTTGGCACAATAACATCAACATCCATAGACAATGGTAATTTTCCGCCGTATAATTAATTAGACATGTCACCACTAGGTATAATCATCGTTTGAATGAATGCTGTTGCCGTAATGCACGTGACTTCGAACGTTAGCACTGATTGCCTATTGTATAGTTTCCATACAATGGTGATTTGCATACTTAATTAGCACCATAGGGTATTTATTTAAATCTACGTTCTAATTAAGAAAATGCTAATTCGAATGTGGCATTAAACGAACAAAATGGATTAGGATTTTATCTAAGAGACTCAGTAAAGACAATTAAGAGATATGTTATAACCCTAACAATGATTTAAATATCATTATGCCTGAAAATGAATACAAACTGAAACATAGATCAATTTACAAATGTGACCAGTGCCAATTTTAATGTTCGTCATTATTGGGAACTACAAGTAGAAATAGTTAAATATTGTTCTAGCAACCAATGTCCAATTTGAAACAGATAATCTATGAGACGAACAACAACCTCTCTAACAGTTGCTGAGGAAGGAAGGGAAGGTGGGTGTTTCATTCTAAATTTTGCTTATCTTTGAATTATATTTTCATTGAATAAGATATGACAATTTTGCATTGACATCAACTGGAGGCAAATTTGGTTCTTTAGTACTGATGCGTGAAATTTTGACACAAATTATTGTGCACACCTATGAATCTTTTTTCGGGTACTGGGTTTTACACATGCATCACGCTATAACTTTTGCTTCACATAAAGGTATGAGGTGATCTCTGCACTTTGATTATTGCGCTAATTCTATAGAATAAATATCAGAGTTCAGTTTTGGATTCAGGATTTACTCGGGTTTCTTTTACTCAGAGTACAAGTGGCAAACACTTTCTATTCCAAAAAGAATATGATGTTATTTAATTTATGCTGTCTTTTCTTTCATCAATTATTCTCAAACTGGTTCTAAAATAAACAAAATATTAAAAAGTCTAATACGTTACTACTTTGTTCTTTCTCTTTTATTAATATGTTTTTCAAGCATTAATATTGGTGCGTTTTGATAATAATTTACATTTGCATGCCACATCGCAAAAGGAAAATGGCGAAAGCGTATTTAAAAAATGGCGAAATATATATAGAAATTTTGCCGAAACTGTTGGCAAGAAAAATGTGAAGGTCAGATATATATATATATATATATATATATATATATATATATATATATATAGAGAGAGAGAGAGAGAGAGAGAGAGACAGAGACAGAGACAGACAGACAGACAGACAGAGAGAGAGAGAGTAGTATAGGAGCTTAATTCATAAACGGCATTTATTATGAAACTCTACGTTCAGGCAACACAGCTGCCTTTTTCAAGCATAGGTCCAGTCCCTCTGTAGCTGACGCTTATATAAAATCTCTTTGCAACGTTACGTTATTTACATAGATGCTAAACAATGCCATGACAACGTTACGTAATTTACATAGCTGTTTATAATTGACATAGCTGTTTATAAACAAACCCATGACAACGTTACGTAATTTACATAACTGTTTATAAACAATGTCATGACAAAGTTATGTAATTTATATAGACGTTTATAAACAATAAACAATGTAATGACAACGTTACATTATTTGCATATACGCTAAACGATAACATGACAACATTACGTAATTTACGTAGGTATTTATGAACAATGCCATGACAACGTTACCTAATTTACATTGCTGTATATAAACAATGCCATGACAACGTTACGTAATTTATATAGCTGTTTATAAATAATGTAATGACAACGTTATGTTATTTGTATAGATGCTAAATGATGCCATGACAAAATTACGTAATTTACATAAGTGTTTATGAACAATGCCATGACAACCTTACGTAATTTTCATATATGTTGATAAACAATGCCATAACAATGTCTTGTAATTGAATTACATCATGTTTTGTGACAAATTAAAATACATAAGTAGCAGTTCATTTTTTTCTCGATCATACAGAAGGTATATGAATATGAATTCTGTCTATTAGTTTTTATCCTATCTTCTATTTACATATTGCAATCATCCTATCTTCCCTTTACATATTGTAATCATCCTATCTTCCCTTTACATATTGTAATCATCCTATCTTCCCTTTACATATTGTAATCATCCTATCTTCCCTTTACATATTGTAATTATCCTATCTTCTATTTACATATTGTAATCATCCTATCTTCCCTTTACATATTGTAATCATCCTATCTTCCCTTTACATATTGTAATCATCCTATCTATCCTTTACATATTGTAATCATCCTATCTTCCCTTTACATATTGTAATCATCCTATCTTTACTTTACATATTGTAATCATCCTATCTTCCCTTTACATATTGTAATCATCCTATCTCTCCTTTACATATTGTAATCATCCTATCTCTCATTTACATATTGTACTCATCCTATCTTAACTTTACATATTGTAATCATCCTATCTCTCCTTTACATATTGTAATCATCCTTTCTCTCCTTTACATATTGTAATCATCCTATCTCTCCTTTACATATTGTAATCATCCTATCTTCCTTTTACATATTGTAATCATCCTATCTCTCCTTTACATATTGTAATCATCCTATCTCCCCTTTACATATTGTAATCATCCATCCTATCTCCCCTTAATCATCCTATATCCCGTTTACATATTGTAAATACTTACATCTATCACAAAATATTCCGTCAACTACATTATGTGGACGATTATTGATTGTTCTATCTGTCCAAACTCGATTTCCATATTTGTCAAAGGCTTCTGTTTTCACAAATCTCTGACATATTTGACAGTTTCTACCACATCCATTTCAATTACCCTTCTTTGCTGTATTTGTTTGATACCTAAATAACGATTTTGTTTCATCTTTATGTGTACACGTAGGTCTTGTGGATTTTGATTTCTTGTAAAAATGCCGAGCTGTGGCTTTGGGAACACATTTTATTTGTCTCTCTGACTTATGTAAAATATTGTGACAGTTCCTTACAATTATTTATCCATCAGGAACTGAACTACTGTATACATGTCATGACTAAAAGTGCAAGGTCCACGTTTTCATTTTTCTTACGGTATAGTAGCCAACAGATCATGTCTGGTTCATCGGCCATGTTCAAGTGTTATTCTACATCCCTTCTTTTACACCTCTGTTTTGTTAATCTGGTTTCTATTTTCTTCTTAACTTGTATGTAATATAGATGCTTCTCAGAAATGCTTTTCGCTCGTATCGCTAGTGCGTGGGAATTAAGTCCTTGAATTTTATGTAGTGATCTGATTTCTCGTGAAGGTACTTATATATGTCCCATTTTGATTTTGATGAGGATTTTATTATTTCGTCCTCAGTGCATGTGGCAGAGTCCAAAAATTAACTGCTTCCTTTGAATACATTCTCATTGTATATGTGGGTGTTGTGAACTTGTTAAATTTGGGAATCTAAGTAATTTTACTTCTCTGTGCAACCACCCCCACCCTCCAACCCCAGATATCATCCACAAAGCAAAAATAATGTTCAGGTATTTTCACAGCCTATGTAAGTAATTCTGCCAACCAAAAACCCGATATATATGGATGCATAGTTCCAACAACCCGATATATGTGGATGCATAGTTCCAAAACACCGATATATGTGGATGCATAGTTCCAAAAAACCGATATATGTGGATGCATAGTTCATCCCAAGACGCTATCCAATGGCTGTCCCATATACTTGAAAATAATTCTATATCACAAAAAAAGAAAATGACTGTTATCAAGATCTATGTCTATGATCCTAATCCCTTCTTATGTCGCTATTGGTTACTTTTCCTTTTCTCTAATGCTCATATGCATGCCTTTAGTCCTTCTTTTCGCGATACGCTATGGTACAAGGTTCTTACTTCCACGCAGCAAAGGCTTGCACCTTCAGGCATTTTATTTTTAACTTCACTTAATTTGTTTAGAAGGTGATTTTTCTCTTAATGAAAAATAGGTGACATAACCTTACAAGTACTTTTCTGCTATTTCAGCTATCCTTCCTGTTGGAGGAATAGTTCCACTGCTAATGTCTCTTATTGGATTTCCTTCCTTCTGCATTTTAGGGATTCTTTCGACACTGCCAGATTTTAGATTTCTCGGCATCATGTAGTCTTTCAAATGTTTTGTTATTTATTACTTTTTGGAACAAATAATTCACTTGTTTCTCTACAAATCTGGTGATATCTCTCATTGGGTCCTTATCTATCTGATTGACATTGTCGCTGTTCTCTAACTCTTTTTCGATTTCTAATATAGCGTGCGTCCAAATGATAAACGTTCATGAATTGCTGCAATGCACACGTGAAATTATATATTAGAAATTAAAAAAGAATAAAGTTGTCATGACATTGTTTATAATTGTCTATGTAACAGTAATGACTTTGCAAACAGATTTTGTATAAGCGTCAACAACAGAGCTACAGAGGCACTGGAGTTACACTTGAAAAAAGGTAGCTGTGCATGAGTGCAGAACTAGTGTAAACTAGCCTTGGCGCTTTTAGGACCTTAGGGTCCCCATGCTAAAAATGCCAAAAACAAACAAGTATGACAGATTCGAAAGCATGTCAAAGACACCCCTAGGTCCTCAAATGCGAAGGCTATTCTGCACTGTATGTTTTCAGTTTGTTTCATATCTATTATAAACTTGAAACATCTGAGACATCTGGTCATGTTCACATCTTTGCAAGGGCAGACGTATATCATTATGCCAATGGTATTTTTTGTAAACGGATTTACTTGATAATGTTCATAAGTTACCGTGTTGTTGGTATTTTTGAAAAACTAATGTCTTTGTAAATAATACTTCGTTTTTACTTGCATAACAGTTGTCACTCTCGAAATATACAACTTGAAATTCGAAACAACCCTACCGATTGACCCGAACCGACCTGGTTTGGGGCCGAAATGACCTTGTTTTTGTAAAGTGGATATAAATAGAAATATTCGAATAGACATTCATGCATAAGCATACAAAAGAAAAATAAGCATATATCTAAAGTATGAAGGAGCCAAAGAATAATATATAGTCGAACAACGAACATTTTCTTTTCAATGTATATATTCATTTGTTTTAGGTACATTTAACTTTGAACTAATCTTTAAAAATATTTCGAGTTTTAGTGTTACATTAAAACTGGTGTTTCCAACTGGTTTGTTCCTACCGGATCATGAAAAAAGTATGGTATGTTTTCATTACTGCCCTCAATTGAAAATTTTACTGCAAATCCAGCAATGTTATGTCTCCAAATAAAGAAGCATCTCCCAACCTATCTTAGAAAAGGTATATAGATTGTGTTACTCAGAGACAGATGGGCGCATCAATACCACCTCACCCCTTGAATCATGCAGTTTACACGTTACTACTACTTTACCAAGATCTTTGGATTTAGAGGTCCAGATTAGGCTGTGAAATTTAAATTTGGAGACATAACACTACGTTAGACCGCTACAGGTGAAAAGTACATTGAGAATCAAGAGCGTGATTCTATGACCCACGATGGTTCATGTACAGATGATTTCAAAGAAACTAAGCGTAGATTATTAACGCCAAATTCTCATTTTCTTAGGCTGATCTTTCTCTGTTCATTCGGGTACAAACGTTTATCATGGTGGATGACTCAGTACTTGCTGAATTGTATGTGCCAGGGTATACACCGTTCTTTTCCTGACAGAATGGTTTGTTTCGTGACAGTCGATACCTCCTTTCTTTGCAGCATTTTTAATCCATTGACTAAGAATTTTCCCCCCATTGGCGTTGAATAATATCAGACCTGCATGTACGGACTAAACCTATATCCATGAACTTGAGTTGGAAAGAAGGGAGATTCTGGGTTTTTCACTTTCACGAAGCGATGTTTACAGTATTTATATAATGTGTTCCTCCAGAAAGACAAATTTATGCACGTCTACATTAAATGAGAGTGCCGTCTCCATTAAAATGTAATTTCTATCAAGACATTTTTTTTTATTTCTGAGGTTGCATTTCGAAATGCAATTTTCAAAAAACAATTGGGGGTATACTGTGTTTGTACTGTTATACATTGTGGTATAGCCCTAAGCACATGCAAGTTTGACCCGTAGAACTTCTGTCTCGCAAACAATATCCAACAGTACAAACACACTAATCCACTAATGCTGGTTATTTACTTTCATAGGAAAGTTGAGAAGTTACTGTATTTTGTGTATGTGTGTCTGTGTGTGTCTGGAACTGCACGGCATACTATGATTGCAGTGAGTGCCTTTATTAAACTATTCAGAAAATTCTATACTTTTCATCCATGTTATATTTCATACCGTAATAAACTTTTGAAAATAGTTTCAAAATTCTGGTATCTTTTTTTAAGACGGGTAACTTGAAATCATGTAATATTTCATAGAAACAATTTCTCGCACATATCAATTATGGGATGACGAGCTGAAAGATGGCACAGAGTGATCTCAAGGGACGTAATGATGTAATCCTATGACATTATATGAAAACTATATATTGCTTTGTGTTTTAATCACACTGACCTTGTACCTCATTTGCGATTGTACATGCGTCTTTCCAAGTTCACAATGTAAAGTACTCCTTTTTGTTTCCAGAGGTTATGGCCAGCTCTAAACCATGGCCTACAAAAGACACTACAGGAGAAGTATACCAAGGAAGTAGCAGACGCATGGAACAAAGTCTTCACCTATATTTGTGTCTACATGAAACACGGGATGGAACATCCTGAAATAGACTTTGATAGCGAGGGAAAGCCCGTGTTAAGATAAAATAGTTGATGGGCACGCATAATCAGAATATTTGTTCTCATGTCGAAAATACTTTTCATACATTAGTCAGAACATATTTTTCGCATTTCTCAGGATAAGAAAACACATGCCATTATTATTGTCAAATTCAATTGATCATTTTGCTTTTTTTGGGGAGAAACTCATACTAGATTTCGGTCACTGGTACATATGAGAAGGAAAGTAACCTCAGCAAAGATGGCAATAATTAAATCATAGTGAGGCACCATGTGACGTACATAAATAGTTCGACCAGTAGAAAATGAAGTGTCGGAAAAAAGATCATCGAGGAGACGGTCAAGCCGCGATACCTTTCAGGCAGTCTTTTAATGAAGTCACATAAATGATTTAATTGAATTATTGTCGGATTATTAGCGACACCTTCATAGACACATATATAATTAGTAATGGGGAATTATGTCTTTGTAACAAGTATTCTCAGTTAAAAATAAATGATTCATAAGAAGACGTAAAAGAAAAGCATTGCTCAATAAAGCCTCTCCAACAAGAAGTCGATGAATCGAAGAAAGTTCGGTAAACGTAATTTCTGATGTGATGTGATTCTTCTCCTTATCTCAAGAAAACCGGAAACACACCACTCTGTCCTAAAACTTTACTCAACATTTCGACTAATACATATTACTCCAGATTTTGAAATCTTACACGAAATTGACAAAGCTACTTTCTGATTGTTTATAATATTGTCGAGTAATATTTTGGAGTCGGGTAAAGTTTTATGACGGAGGGTTCAGGATTTAAGTGTTTCATGATTCAGATTAAATCTTTGGCTGACCACATCAAATAGTATAGCAAAGAAACTCTCAAAACATCACAGAACAAAAATTGGACATGATGTCTCAAATAAAAAAAATAGTCAGTACTGATGGTGGGCCTTTACTAAATACAGTTTTGTCTTTTCACTCTATCAGACCAGTCACACTTCAAAGACGGGCCTAAGTCAAAATGGATGTGTGTGTGTGTGTGTGTGTGTGTGTGTGTGTGCGAGTGAGAGAGATTTTTTTAAACAACGTCTTACAATATCCTGATAATTTTAGAAAAATATAAGAAGCTAAAGTGGTGAGGTCTTTTAGGGGTGGGTTAATTTGCCCAAGAATTTAACTCTATCTATGACTTAAATTATATGAAATTATAAGAAATTATCATTTTCGCGCAATTTGTAGGTAATTATTTTCCAGTGATGCTTTCATAAATTTGTTCTTTGTGCATGTGAACTCATTTCAGGACGCTGGTGGCCGTGGTTTGGTTCATGGTTGTGACACTAGTAATAGGAGATAAGTAATCAATTTTCAATCTTCGACTCATGTTTATACCTATTTGTGAAATATCAAACAAATACTGAAATCTAGAAGATCTGTACAAACTTTGCAACTTTTAATGTCTGACAATACCTTCATGTTGATGATTTATTGACAAATACCTACACTCTATGTCTTATTTTATTGCTAATAAACGGGAGGTAATATGCTATTAGTGTTTTTAATGAGTGTCTATTTTTCACACAAAACGACGCATAGATGGACATTTTCTTCTGGGTAAAAGTGACCCTGAATTACCTCGAAACCAAAATTTGGAAACATATTAGTTTTCACCTGTTTATCATAATATAATACTTCGTGATATGAAACTTTGTGACATAATTGTTTTAAATACTTTAAGATGTCATATCTGAATACATGATATTAGTGTCATAATCTGTTTGCTTGTATTTATATGTGCATGTAATATCCATATTTGAATACATGATATTAGTGTGATAATCTGGATGGTTGTATTTATATGTGCATGTAATATCCATATTTGAATACATGATATTAGTGTGATAATCTGGATGGTTGTATTTATATGTGCATGTAATATCCATATTTGAATACATGATATTAGTGTGATAATCTGGATGGTTGTATTTATGTGTACATGTAATATCCATATGTATATCATTGAGAGTATTTTGTTTAACTTTTTGATGTTTTTTAAAAAAGAAATACCAGATTTTAGCTTTACACTATTATCTAAGAGAAAATGTACGTTCTGAAATCCCATACCAGAATATTCATATATAGACCGAAACATATATAATGCTATAACTGCAACAGTTTAATTTATTATCTTCACGCAGATTATATTGAAATGACCCCGTCTATTGTAAATTATCAAGAAATGTATCCCCATTCATGCTTTTTTCTGTATGACGTTACATAATAGAGGTGATGTAAATGGATATGTAACGTTGAGTTGATATTACAGTTTTTATGGCGGCAAAAATACTATTACTCTTTCTCATTTTCTTGAAAAAGTATTACAATTTATGTAAATAAGCTCGCATTACTGTCATCTGAACACAATCTTTAGCTTTCAAGTAGCAGCGCTGGTCAACGGTGCAAAATCCACTCTACATTATACAATATATGAGGGGTATTTGAAAAGTTCTGAATATTTTGTCATAACCTTTTTGTTTCGTTTGAACCTGTCAATCTGCAGCTGCACGTGCAGCAAGCCGGACACCTGTAGATATGCGAGTGACGTAACATTGGTAAATGACAGTGACGTAAACATATCAGTGAAGCAGAACAATTATTCTACTGAGCAAAGAGCATACTGTAAAATCCGGGTGCTCTAAGGATATTCTCCGACTGATATCAAGGCCGACTTGTAAGTTTACGGATGTAATTATCTGTCATATCCTACGGTTTTGAGGTGGATTTATCGTTTTAAAAGATGGTTGAAGCTCAAGTAGGTTTCGTCCAAGATGGATTCCACACTTATTGATGGCTGATCAAAAGTAGACTCGGGTTGAAATCACCAAATAGTTACTCACCCAATATGAAAAAAGTGATCAGAGACATTTAAATGAGATTGTCACAGGTGATGAAACATGTATTTACATATTTTGAACCCGACTCGAGAGAAAATCATACAGTTTGGATCAGAAAAAAAGCAGAGACCACATATCGCTCGAAGTACTCGGACTGTCAAGAGAGTTTTATACGCATTATGTTTCGATGCATAAGGCCCGGTCGTCCAGGTACCTGTGTCTGACTCTGTTTGTGTCACCGGACATTTGTATGTCTCCAAAATGTTGCCAAAAATTTGTGGAACACTACCACGCACCGGTAACCCGAGTTATCCATTTACTCCATGACACACATAAATCCGCCGTCGTGACAGACTTCCTGAAGGAGCACAGCACCCAAACTTTGCCAAATCATCCATACAGCACCGATTTAGCTCCAAGTGATTTTCGACTGAATCTCGTTATCAAAGATTTGTTGAACGGCAGACGATTTGAAAGCTGGGATTCGGGTGGAAATGCAGTTTTACAGTATATAAACAAAATACCAAAAAGTTAATACAAAATGGCACTTAATAATTGAATAATCAGACTGAGAAAATGTGTAGAGGTGCATGGGGAGTACATTGAGGTGATGCACTGACGCACTGTTCACTAACTTTGTTGCACAAGGCACTAATATTTAAAACGTTTAAATGCCACTCGTATGTGCCTTTTCTTTTTAAGTGGCAGGTCTTCAAATGTTTGTGATTTCATTTTCTTTTCAACGAAACTGAAACCAAGACGGTCACTCGGTTAGTAACCTTGGTCCTTGCTACTATCTGCATTGGCCGTTATACCGACATCAGCATCGCATTTCTTCTACAATCTCCGATTCTGGGATTCAAATTACTCTTTTGTCAGCGTCTCCGGACGCCATACTTTATGTAAAGAAAAGTAGCCCTAAGTCACACGGCTGAACATTTATTTTACAATACCCGATTTCGCGATTCTGATTACTCTTTCATCATCGTTTACAGACACCATGGTATCGGTAAACAAAGAAATAGTCCTTCGTCACATGGATGGCAACGTTACGTACAAAAAAGTTCGACTACAAAATGACCATATCAACCGTTGCTTATAAGTCGAGTCCAAATGCAAACTGCACAGACCTAGCTCTGCAGTCGCACACTGCGCCGGCAGATATAGGTCTGTGCAGTTTTGTTAGGGGTAATCAGTAGAACAAACAACATAGATTTTGCTCTGCCTGCGCGGTATGCAACGGCAGATCAGGGTCTATGTTGTGTGCATTTAGACTCAACATATAAGCGATTGTATACTGTACGTTCAATACTGGAAATTATTGAATGGTAACAGTGATAAAATATGAATGGGAGCAAGTTTAAGTATATAATAAGGAAATATATTGATTATTTTTCTAGAATGGTAAACCTATTCGCGAAAAGAATATATAGTAATAACTATTTCATGCTGATATAAGTCATTACATGTTGATTAAGCTGTAATTGATCTAATAGCTATACCATGATCGGACTGTGCATACGGGGGCAATATGTCAATAATTTACACCACGAGCCAGTGTTGTTAATCGAATATAGTTTCATGCTAGATCATCAGTTACTGCTGACTGAGCTATGATCGATTAATAATTGATACATTAC
This sequence comes from Margaritifera margaritifera, assembly GCA_029931535.1. Lineage (NCBI taxonomy): Eukaryota > Metazoa > Mollusca > Bivalvia > Unionida > Margaritiferidae > Margaritifera > Margaritifera margaritifera. Next base: position 1,321,984 of record JAQPZY010001491.1, read on the forward strand.
TCCACACGAGATCTTGCCAAAAACAGGAAGAAAAAAAAAAAAAGGAAAACAACTTACTGTTGAGCAGAAGGCTCATTTCATATCCAGTCGAGACGGATTAAAATATACAATATTCACAATATGTACCAGAAAATACATGAAGTACATAGGATAAGTATTGTCACAGACCGGAGGCAATAAAATATTACAAATTCGTAAATAAAAGCTTTTAAACTATATTTTGGCTTTAAAAGAATGTCTTACATGTGTGTTTAAAAGACAAAAGGTTGTACATTATTTAATATAATTAGGTTTGATATTCCATATTATTTAATATAATCAGGAATGATATTCCATATTAAAACATTCCCTCTTTAAACATCACTGTATGTAACACTCCTTGTAAACATTTCAGTTTTGTGTTTTGGGAAATATAGCTGATTTTTAGTAGATGAGCCCGTGATTCGACTATGAACTTCGAAAACTGGAATGAAGCTATTCAGATTATCTGGTGCTAGGTTGTTTTGAACTTTGAAAATGAGAACTGATTCATTGTACTTTATCTTTAAAAAGTATCCATACGAATTGTTCAAATAAAGTTTTATTCGGTGTTTAAGATTTTCCATTTAAAAGGTTTCTAGCCACATACTTTTTGCAGGCGTTCAATGCATTTAAAAGATAAGCTGAACAATGTCTCTAAATATTGGAACAAGAATTGTAATGAGATACCCTGAAACAATTGCAAAAATTGTCTCTTGATTTTGACTTTAAAAAACTTTATTTTTTTTCAAAATTATACAACTTGAAAGAAATTTTGCTGCATGCAGAGTTGATTTGTTTATTCCATGATAGAGTGTTGCTAAGTGTGACTCCCAAACCTTTGCATGAGTGATACATTCAAGTTTATCATTTTTGCAGTATACAGAAAGATCCTGTGCAGTCTCCATTTCTTTTGAGAAGTGTCAATTAGTACAACTTTGTTTAATTCTTTTTGGAGAATTTGTACACATAGCATTGCTGGTACACAAGATGATACGTTTGCCAAGCCAGAATTTATCATACTCGCAGTTTCATCAACATTTGTACTTAAAGTTTGAAAGGCTGTGTCATCCACATACATAAACGTATCAACATGATCAGATACCAAATGAAGGTAATTGAAAAACATCATCAAATAAAAGTAGTCGTAAAATTGACCCATGAGGAACATCTAAAGTAACCTGGAATGAATCACAGAAAACGCCATTAAAACACATGGTTTGAGATTAGTTTTTTAAATATGAGTTATAAAAGACATTGTTAAATCTGAACATCCATACATTCCTACTTTCTGTTTTAGAATACTGTGATTGACCAGGTCAAATTCTTTTCTAAAATCTAGAAATAAAACGTCAATAAGATTCCCTTCATCTATTTCCTGAATAATGTTTGTTAACACCGTTTGACAGAAGTGGAATTTTCTAAAACGTGATTGAGTTTTGGAGAAACAAAGTATGTGTTGATGGGAAGGAATACAAAACGGGTATAAAGATAAGATTTAATTAGTGTTCATGAGAAGGAATACAAAACGGGTATAAAGATAAGATTTAATTAGTGTTCATGAGAAGGAATACAAAACGGGTATAAAGATAAGATTTAATTAGTGTTCATGAGAAGGAATACAAAATGGGTATAAAGATAAGATTTAATTAGTGTTCATGAGAAGGAATACAAAATGGGTATAAAGATAAGATTTAATTAGTGTTGATGGGAAGGAATACAAAATGGGTATAAAGATAAGATTTAATTAGTGTTGATAGGAAGGAATACAAAACGGGTATAAAGATAAGATTTAATTAGTGTTGATGGGAAGGAATACAAAACGGGTATAGAGATAAGATTTAATTAGTGTTCATGAGAAGGAATACAAAACGGGTATAAAGATAAGATTTAATTAGTGTTGAGAGTATGGGAAGAACAGAAAGTGGCCTATAATTTGATTTCTCGTTTCTTGCGCCTTTTCTATAAGAGAGGGCTGACAATAGGGGTTTACTATTGTTATGGAAATGAACCAGTTTTGATAGCATAGTTCATAATGGAGGTAATGCTTTCATAGATAGGGACAGCACACATTTTTAAAACCGAGCACTGATTCAATCTAGTTCGGTAGATACTTTGTAAGATTTATTAATTTTAGAAATTAGAGAAAATATCTAAATTTTGATCGGTGGAATTTCTAACTTGGTACCGTCTGGCAATTTGATAGATACAAAATACATGAGTTTCTTAGTCATAGCATCCCCAGGACTGTTACACACTTTAATGTCTTTTGTATCAACACTAGTAAATAATTAATTAAAAAGATGTCCTATTTTTTTGCTACCTGTAATTTGTGATGTATTTGCACTTATAAATGTAGGGTTAGGTATGTTTCAGTTCAGTACAATGTATCCAAATTATTTACAAACCTCATTTGTTGTATTGATAAACCTCATGTTCATACCTCATTTGTAGTATTGATGAACCACATTTCCAAATCTCATTTGTAGCATTGATAAACCACATTTATAGCATTGATAAACCTCATTTTGTAGTATTGATAAACTACATTTATAGTATTAATAAACCACATTTCCAAATCTCATTTGTAGTATTTATAAACCACATTTATAGTATTGATAAACCACATTCATAGTATTGATAAACCACCTTTCCAAATCTCATTTGTGGTATTGATAAACCACATTTAGAGTATTGATAAACCACATTCATAGTATTGATAAACCACATTTCCAAATCTTATCTGTAGTATCTAAAAACCTCATTTGTAGTACTGATAAACCTCATTTCCAAACCTCATTTGTAGTATTGAGCCATTACCTAGGACTGTATACAATATTCCTTTATTTTTTTTAAGAGAGTTGAGTTTTTACATTTTTGTTTATCTTTGATTGTTATTGCGATATTTGTGTCCTCATTCCAAAACTGGCATTTTCAATGTTTTACTCTGCTATCTTTGAGCGGCACATGTTTATACAAGACTTGCAGAAAGAAGTTGCTCTAAGTGTCAACTATATTAGTAACATTAAAAGACCCATCTATCAGAAACAAGGAACATCACCAAGATCTTTGCATAATTGATTAGGGTAACAATTCGTAGTACATCTGTACTTAATGGAACATTTTGCATTATAGTTATTTTCAGATTGGTAGGTACGTTTTCTAATAATGACACAGGATAGGGGTCACTAAGACTTATACAAGGCGCTTCGATGTATATAATCTTATCTGGATGTGAAGTCCATATGTGGTCTATACATGTCCTAGAGCTTTCTGTAATTCTAGTAGGTGTTTTAATCGCGTTTGTGAGTACAAAAGATTCACAAAATGGTTTCCATTTATCATTATTTATGTCATTTTGTAAAGTGTGTAAAATTCTCATATATTAATTATTTCTTTATCCTCACTACACGCACCGTAGGGTTTAGTTTAAAAAGTGGCATACCTTGTAACAGGGGAATCTGCTGGACAATAAACACTTCCAATTATAATTCGTTTTGACATCTCCATATTCATTTGGATCCACAAGTCATCGAGGTCATTGAAACATTGATGCAACATAGATGTTAAAACCTCGAGCGCCTGTGTGGGTTGATCTTTCCTTATGAGATTATATCTCAGAATTTAAAACTGACGATGAAATGATAGTCTTTAAACCAAGTTTAAATGATTTTGGTATGCTCCTAACATTATATATAAATATTGATATTCTTTTCGAAAGGTCTGCATATGTCTTTAGAGGATGTAATAGTTTGTTCATTGCAGATGATGCACATGTCACAATACGACTTGTAAATTAGTGAGTCATTGCTGTCAAGCTACCGATGATTTAGTCATTGTCATAAAAGATCCAGTGCAATGTGTCTTAAGCTCCTGTATTTCTATAGGTAAATTACACAGCAAGCACAACTCCTGACTGTGCGAAACAATGTTTTGGTGTCAGGGTTGGGATTGATGTCGTAGGAAAGTAGCAAATATAGCATGACTGAAGACTGATTGAATTCACTCTCCTACTATGTTTTCTAAGTTTTCAAAAACAGAAAATTAAATTCTAAAGTATCTCTCTAAAGTTTCATTTCCATACCATTTCACTTATAAATTCAAAACTGGCCAGGTATTACCCTGATGGTTTATGAATCCATCCTCTGGAATTTGTCCATAAAGACTACTGAAAACTTGATGAACAATGATAAAGTTCATGAGCACTATGAGCGTACACATAGTAACGTCAACCATCTTGAGTATATGATGATGTTTACCATGCAGCATTTATAAATCTTCTCTCACAGTTACATATAGCGTGCGTTTGAATAATTTGTTTAAGATATTAAATGGTCCAATCAAATATGGATAATAGAAAAATTGCAAAACTGATTATTCCATTTTCAGTTAGGTCTCAATCGACTACTTGATAGTAGATGAACTTTTACCAGACAAAAGTGTTAACACCATGGCGGCAAAAGGAATGTTTAACGCTTGTGGTTAATAAATAGCATAGCATTTACCTACCGACAAATGCCGACTGAAAGAAAAACAGTGTCAACACAATTTGTCATGAAATATTAAACTCCCCTTACTGTTGCCTACACAATGCTGTTGAGAAAGTCATCGAAGTTTACGATTGATCTACCGCCGAGCATGGATCTTGAAGAAGTTGTAAAGCTAATTATTTCAGTTTCTTTAAGTCAGACCTCAATATACAACATAATATCCCCTGGAGTACTAAGCGTTCCAGAATAAATAGCGTAGTATCTGCAAAGCAGAAAGAGAACTTATCGTTTAAAGGATAGTTGCATTGCTATTTTGTAAAGCAAACCAAATGTTAAAATAATAAACAATGACAAAGGCAATGTATATCAGAGGTACAATACAGCAGCACAACCTAACACGGCAGAGCCTGTGCAATATATATATATATATATATATATATATATATATATATATATATATATATATATATATATATATATATATGATTGAAAAGTTCTCAGCTCTTGTATCAAAGCTAATTGACAATGAAATTACATTTAGACTACAAAAAATTAACGAGATTAAAACTGGTTAGCTCATAGAGATTGAACATTATGGAGGTGTTAGAAATATAATTTTGAATAGGGCAGAGGTCAGCATGGCAACAGTTTTTCAGGTGGCATGTAAATAGCATGCGCTATATTAGGTATTGCAGGAATACTGCCGGTGCAGTTGCTCCTTCAGTTTTTAGTGGGTTTAGTGCAATATTGATATAATTGTTATAAAAGCTTTCAAGGAGAAGCTGATATGCAACAAACTTTAACACATGGTGAAACAATAATAAGGAAGCTAAACAGTGTTGACAACATGATAAGTAGAACAATGGGTAATAGTGAAATCAACCATGACAAGTTTTATTTTAATCATCAACGAGTGCAACAGGTACAAAGAGACAAAAAGACAAAAAAGATGTAATTAGAAAGAAATTAAATAACACAAAAAGCCAATATGCTAGAGCTTGCAGTTGGAGGAGAAAGATATTTTGGAGAAACAGCGAACTGAAGGTCAATAATCGTTACAAGAAAGGTTACAACACATTCATGCTATCTTTTATTGTTATTTTATTTCTTAATTTTGAAAAGATGAGTTTCATCTAACTTCTTTCATGAAAATGAATGTATAGTCAATGTACTGTTAAATGTGTATATGGATGTTTCAAGTCAACGTTGTAGAACTTCTAGTAAGGTCTTCATAAAATATTAGTGAGGATGAAGTTATCAGCTTTCTTTGCTGCTTCTAGTTTCCATGGAATCATATCGGTCTTCAAATGAATGGTCGAAGATGTTTAAAACTGTCTTTAATAAAACTCACTTAGATAAAAGATGTCACTTAACTAAATTTAATTGGAAATTACGTTATTAGAAGCAGACAGGATCATTTTTAAGAATGGCCACACCTTTGCTTCTTTCAATATGCGTAAGCTTGCAAGTTTATTATCACTTAATTATATCTATTTTTTGAATGAATAAGTAATTTATGAATTCGTTTATTTCACTTGTTCTTTCGTTTATTATTCAAGCATTAATTCTCTCGTTCACTCACAGGGATTGGCCGGGACAATGCCCCGTCTCGGTGAACTAACGCATTTATATCGTGAGAAGAGGCAAATGAAGGTAATAATGCGAAAAGAATCTATTCCGCACCGGTACTCAATCAGCAAAATTAACCGTCAGTTTTAAATAAATTGTATCGGAAAATCGATCTGACGTATTAGAATAACACAATGACGAGGTATATTCATTCAACATTATTTCTTATCTATAATGGACAGTGGGCGATAATTCTTGTTTAAGCCGCCTTGTCCTCGAGAGAATTGGGTATTAATGTCAAACAGGTAAGTACGAAGACGGATAATGTAAATGTCACGCATTTCGAAAGGATAGCGTGGAAGGTTTTTCTTCAAAATGCGTGTTATACGAGTCGATCGTGCAAGTGATACTTTTGGTAGTGTTATAGCTCATACGTGGCATCAGCTGCGGAGAGTTAATTCTACTAGTCGCTCAAGCTGAGAACACATCGCACATGCTTTGTCTCTTCGAGCTAAAGTTTGTGCAAATGAATGAACTTATCACATGCAGGGTGAGGGGGTTGCACAATTAAATGTTGTTGAAAATTGACGAATTAGTTTTATCTAAGTTGGTTGTGTTTGAACAAAGAATCAGTTCGAATCAAAGAAAACTTTCGAATAACCAGCTTGCAAGCTTTTAGCAAACGTTGTTGAACAATGATGGATACTCTTTCAAGAGAAAATACAACGAGGAGTAGATCAAAACCAATGTTAAAGTTTTTACAAAATGTGTGAAGCTGAAAGTCATTTAGAGAAGGCCATGACAGAGAGTTTGTCTGATTCCGTCATGAGTGCCAAGAAAAAAGTTGAAGGTATGCACTTCTTCTATTAAAAACAAAAACTAATTAAAATGCCCGAGTCATCCAAATATGGTCAGAAGGTTTTACATGAGTACGAAGCAAATCCACTTGCAGAAAATACGGACTACGAAAAACGCATTTTTTTCAGAAGCAAGAGCAATTAGAGCAGAACGTCCTGTAAATTAAAAAGAAACTTCTGCGAAATCTGTTTAGTTATTATAGAACATGTAACGCGCTTGATTAATTTTCCCGCATGCATGATGCAATATCAGTAGGTTAAAAAAAATTGTACGAGTCAGAGTACGTCGTTGTGCAATGTGAACTAAATGACATTTTTTGCGCAAGACAAATCATTTGCTTCTAATCATATTTGTGTTGATTGCATAAATCACATAGTTGAATTGAATCCTGAGGTTCACACAGACTTTCAGCGACAAGTAGTTAACAACGTAATACAAGAAGAAAGAATGCACATTTCACCAGTAGGTAGATTTGCTAATTGCATATATTATTGTAGAGTATCCAGTGTTATTGAGGAAGATTATACATTTCCAGTAAAAACCATCCCTGATCTAATCAAGCTCGGAACAATACATTTGCAAGAGATTATCCTAACTTTTTAAAATCAGAAACCCAAGCTCTTCAAAAAAGGCTGCACAAGTGAAGTTAAGTCTATATCCCATGTTGTCAATCATCAAACAGTTGCTACGAGCAAATCACACAAATTGAGATTGGTTTGGGAGTTCAGGCATGTAAAAAAATCCTGATTTTTATAAATTTAATTGTTACGAAGATCACTCTGTTGCTAAAGATCTGCTTTGGAAGAGTGATTGTTTTTGCTTTTGACATGAAATCTGTTTGTCTTCATATTTTAATTTTCTGTATTTTTCATTGGAATATGGAGGAGAAACAAAATATTTTGTATTCAACGTGTTATATTTAAAATCTTTTGAGAACACCGGTTAAAAAGTGGAGAGGACTGGGTCACAAAATAGTAGTATTTCTTGGTGATGGCATACGAGGACGTCAAGGCTTAAATCAGGTAGAACCTTTAAAGGTAGACCTGAATGCTATATACTACAATCGAGAATCTTAATTTGTTAAACATTTCACGCACGTGCACTGCGAAGACTTGACGCACATTCATTCACTGGATCAGGAGATATGGCTTTTTAATTACCAGCAAAATGCAACCTCTACGGAAACAGCCTAGGGACATTTTGTAAACAGCCCGATACACACGTGCGAGTTTGTTACGTGATTTTAGAAACTGTGCATAATATGCATTCTAGTCAACGATAGTACCAATAACACTTGCTTTTTGTTTTACAACATTGTTTAAATGATTTATATATTTAAGTTAAGTAAGGTTGACTACCTTTGACACCTAGTTTCGGTTGCATTAAAAAAGTATCGCTTATGTTTAGGTTTATCACTGACTTACATGTTAAAATCTTGCTAGAATCGCCCCAAAAAAGGACAATTTATGAATTTCATAAAAAAAATTCTTAGCAAAAAAAGACGTGCAAACCTTTTGTACAACTGGATACCAAATAAAGAATCAATATTTATGTTGATTATATATTTGGGCAATTATTGGTTGGTATTATTCTGGAACTTTGGAAGTGCCAAAGCTCATGTAGTTTTAACAACTAATATTCACGATCAAGAGCGTGGAACAAGTCCACACTGACCCACGTTCATGTCAAAGCACACTCTTCATCGTCGTGACGGTATGGTTGGTGTTGATTACACGTTAAGGCACACGCGCGCCACAATGGAAACATGAGTTTTCTGTTGCGATGATGAGGTAACACGGAATGGTACAAGTCTGTAGGTGTAAAAAAATTTGCATTTGTGTAGACCTTAGTTTGATGATTGTGTTCCACGCCAAATTTGTTCGATACAAATTTAATGGTGTTCCGTCGGAAATTGAGAATATTTACTGACCCAATGGTACAACAAACACATGTCAATATACTTGATTTGTTCTCCTTGATATTTGTTTGTATCGTACAGTAGGCGTGTGGTATTGGTCAGTCCTGCAAACAAACTGTCGTCAGGATATAAAGGTTCGATGACCGCAACATCGTGTTCTTCGACGATGTGTCGAAATTCTGTGTCTGCTATCAGAAGTCGGTCGTATTCTTGCTCCCACATTTCCATTTCAATGTATCCTTTTGTTTCTATGTTTCCGCGTCGTTGGTGAAATCTTTTGTACAGATCTTCCATGGTAAACCCAGTATATTCTTTTTGAGTTCTCGGTGAGGATAACATGTGTTACATCCGTGTCATAGACATACATGAAATGTGTACACAATCTGTTGGTCTTCCAACTCATAATCATTGACGAAGTAACCACCAATCTTCTATTCTCCGCCCGTTTCTGGCATGTTGAATCCACTTGTCTTGAGTTTCGCATAAGAAGTGTAACGAACGCAAAGCCTTCGGCTGACCGATCGATTCGTTTGGGCTGGTACAATAGCTAGCGTGTTTTCGGAGATAAAATTCATTGGGTACACCAACACACAAGCTTTGACAATGATAGAGGTTTCCATCAAAGGATCGAAACCACTTTAATTGAGAAACAACTGTCGAAAGTTTCCACAAAGTCGTAAAATGTCCACATCAGACTGACAATAGTGGATGGTTTCTTGTTGAAAGTCAAATGGATCATAGTTAGTTTGGTACCATGTGTAGAAAGCCTCCCGCTGCTCAATTATCATATTGCCTTGGTCGTCGTATCGTTCTTCAGGTAAATGGGGTAACACGATATGTTAATTTTCCTTGGTGTTGAAAAACGATGAAAATATCCTTTAGCCATTTCAGGCATTCCAAACGTTGTAAACATCTTACTCAAAGGCGTAGCCAAGTAACTCGTGGAACCTTTGAACTGCACTGTTCCTATTTTCATGTCAATGATCTTAGGTCCAGTCTTTATCACTGGTGGGTATTCGGTTCCCTTTTCTGCAACGTGAATGTATTTTCTGTCTGGAAAATTAGGACTTCGAAACAGAAGATCTCCGCGTACCACTTGTGGAAACACTTTCAAAGTATAGTGAGGGGCGAACACTTCTTGAATTTTATGCATCTCATGAGGTCCGCACACAGTCTCTTTATACATCCCAGCTTGTTTCAAAAGTGTCTCTGCTTTTCTCCGTTGTTTGGATTCGCGTGATTTTCTAATGCTCATCTCTAGTCGGTTCAATTTCGGTGTACCGATGTTCTCTGCATGAGCTCTATCAGCCACGATAGCGCGTACAAAACATATATTGTTTTGGTCATTGTCGGTCTTGACGATGTTTCATTTGGTAGTAAGAAATCGATCCACTAATAACAATTTGCAACGGCGTCGCTCGCTACCTGAAGGATTTGAAACGTGAGTCGCATGCATAGTTGTTTTTCCATTGGTGATGTCCAACTCGTAATTGGATTGTTGCACGTGTTGAATTTTGTCGATTATCTTCGAAAGTGTTAATTCAACAGGTTTACTAAATTCGTTTCCAAACAGAAGATTTCAAACTGTTGCGATGTCAGAAGCAATCTTGATATACATGGTCGTTTCAATTCGGACAACATAGAAACAAACAAATCCGTAATAAACGTGTCCAATTTCTACGGGGACTTTTGACTTAAAATCTGTAAATTTGACTGTGTAAGTATAGCCTGTCTTTCGAAATTTTTCGGAAGTCACCTTATTAGTAGATTGAATATAGAAATAATCCTCGGGCGCTGCTTAGCGAATGATGGTGGTGCACAGAATCGATCATCTCAGCGTCCAAACTGCTCGGGGGAACTTTTGCCATTTCTTCTACCATCATATTGGGCGACACAGAAAGTGGTGGTCGTCGTCGCTTTCTCTCTGGCTTCTCCATAGAATGGTGTGATTGGTTCTTGATCGTGGACTATTGAAGTTTGATTTGATGGTACTCTCTCTCTCTCTCTCTCTCTCTCACACACACACACACACATACACACACAAACACTGTATACAGAACCCCCACATTAGGCGGTGATATCGTTCAGTTCCACTTAGACTTTCAAACTGTTAAGATGGAAGGGTCACGGAAGGTCATACTTCTGGTGAGAGATCTACAGAAAGTGATTGGAAATTACACGACGTCGAACAAGACCTATGGGGAACCTCAAAACTACTCTCGAGATAAAAGTGGCAATACATGTTATGTCTGTCAATAAAAATGACATTGGGCCTCAGAATGTCCATAAAGGCAAAGAAAATTAACTAATTATCCCAAGAACCATGAAACCTGTGCCAGAGATACAAGTACAGATGAACGTGTTTTGTCACAAGCAAGGACATTGGTACTCGGAGTGTCCAGAACGCAAAAGGAAGACGGAGACATAAAAAGGAGGACAAGAAAAAGAAAGAAGCGGAAATAGTGGTGAAGATTTCAGAACAATAAGAAGAAGAGCGTACTCCCTCTAAGAAATCAACCCAAGATGGTCACAAGACATCGTCAGAGGCCTGGGGAAAGAAAACAGATGAGAAACAAATAGACTTATGAAATGACGTGTTTAAAATTTTTTTGTCATTCCTAGTCACCAGAATATACCAAAAGTGAGTAAGAATCGAGGGTGTTGATTTGTTTATTATTCCCCTTCCTACTTTCTTCAATCAAATCACCTTGTGTATAACTATTAGTGCTTTTATTAAGTTCATGCGAGCTTTTCTTTCATACTCACACATACATACAGACACTTTTTTCATCTTTTTTGGTTTTTGTTTTGTTTTGATTTGGCAGTGATAGATGAGTATGTACTTTCCGAGTAATATGGGTGGCTCTGAAAAGGACCGTTTGAAAATGATCCACAAAAATGATGGACTTTAGATAATGAACTGTGTCTGCCTTAATTCTTTTTCTCGTCCTAGTCCCACCACCGATGGCATAGTCGTCTTTGTTTCGGTTGTATTTCTTGTAGATATTCACTGCTTTCACTCTGTTGACCGCTGGCAGTTATCGTTTTCATGTCTCGTTTCCTCTTCTTCTCTTCTTACTGCTCTAGAAAAGACGCTTTTTGCGCCTTCTGACTTTGTACAAATCTTTGAAACTCTTCTTCTTGTTTTTTTCTATAAATCATCGTATTCTAAGATGGGTATTGCCATTTACATCTGAAATCCAGCGATGATGATAAGCAAATCAAATAAATCGCCTGAGATGGATGATTCGATCGATTGAGTAGTAGTAGCAACAGCAGTACTGTCATGATTGGTATAAAGAAAGATTGCAGATCCACCACACCACATCGTGTTCGTCGTCATTTAAGTCATTGTAGTGTAATGTCTTAAATTGTAAAACACTCTGAAATAGTTGATGGCAGAAATGCTACTTTGTACATCTACCGAGTCATGCCACACGTCATCCCGCATTCTGATTGGTAGATGCAGAACAGGCGATGGGTGGAATAAGTAAGACACGCTCTGATTGCCTGAGCCCAGAACAAGACCCGCTACCGTTGGTCACGTACTAAACTCATTTTCAATCCACTTACCGGGTATATAAAGGACTATTTTTCACCAGTCTTGCCGTCCGTTCTCAGAGAATCAAGATGTGGGTTAGTGAAGAGTTGTTGACAATTGTCTCTGGTGTGTTTTTTCAACCTGAGTACCCAATCTATGTGGAATCAAAGTGGGATGTAAAACGTCTCACATACACTGCAGTATTTCTCAGAAAGATTTATGTGGAACGACAAGGGTGTGTCAAACAAAATTTGGAATATGGTCCTGTGATGAGAAGAAGTTTGAGGAGAAGAAGACTATAGAGGTGTGGCTTGTCTTCACTACCTTTGGTAACACCCAACGGCCCTCAATGCCATCCCCGTATTGTAGAAAAGGGATACTGATCTTTTATTGTCAATTTTCCTATGACTGTGTTTGTATTGTGTGTTTGTCTCTATGTATGTATACATGTATGTGATTGTATGAAAGTATGTATTTATATAAACAAAATCATAGGCCTTACCCAAACTCCCTTTTTGTATGTGTGATAGTGTGCATGTCTTTATAAAGATATGTGTTTAAAAAAAAAAAATAGACCCTAACCCCACTTCATTTGTATGTGTGATTGTGTATATGTGTATCTATGAAAACCAAAACACAACCCTTTCCTTTGTATGTGTGATTGTGTATATGTGTATGTATGAAAACCAAAACACAACCCTTTCCTTTGTATGTGTGATTGTGTATATGTGTATGTATGAAAACCAAAACACAACCCTTTCCTTTGTATGTGTGATAGTTGGTTGGATACTAAATATAAGTGTGATCCTACCCTATTTTTCCTTACATACCCCCTTATCTCTGTTGCTTGTAAGTGTGGATTTTTGTCTTTAAGGATATTTGTTGATCAGAACAATATGTGTTAGTTCTCCTACCGTCACTTACCCTTCTCCTATAGGTTTTGTTTCTTTGTATGGGTGTTAGATTGTAAGAATGAATGCTTGTCTTTAGAAGTAAGTCATTGTCTATGATTAGGTAGGGTGTTTATCAGAAAAGAAAATTGTGGTTACGTTACAATGTTGTTCTATTATAATGTATGCTTTATTATATCCAAGGACTTGCGTCTGCTTTAGTACGTGTGTCCCTCATCGTGTAATTTTAATGTTAAATTCCCTTTTCTCCCGATTAATTCGTCCTGTTCCATTCCCCTTTCCCTCATAGTGACATCATAATCTTTAATTCCCCGCCCAACCCCACCCCCATTAAATTTCAAGTCCCCACAGAGTGACATCGAGCTGTAATGTTAAATTCCCATTCCTCATATACCGACCTCCTCTATTACTTTTGATATCTAAATGAAGGATGGCTTTATATTTGCTTTACTCTGCCTGAAACATGTTTGCTATGGACTACCAACTGAAACTTTAGTCTGACTTCGTGAACAAATGACTTTCAACAATGGTAATTTTGTGAAGATTTTCAAGGGCACTGTCATTCATACACATTACATCTGTTTTATCATGGTTAAAAAAAAAAAAAATGTAACAAATTTGAAGAATGGAGCCTGCCATTTTTACATTTGCGCTGAAAATCATTGCTGCAGGATGACAATACAATCGCAGACAAATGATATACAAATAGAATGCCTCGTATAGTGCTGGGCTACATACAAATGTAAACATTAATGTATTTAAGTCTCGTATATCTCTACACGTAAATAGTTATGTACCACTTAAAAGTTTTAACATTAAATCTTTAAAGTCTCGCCAGTAGTTTTAGGGGACGTTCCCCATAACTACTTTAGTACCCTTATACGAGAATAGTTCTGGACCACTTACAAATTTTAAAATTAAATTTTGTCAGTGTCGTATCCTGGACCACCTTAAATATTTTTAATTAATTTTTTTAAAATCTCATATTCGTATTCGATAACATTTCAGAGTTAGACCACTCATTTTTTAAAAAATAAAATATCCTTGACGAGATCAATGTGTATGAATAAATTAAATTTAGTCGGTTAAAATTCGTATTTAATATTCGAACAAATTGTGTTCATTGGTTGTAAGTTCCGTTAATAAAAATTTGATTAAAAAATCTTGCAACAGTAATTTCATTTTTTTAAATCTTTTAAACTTTTGACCCCTTTCTGAGCCTTAGGCGGTATGAACTCGACTCACAATATGTTTCGCACCACATTACAACACGAGGGAACTATTCTCCAGGTATCATAAAAGTTCATCTAAAATGTACTAAGAGATAACGTGTCGAACGGACGGACAGACGGAGATGATATAAGAAAAAAAATAATATATATATATATATATATATATATATATATATATATATATATATATATATATATATATATATATATATATTCTTCGGGGTGAATATAACTGATTCTTCGTCTATTTAAATGAATATTGTCTTAGTGAGTAACCTTGTACAAGAGGCTTCAGGTGAGCTAACATGCTAACATTGCTTATCTGGCTTACACTGACATAAAGATAAAATACAATAGCACTAGGCTGCGGTACTTAAGGTTATAAAACCTTAAATGCCATTATGCTCTCGGTTCATTTTGTAAAATTGGTCGCTCGTATTTAGATAAATCAGCATATTTTACATTTGTATAATTACGGTTATCAAAATCAGTAAATTGGCAGTAATTTGAAAGACCTCATCAGGGAACCCTCTTTGCCAACTTGAAGCGTGTAAAAGGGATTTTGAAAAGTCATTGTAAGGTTTTCATTTTGTATGTAACAACAGCCATCTTTGACGGCTGTTATATATCTAATTTGAAAGGTATTGATGCTTGAATAATCTCTGTATTACCTGAATAATCTCAGTATTACCTGTATTACCTGTATTACCTGAATAATCTCTGTATTACCTGGTCAACATTGGCATATATATATCTAAAATTTTAACAAATCCCTTTTGTTTACTTCTATCTTTAGTAACCAGTGACCGTATTCATGGCAGACGAAACAGTATGCGTACAGGCATGACATGTCTTGATGAAAGAATGTTCTCTGTTGAAGTTTGACAAGATTATTTCATCTTTTTTTAAGCAAATGTTGGTCCTTTTCCTATTTTTCTTACGGTAGCCATATTTGATGTCGGATGGACAAAATGATGTCATAAGTTCAGAATGCTGTTGGTATAAATGTAGAATAAATTAGTCGATCAGCTTTTGAAAAGAAGTCGTTCTGGTCGTGTTTATATTTAGCAGCGGCAGCCATGACTGAAGGTGGACCGGCAAATTTGAGAAGCCTGAATTTCGGAATGGTCTCCTTGAAATCAGGTTTAACTGTAACTGGGTCGAAGATGGAGGTGTTGGAGGTTGGCAACTGACATAAAAACTGTTCTCTGTAGCAAAGTAGGGGCGCCACTAAAGAACGTTGCCCCCTCGCGCCTCGAACCCTCGCTCCGCCACTGCACCTACCTCAGCAATGAGAAAGTTTAGATCTATTTTGTTTTACTCCATGGTTCTTGTTTTTAGTTTCATGTTTATACCATGGATGCATGGTCGTAAATCGTATCGTAAGTTTCAAGTATGTATTGACTCTGTGTTCAGTTCCTAACTCTTTTACAGTTAGAATGTGCTGAACTCAAAGATATGTTCACACAACCTTAAGAAAAGATTGCACTCTCTAGAATAGCTTACATGCTCACGTTTTTGTAAAAGTTGTATCTTCCCATACTAATAACCAGTGCTAAAATGTTATAGCAGTGATATTATTGGCTATTGGCACTTGACGGGATCTTATTTCAGCAAATCTCTAGCTTTGTCAGTTAAGGTTACTTTTAAAAATTCAACTTGATATGGTACAGCATTCACGAAATCATGAAGCTTTGAAAATCGATTACACTCTGCATAAATGACAGTAGCGAAGCGAAGGCTGTTCATGAATAGTGTGCAATCGCTTTTCAAGTTTCATAACTTCATGAATCCTGCCATATGAAATTCATTCTTATAATTGCAAATAGTTATAAAAATAATAAGAAATATAAAGAAATAAATAACAGAACTATATTTTAACCATTGTTTACAAATATTGTCTAAGCAAACAAGAACGGCGCATGCATACACTAGTTCTTTTCTGGTCTTATGCACTAATAACTTGTAGTTTTCCGCGTGACCTGATGCGATTTTCACCGATTTAAATGCTTGTTACAAGGGCTTGGTAAAAATGTGTAATTATATCGCAATATCAAATCCCTTTCTGTTAAATATCATTGGAACCGGCAAGGATGTCAGCTGCTGCGGTTGCCGATGCATGTTGCCACTTAGATCTAGGTCTGTATTATTCTCATGTGCGCCTGCCTATCTTTACATTCTGTAACATATATGAATCTTATATTGTAATTTTATAGTACAGTAAACTCCAACATGTTCATCTTTATGTCACTTATCAAAAAATCACTAAATGTGTTTACGTTTGAAATAGATCTAAAAAGTCGTATATTTCTCAAAGGACAATAACCTGTCTGGTGAATCAGTCGTACACTAAGATGAAATGTATTCAAGTTAATGCATTACATGTGCTCAACGTGCTTTAAGATGTTACCAGTGATTGGTAATCTCATTCAGCTTTGTAAACTGCACTGAGCGCAGCGTACAGATCATATTTGCGATTTATCAGGCAAGATCTTGTTACGACTCTATAGTCTAAGAAAAATGTAACAGAAAGAAAGTGAAACCATCAAATCGAGTAAAAATCAACAAGCAATTTATTTCCATATAATTAAAATGAAAATCAAAAGACACTTATAGCAACATGAATTAAAATCCAAATAATCCAATAATCCTAAGTGTCCTAATCACAAGTCCTAACTATAGAATGTTCCGAGTGAATTACTGTATCCTTGAATGTGCTGATGTGTCAATAGTCTTTAATGTCCTGATGTGCCAGTAGTTTTTAATGTGTTGATGTGCCAAAATAAAGTACTCCAGAATATCTTTGAATAAGTTCACATTCATGCCCAAAATCATCAATTCAAAATTCTAAATCCAAAAGTCTATGAGCCCTTTTTCACTACTGTAATGACTCTTTAAAGACTGATGTTAAGGTCGAAACTGAAAACTGTCCACTAAACATGGTATATATAAAGATAGGTCACATGACAGAATGTTCTAGAAAATTATATGGTGTATGTGACTTTTAACACATAATTCTAAAGGAAATTCTGGTTTTATCTGTAAACAAAATCAACCCTGACCTCAAATTGAATCAGCAACTTGTTTACCAAAACCGTCCTTGAACTCAAATACTAAGTAAACAACCTAATTCAAGGACAATAGTTAAACATGTAAACCTGATATATAACATTAAGGTTTGAGCAAATATTATAGTCAAGAAACTTTTATAATTTTCTGAAATATTTGTAATATTATGTAAAAATCATACATAACAATCTGCACGACAAAGAGATCCAAACTAGAACAGTCTGCATTTATCATAACTTATGAACGTCATTTTTTACTTTTCATTAACTTCATATTAAACTTAGTGCTCGACCTCATGTGCAATAATCAGCCCATTTTTCAAACAGGGAACACGGCCTACTATATCATCAGCTTTTTGAAGCACTCCATTTGTTACTCTCTGAGATATAATTTATTGCTTGAGTTTCTTTGCGAGATGGTAGGTTGACTATGAATATTGTCGTGTTTAATTAAACGTTTTCCAAGAGTTACTATTATACCGTAAACAATATCGTCCAAAAGAATGGTTGTGACTCTGGGCACTAAATTGCTTATACAAGTCCCTCTAAAAGTATAGTAACTCAAAGTAACTTGGGATCTGTCTAAATTTAGAACAAATATTCTAAACTACCCGATATTTGCGCTAAATTGCGCTAAAATTCCTTATTTCATCTTGGTCTTTAACTTTGCTTAAAAAATGTTTCTTTAATCTTGATCTATTTCCTTCGACTATAAATTGTTCCTCATGTCTGTTTCTCTGTCTATCATACTTAGCGTAGTACTTCTAACCATACTTTATCTAATGCAAAATAGAAAAGACTATACTGTATTTTAGATATTACTTTATCTAATGCAAAATAGGAAAAGACTATAATTTATTTTAGATTTTATTTTATCTAATGCAAAATAGGAAAAGACTATAATTTATTGTAAATATTCACTAAAGTCACATAATATTTATATTGTGATTCAATTTGTTTGCAAAGCTGACACGCACATTTGCCATGTGAGGTCGCCAAATATTGTACGGTTGGGTGCAATTTACATAGTTTATTTTTTTATTTTTTTATTTTCTCCCATTCATGAGATGGTTGCACTTGAATCTAGATGACGCGTGTGTGCATCACATGCTGGGTAATCGTGATTTTGATGAGCGGTTTTAGTTATAAATATCTTACAGTTGATTTTGATGCTAAATCATGCTGTTCATGTTAGTGTGTAATCTGGCCCATCATAATCACAATCTGTATCTTGTCTAATTACGTATAAGATGTATCAACAGCAGCATGCTGGTCTTGTTTTTGCCTCGAAAAAAACGAAGAATATATGGAATATATGTTCCTGCCAGAAGCCCTTCCCAATGCAGACTGATATCATTATACTGATGTTATTTTCCATGTACAACGATATATATATATATATATATATATATATATATATGGGAAATAGAATGTCAAAACAACAGATGCGAAGTAGAAGTGTTTCCACCAGTTCTCTTCGACAAAAGCAGCATTAACAGGCTTTTTTTTTTTTTTTTTTTTTTTTTTTTTTTTTTTTTTTTTTTTTTTGAGGCCATTCGGACCACCTCGGCTATTTCGCAAGACAAAAATATGCCTTGGATTTATGTTAACGCAGTAATTTACACACACACACACACAAAACAAAACAACACAAAAAAATAGACATTTTGTTCGATGGAAATTTTTTTCGCCAGAAAGAAACCGCCATCTGTTCGGAACATTTAGATTGTTTCTACGATTGAATTGACCGTAGGATTGACCAAAAAGTTGCGAATGAACAAATAGTTCGATGCATTCGCAACTTGTCGGTCAATCCTTGTTTCGTAAACAACCGAGGTGATCTGGACGGCAGCTAATGGCTGCTATCGGCATACTTTCGAGTTATAATCCGTGGGATTGACCTTTAAGTTGCGAATGCTTTGAGGCACACAGAGCATTTTTAATGACTGAAACTCAGATCTACTCCCAAAATATACGCTGTCAGATCAGCTGAATCAAACATGCCGGAAGATAATCCAATGAATTTTTTAAAAAAATTTTTTTTTTTTTTTTTTTTGAAACTTTGACCCACCTCTAAACAGAGAATCTTAAAAGCATCTTAATTCTACTCTATGAAAATGAATGGGTTGTATGTGTACCTAGCATGCAGGAGCGTGACATTACCAATGTATTTTTTAAAACGTAAATTAAGCGCAGAATATTTGTAACAAAAAGCAGAAATATTATGCGTAGTGCGATTGAATGACAGTAATAAATAAGTAACACAATTATGAAAGCAAAAAACAGTTTGCTTGCGCAAGCAGGAAATTTATTTTTTTAAAAATGTATAAACTGAATCCTTCTCAGATTGTAAATATTCTCTTGCCATGAAAGTAATGAATTGATTACGTTGGCTGGAAAAACGTGTGGGAAGCAATGTTTGTTCAACGATTTCATGCGTCTAATCACAATAATAGGCTGTGAATCTGTACGATATCTGCTAAGTTTTGGATTAATAAGAGGTTCGAAAATACCCACTCTCTCCCGTAAGTCTCTTTCACAATTTTATACTTCTAAAGACTAACAGCGACAAGAGAGCTTTCTCGGAAGCAGTATGTTAACAACATTTGAACATTCTAACTTAGAGAAACAAATCTGAACAGATTAACACATCACTAAACATGAACCAAGATAGCACGTTTTCATTCAGTTTTTGTTTCTTGCAAGGGTTTAGATAACTAATTTATACGAAGAATTGTTTTTATCTGTAATCGGATACAGGGGATTTACAGGCTTCGTGTTCAAGGGGGTAATTGTATAATGACAATCTGACGTTGACTGATTTGGCATCGCGGTACTGAAGAGATTCTGATGTCAAAATGCTGGAGCGGATGCTGAATTGCTCGGATTAAAATCCGTACTTAGGCATCTAGATTAAACACCTGCTAACCGGTAATTGTGAATGTGTACGTCTAATTAGCAAAAACGCGTCATAAATAAATGTATATTGCCCATGCAAATGAATAACCAAAGGTAACTGAATTTATGACAGTATAGAAGTAGAAAGTAAACAGTACTAAAATCGTATTATTCTGAGCTTTTGCACGAATCATGATCAGTAAAAAAATTTAAGGATTTGTAAACTGTGCTATTTACTGATATTTTTTATTGACCAAAACACAACTAAAATCGAATCGTGATTCCAACAATTTTCATACTGACGGTCACATTGCAAATGATCTCTTCGTGCTTGTTCATGAAATAGCATATCTTTGCATTCTGCTCAAAATATGCAAACCTGGAGTGACCATACCTAGTATTTCTGGATTTATTCAGTTGTGCTTCAATTAATTCACACTGATTTTTTATTTATCGCTGGTTAAATGGTTGGTTAATTGATAGATTGATGGACAGCTTGTAAAATTGTTGTTTTAATCTTAGAATTGGTCTTTGCTTTTGATTTTGCTCCTAATGCATTTTCCATATTCAAGGAAAAACTGTATCCCTCGAACTCGAACAAATCTTTTACCTTAACATGTTCATAGAACTGTCACATGCTAAGTTATAAAAAAATTGGTTGAATTTTTAATAAATATTATTTTTTAAAATTAGAAATGACTCGTATAAAGGATGAAAAACTTCTCATTAAACACGTCAACGCAATCTTCATTTAAGCTTTCTGATCCAACTTTGAATCTATTTTTAGCAGGATCCTTAGTCAACTCTACTCAAATACATGAAAGAAAAGTGACGTAATTAAACCACTTCTTGCCTTAAAATAGTCATGTGATTCCAGACCACTTCTAATGGACATTTCTACATTAAACAGTAAATGCAGACTTACAAAGATGAGAGATAGACCTCACACGGTACCAAAAAAAAATATGATCAAATAACCCTGGTTTGTACCGGTGTCACCTAGTTAATCCGGGGTAAGTATATTGACCAAGGATGGCATCTGTCAATCAACTTTCGCATAACATAAATTCCAGTAAACCGCAAACAAATGCGATCACGAGTAAAGTGTGAGCTTTTACATAATCTGGTGGCCGGACAAGAGTTTGCATAACCGATTAGGGCAAATTGAAAGAATTTACTTAAAAGCGTACAGAACTCTTTATAATTTTGATATTTTTCATTCAATGTTCATGAAAGTTTCACAATATCTTATGATTCTTGTTTCAGTCATTGGGAATTTGTTTTCAAAATGAAACTCCGATTGGAAAGAAAATTATCTGAAGGGTCAATTCGTACACCGCAACAAGAAATTTTGGTCAAAGATCCTCGGGAAACAAACAAACCCTACTACCCTTAGGTCAGTGACTGAGTGAAATCATCCGAAATATTATTTTCATTTAATTGTCACTAGAATTCTTTGCATCAATTATATGGAAATATAGATATTTTGAAACAGAAAAAAATGTCTTGGTTGTAGTTAATAATTTATACAGAGATTCTTCAAAGATGAAGAGGAAACTTGGATTATTGGAAGGTGTTGGTTGTGTAAAATGAATGCATCGGCTTAATTTTATGAGATCACTGAAATATTATTTAGCACACACACAGAGACATACACTTTCTGATACATCTACATACTTTAATTATATTATGTTGACATAATAAGCAAGTAAATGGGGCTGGGTAACAAGTTCTCTATGTTAAATACAACCCTCTCCTACAAAAGAAACACTGAATGTAATATGTGATAAGAGAGAGAGAGAGAGAGAGAGAGAGAGAGAGAGAGAGAGAGAGAGAGAGAGAGAGAGAGAAATATATTCAAGTGCATATTTCAAATAACATTGGAATACTTATAAGGGATCGTTTCATGTCATATATTTTCATTTCAATACGATCGAGAATCTCGTTCTATTTTTAAAATAAAATTTTGAACAGCTTTGAACAACTTACTATATAGATTATTAGGTAACGGAGATAAACCTCGAAATATCAAGTCGATTGTTGTATATAAATTAAGTGAATACGATTTAGAATCAATCTCTCTTTGCAATGGCGAGACAGTAATTTGCCAAAATATCGATGAAACGATCATCTTAATTGAGTGTCTCCCTTACAAATGAGTATGATCGAGGTAAAAGTTGTAACGTGTGTGATGCACGGGTTCCTCGTTTTATACACTATAAAAAGATAATTTTGTGCAAGTTAAAAACGGATGTAAAACTGCCTTAGTATCTAAATCTGAAGACAAATGAAGATGCCTTGGGGGAACGCCTCGAGGCAGTCAATGTGCACAAGGGATTGGGGAAGCGTATACCATAATCTAACTGCACAATGGGAAAAGGAATAGTGGTATGCTTGGATTCAGGCATGTGGTTGGATGAACTTTATCTTGTGTCTTCTTGTGTGGCATCCATAACGAATTTAGTACTGACTGGAAAGTATATCCACTAGATGGTAGACTATGCCATAGAACATCACAACTTTGCATCAGGCCCGACGGTACTTCCTATGTCAAACTCTGTAACATATGTGTCACACTGTTGGTTTGATGGAAGTCGTTGGTGACGAACCTTTTTGCACTTCTATGTACTCTCTCTATAGCCTCAATGTAGCGCTGTGTGTAAGGGTTCCAGACTAGAGGCGTATTCCAAAATTGGACCGGACAAAAGTCTAATAAGCTTGTGTTTTGGCCTCTGATGGACACATGCTGAACGTTTCGATTCAGGAAAGAAAGGGTGGAATTAGCACTTTTGATGATGATATATACAGGTGAATTTCAAGACAGGATTTTATTGATGGTGACTGCTAGATACTTGACTTTATTAACTCTGTCTAGAGTAAGACCATGAATGGAATAGTCGTACTTTAAGGGATTTCTGCGGTTGGTGATGGTAAGTACCTGGTACTTATCAGGACGAACTTTATCTGCCATGTGCTTTCCCAAAGATGGAGGTAGTCAAGATCCTTGTGGAGAGACAAGCAAGCTTCAGTTGATTTAACTTTCTGGTATAAGAGACATTTGTAGCAAAGAGGCGAGCCTGCAATTGGACACAATGTGGCAAGTCATTGATGTAGACCTGATGTAGCATTGCTGGATGTTGATGTCGTACAATCAGTCACTACTTCTTGTGTTTTTCATCACAAAAAGTCTCAAATCCTGGATAGGATGTTGTCCTGCACTCCTTAATGGTGAAGGTATAGTAGGAGCCTTTGGTGTGGGACCTTGTCGAAAGCAGTGGAGAAATATAAGAGAAATTCGTCAAATTGCTCACCAGAATCGAGTCCTGTGGCTAAATCTTGAATATAAAGGATGAGCTGAGTTTCGGTTGATGGTCGTTTCCGGAAGCCATGTTGTTGGTTAAATAGAATGTTTTGATTTTCCAGATGTGTGATAATGGAGCTGTGAGTTATATGTTCAGTAACTTTGCAGCAGATTGAGGTCAGTGAAATGTGGCCGTAGTTCGATAGATTGCCTCTGTCACCTTTCTTAAATACGTGGACAAGCTGTGCCTTCTTCCAGTCTCTTGCCTTGGTTCATGGATGCTTGGAGGATTTTGGTGAGTCCAGGAGCGAACTGGGTTACCGTTTCACGCAGTTTTGTCTGGACCAGTTGCTTTACTAGGATTGATATCCCTGAGACGATTGATAACACCAGTCAGGGGTGTACTGGGTAAGCAACTCGGCCCTGGACTTATCTGCCAGGACAGGCCCGGGGTTTTGCTCACACCAGTAAAACACCGGTAAAAACGGATTTTTTTGACGGCCCACCGGCCCACCGATGCGGCGGCCCACCGGGATATGTCCCGGTATGCCCAATGGCCAGTACACCACTGACACCAGTTAAGCAAACTGTGATATGAGGTAGATCAGGAATTGAACTAATTCCAAGGTCTGATATGTTGTTTGTGTCTTCACTGGTGAGCACTGAGATGAACTATATCTGCCTTGGTTACATTATCACCAAATATAAGGTCATCTTTCTTCAAAGGTGACATTTCACTGCGGCAATTCTTTTTGTATTTGATAAAGTTCCAGAACATTTTATGACCGGGAGCCTTCGCTGCCGATGATGTCGTTACATATGTGTCATGCGCCCGTCTGCATTCTTCTTGCGCCTTGCTCTTTAAAGATTTGTAGTTATTCCTTACCGTTCTTGATTTGGTCGAGTGAGCACGTTGTATCCACTTTCAGTTGCTTCTGCTCAGTCGTCGTACGTGATTCATGACTGGTTTATTTTCTGGGACGTGGTTCTAGTAGGGACATGGGATTTTAGAATACCTATTCACCATTGTTTAAAGTCACACCACATGTCAATTGTGCTTGCATTTACTTCTGATTATTATAGTTTTTTTCTACGGACGAAAATGCTGATAGAGACAGCCGTTCTGGTAATAAAGATAATCTCTAATTCAGTTCCTATCTCGTTTATCAAGACGATTCCTCTTGTTAGTTAAGAAGGGAGACTAATTTTGTGGAGAAAAAATATATTAGGATTTTCTTTTGTAGTTATTCAATAAAATAATACTTTTAAATATGCTCTTTCGATTCCCACAAATTTGGATTAAACTGAGCCAATAGTTTTTACAATACAGCTTATAAAAGAATGAACTAGCAAGAAACAATCAATTATCATATAGTACACCGCCACGTGACCGCGACTGGAAGCTAAAGACGAGGCCATCCCAAAGGGGTATGGTTGAGCGCGGTATCGTGTTGCCAAAGAACTGGATCACCTGTGCCAACAATTATGAAATTAATTACCCTTGACGCAAAACTAGTATCGAGAATTTACCGTTGTACTATAATATTTACAGGTTTGAAAAGTTTGTTGTTTGATGTTGCTTTTGTGTAAAAACAAATTAAATTAAAAGAGAAAGAAAGTAGTAGATTTTCATACAAAAGTATCCTTTGTTTGTCACGTTTGAACACAAGATCATCGGAAAGTGTTAAGAGAAATATATCCACAGTCTACTTTGACCGTATAGAAACAGTGTGACATATATGCATACCCTTACAAATGGGTGCTTTATAGTAACTAGTGTTCTAAACAAACTGCGGCAGAAACGCATAGTAAGCCTTTGCATACAACTGTACTTTAAACGTTCAGAAAACGGTCACGAAATTTGAATGACCTCACCATTTACTTTTATTTTTTCTTTATAATGTATTTATAGATGCTATAAATTTGGCAATAAGTCATTCTACCACGTAGACCTCGACGTATTTACATAACACAAAACACACTAATGGACATGTACTGCGCACATCGCTAAACTTCAATCACAGCTGAAAAAATGCATTATTTACCTTTTAACTGTTTTGGACCTATCAAACTCCACTACACTCACAAACACACAGTACACACACATAGCTAGGCGCGTAATGCACAACCCAAAACATAGCCAGAAACATATAAATTAAACACAGCATACAATCATGCACAATACGGACAGACAGTATTACCAGAAAATTCAGCAGAAGTATTATAGGGTGACGGTATGACCATAAATGGGAAATACATTACGGCACATTTGGGACAGTATGGCCATCGTTTGGAATTTAACATGGGCATAGGACGGTATGGCCCACTATGGGAATTAAATTTTTTATTAGGAACGATATGGCAATTTACGGGAATTTAATATTACATTTGGGACGGTATAGCAATCTATGGGAATTTAACATTACGGATGTCAATATGGCCATCTACGGGAATTAACATTACTGGGTCACTATGGGGCCCTACGGGAATTTAACATTAGCAGTATATGGAGCCCAACGGAAATTTAAAATGAATGGAGCGGTATGGAACCCTACTGGAATTTATCATGAGTGGTTTTGGGCCAGTATGGTGTTCTACGGGAATTAACTTTACTGAGTCACTATGATGCACTGCGGGAATTTAACTGCTCTTTTATACAAGGTAACTGACTTTTGCCATCCGATATTGTACATAATACAACAAATATGCATATATAAATATTTAAAATTAAGAAATATCATTAATACTATTAAAAGTCATTCAGTGTAAGGATCATAACGTGTTCTTGCAACTTTCATAAACACGTTGTATCACCCATTTGTGACCTTAAATGAAAAACCATAGACGAATACAAAAAAGTACAAGTAAGCGCACGCTTTCGCCAGATTCGCTGATTAGAACGCTTAGGCCTTGAGTTCATCATTTGAAGAAACTAATATTTTAAGTACTTTTACAATCTTTTAATTATAAAGTTGTACGTTTGCAACATTACAGGCGACAAAGTAAGGACAAGTTACAAAAACAAGAACTGAAGAATATCGCCGTATGGTAGATACAAAATTGAATGAGGTTAAAAGAAAATCTGCTATAAGGTCATCAAAGGAAAGCTTCTGTTTTAATATTTTTTTGTTTAAATGTTGTAAACGGAAACACTATGAATATAAAGTTTGAAAAAAATTTACAAATATTGCAACCATAAAAACATACGTATAATTTATTTATTTTCCGTATGGCTAATTCAATCCGCATTTTCTAACTTAAAAGTACATGCTCAGAAATATATTTATTTACATATCATTACTACTATAAACTATTTGTAAGTGTCTTTGCAAATGACATATCTGATTATTATCAATTTAGTAGTGTATTTGCTATTTAAATATTTTGTCGACGATCTCCATTAATTTAGCTTGTTTTCCTTGTCTCTCCTGCTTAAGCAGAAAGCTTGGTTCATCATGGTGAACATGCTGAAGTGTTTGAAAATCACATATCTTCTACTTTTGTTCTTGCATTTAGCTGAAACTTTGGTATAATGTTACCATGGGTCTAACGTTTATATGCTGATTTGCTGGGAGTTCTTGTTTTGCCTGTATCGCCTGCTTAAGCAGAAAGCATGCTTTATCCTTGAAATAAATATTAAAGCTTTGTGTTAAAATGTTTGAAAGTCACATATCTTCAACTGAAATCGCTGTATTAAACTGAACATTTAGGGTAATATTACTCTACGTCTTAAATTTTCACGCTGATATGAGAGGAGTTCCTGCCTTGGGTGTCTTGCCTACTTAAGCATCATGGTAAACAATGTTAAAGCCTTTTGTAAAAGTTTATGAAAATCAGATTGAGGTTTTATACCAACAAGCATACGGACACAGGTGAGACCCAGGTTCTATGAAAATCAGATAGAGGTTTTATACCGACAAGCATACTGACGCAGGTGAGACACCGGGTTCCATTGAACATGTATGGTGTATATATGCTACTATTAGACAAATAAGTATATAATATATTAAAACAAAGGAGAAACAGTGAAATATATAAATACTTGGATCACATGCGTTAAGAGTTCCATGTACGTACTGCAGTAGCTTACAAGACCATAAACATTCGTATAAGGTAACAAGTAGAATCCACAAAGCATCAAATAGTATATATTGTTGGTTCATAGTATGTAACTGTCATTATAATGTAATATGTTCAATAGTACTATATTGATGGTTCATAGTATGTAATTGTCACTATAATGTAAGACGTCAAATAGTATTATATTGTTGGTTCATAGTATGTAACTGTCATTATAATGTAATATGTTCAATAGTACTATATTGTTGGTTCATAGTATGTAATTGTCACTATAATGTAAGACGTCAAATAGTATTATATTGTTGGTTCATAGTGGGTAATTGTCACTCTAATATAAGATGTTCGCATGGAATTTCAATAAGATTTAGATTTTCTCCTATTTTAACTACTTTAAACATCACTAAACATGTTGTTGTCTTCACCACTGAACACCATCTTCACAATCTCCCGTGTTTTGTTAACGTATTATTTCTGACAATCTATGTTTTTTAATAGTTATAATGGTATTGAGTAATCAAGTATCTGGTACATTTATTTTGTTGGTTCACAGCACCTATTTAGATATATGGTACCTTTATTGACGGTTAACAGTGACCTATTTAGCTTCAACATTATGTGCCGTTATTTTTGTTGTGTTCTACAACATAACATGTTTCTCCGTTACATGTATTCATCTTATTCATCTAATGCCTAGGAGATGGAGGTAAATATTAAGTAATTTTTCTAATCAATACGGTTATAAATATCGACAATAATTGATAATAAATTGAAGGGGAGAATAACAAAAAGTAGCGAACAGAACTTATAAACATTTCGAACATGGAGGAAGAAATGTAATGCTTTGCATTTGCATCTTTCATTTCAAGAATCCATGGGTAATCAAAGAGGAATGGGCTAATAACATAATGCCATTATGAACTTAAACATTTTCAGCGTATGTTACAAAGATACTGTTGAGGTGAAGGGAATCTTACCATGCCTTCGAAATACATAATTAACTTCAACTTCAGGCAGTATTAAATGATATTAGTTCAATTTGTGCTGTTGTGCGTTTTCTTGCCCCAGGAATTAACATCCAACGATTTAATTTAAATTTCAGACCGCATGGAAGCCAAACAGCTGATACTTGTTAGAGAGTCAAATATATATACAAGTATTGGAAACCTATTTCTGTCCTGAAAGTTGGCATGAACATTAACATGATGCGTATAATATTAAGCTATAGTGGTATATACAGCATTATCATTTTTTAGTTCTAGAGCAGTATAATATTTTCACGCCAACCCATTTGTATAGAGATACGACTACAGTATAATATTTTCACGCCAACCCATTTGTATTGCGATAGGACTACAGTATAATATTTTCACACCAACCCATTTGTATAGCGATAGGACTACAGTATAATATTTTCACGCCAACCCATTTGTATAGCGCTAGGACTACAGTATAATATTTTCACGCCAACCCATTTGTATAGAGATAGGACAACAGTATAATATTTTAACGCCATCACATTTGTATAGGGATAGGAATTTTTTAAAAATATTTTAACGCCAACCCATTTGTATAGAGATAGGACTACAGTATAATATTTTAACGCCAACACATTTGTCTAGGGATAAGACAACATTATAATATTTCACGCCAACCCATTTGTATAGGGATAGGAAAACAGTATAATATTTTCATGCCAACCCATTCGTATAGAGATAGGATAACATTATAATATTTTAATGCCAACCCATTCGTGTAGAGAACGGACAACAGTATAATATTTTAACACCAACACGTTCACATAGAGATAGGACTACAGAATAATAGTTCACGCCAACCCGTTCGTATAGAGATAGGACTACAGTATAATATTTTAACGCCAACCCGTTCGTATAGAGATGGACTGCATTATATTATTTTAGCGCAAACACATTTGTATAGAGATAGGACTACAGTATAATATTTCATGCCAACCCATTCGTATAGAGATAGAACAACAGAATAATAGTTCACGACAACCCATTTGTATAAAGATAGGACAACAGTATAATATTTTAACGCCAATCCATTCGTATAGAGATAGGATAACAGTAAAATTTGAAAAAATCCCAAAGTTTTTAAAGCACTGAAGCAACACAGCAACTCCCTCTTATAATGATACGACAACACTTAAATAACGAAAATCGAGATTAACAAGCACAGTAAGACTAGGGAGTATTATTTTCATAAAAATCGATATTCACTATCGCAGTTGATACGTTTAATACACAAGTTAAAATCATAATATGATTTCAAGTCACAGTACACAATAGAAAATAGTATTCTAATACACAAATTAAAATAAATTTTAGCTCGCAAAATGGTGACGTAGTTGTACGCATACAATAGGGACGTACAAGAAATGCAAAATAGTTGTCCAATATACATTCCTGTATATTTTTCATATAAAGTAACAGTTAAATATACAGAAATATTTCTTGTTAAATAAAAAAAAATTAAGACTTCAATACAAGATGTGCCAATATCTAAAACCCGAGAAAATAATTACGGACTCCTTTATCACGCCATCAAATAACAAATTATCCAGTTTTTCTCTTTGGGATTTAATTCGTTTGCTAGTAGCTGGTATGCCTCTTCCGTGGTTAATTTTTGTCTGCTTTAGCTGGGCTTTATTGTACATTGTTCTTTTAATTAAAGCTGTTGTACTTCATCTAGGCATTGTGGGTTTTTTTCTATGCTTCTGAAACTTATATCGATTTACAGGCTGATTTGAGTTTATTAATTTGATTTATCTCGTAAGTGTGTTTGCTTTTCATATGTCGTGTTATACTTCACATGTCCTTTGTAAGCGAGACCAATAGATCACAGTCAACTAATTATTCATGTGACCTAGAACCAGTCACCAGCTAGTGGTACATTTGATGTCACATAAAGAAAAAGAAAATAAGTGAATGTTATGCATATCAATTTCTTTCCTAAAAATAATAAGGGCTTACAGTACAATTACCCAGGTAATTGTCCAATTTAGGCTCATTTTTTATTATAACGCAATTCATAAATATAGTGTCAAATCTGTAAATAAAAGGGAATTCCCTAGCGGCAGACTGCCGGTGATGTAGTTCAAGGCTGATATGCTTAAAAATGAGTCACACAACAGAGATATTGTCAACTTTTGAGGGAATATGTTACTAAACAAATACCTGCTATATCAACAAATGAATTTGCAGCTTTTTTTAAGTGTGCCAGTATGCCTGATGACCCACTTTTTAGTACAGATGATGAAGAAATCGATTTCTATCATGGGTGACTTACAAATTTTGTTTGATGAATTCAATATTGCTATTAAGATAGAAGTATTGAAAAGAGCAATTAAAAAATTAAAAAATGGCAAAAGCAGTGGCCCTTATAATCTATTTAATGAGTTTTTGGTATATGGCAAGGATGTACTCCAGCCATATCTACAATATATTTTTAATGTTATTTACAATACTGGTTGCTTTCCAGACATTTGCTATGAGGGTATTGTTATACCTATTCATAAAAAAGTTTCTATAAATAACATAGGAAGGTTTCACCCTTTTGAGTGTCAAGGGTGAATTGTTCACTAGGATTTTAAATAATAGACTGTAATTGGACGGAGGATCACCAGGTATTTATCGAAGCTCAGGCTAGTTTTAGGAAAATATGTCCAAAACTGATAACAATTTTACATTACATGGATTGATAACTCATTATATAACTTCAGGTAAAAATTGTTTTGTGCTTTGTTGATATTGCTAAAGTATTTGATTCTAAGGGATATTTTATGGTATAAATTACTCAGGTCAGGAATAAGAGGCAAACTATTTAGTATTGTACATTCAATGTATGAAAATGTCAAAAGAAGAGTGAGATTCAATAATACCTTGTCGGAAGAATTTGGATCTATAACAGGCGTGAGTCAAGGGAATGCTTGTCGGCCTTCTATTTTTCCGTGTTTATTAATGACATTGAAGAAGAATTTATAAACAGTGGTGTTCAAGGTGTTGACATATGTATGTTACAACTGTTTCTGATTTTATACGCAGATGATCTAGTTATATTTTCTGAGTCAAAACAGGGTCTGCAAAAGGGCCTAAGGGCTCTCAGTACATATTGTGATAAGTGGCGCCTTAAAGTTAATACGAACAAAACAAAAATTACGGTTTTTCCTAAGGGAGAAAGAATAGCAGATGATATTTTATTCTTCTAAAAAGGTTTAGAGTTAGAGTTAATACATTTGTATTTCTTGAAATCGTTTTTACAACAGGGGGTCCTTTCAGGCTTGCTCGACAAACTTTATGCGCACAAGCTTCAAAAGCATTATTTGCAATGGATCAATATTTATAAAAGTTTGGAAATGTGCCTTCAACGGTAAAATGTGATATTTTTTACACACTAATTTTACCAATTTTTTTAATTATGGATTAGAAGTATGAGGATTTATCAAAAGAAATGTTGTTGAACGGTTGCATTTGAGCTTTTGCAAAAATCTTCTTGGGGTTAAAAAATCTATCAAAAATAATTTTGTGTATGGTGAATTGGGGATGACACCCTTACAGATCAATAGATATTACCGCATTCTGAGATAATTATATATATATATACATATATTGTTATGTATGATGCTTATATAATATTATAAATATTTTAGGAAATTATAAATGTTTCTTCACTTTAATATTTGCTTAAATCTTAATGTTATCAGGAAAAACATGTTTAACTAGTGTCCTTGAATTAGGTTGTTTTGATCAATATGTTTTCTCAATTTGAAGGTCAAGGTTGATTGTTGTTTACAAGTAAAAATTCCATTAAGATGACTCATGTTCTAGAACATTCTGTCATGTGACCAATCTTTATATATACCATGTTTGGTGGACATTTTTTCAGTTTTGACATTACCATCAGTCTTGTAAAGAGCTATTACAGTTGTGAAAATTCATTCCAAATTCTAAGAGAGGAATTATTTTAAATATTCATTGGATTATAACAGTGCTCATAAACTTTTGGATTTTGGATTTTTAATTGATGATTTTGGAATTTAAGTGAACTTATTCAGATATTTTGGAATACTTCATTTTGACATCAGCACATCAAGATTACTAGTACATCGGGACTTTGGAGATCATTAGCACATCATAACATTCAAGGACACAACCGTGAATTCGGAACATTCTATATTTAGGACTTGTGATTAGAACAATCATTCTTATTGGATTATTAGGATTTCAAAACACATTACTGTAAGTGACTTTTTGATTTTTCATTTTAATTATCTAGTAATAAATTGCTTGTTGATTTTTTTACTTGATTTGTTGGTTTCACTTTCTTTCTGTTACATTTTTCTTAGACCATAGAGTCGTAACAATATATATATATATATATATATATATATATATATATATATATATATATATATATATATATATATATATATATGTTATATATAATCTAATGCTTATTGATATAGAAAGACGTCCCGGAAAGAAACATTGGGCATCGTTCGTCTGGTATTTATTAAATCAAGCTGTTTGGAACATAAAGGGTTTGTTATATTTGGTCAAACAACGGCTATCTGTCCAGTCTATCCAACATTGGCAATCTAGAATCAGAAAATCTTCAAGCGCTAGCTTATATAGAAATATGTAATCACAATTTGGCTATAAGAAACATCTGGATATAGTAACATTGACAAAATTTAGAAAATTCCTTTCAAAAAGAAGGTTGTCTGCCCATAATTTATATATTGAATCAGGGAGATGCAAGAGACCACAATCTGCACACTGGATCAAAGAAGTTGCATTTTTTTGTAATGTGCTATAAGATGAGTATCACTTTGTATTAGAAACACTTAAAACATTACAGTTTATTCTTTCATCACTTTTTTATTATCGAGACAGAAATCTTTGTGTTTGAATTTCCTTTGAGGAAGAGGCTTCTTTCATATGGATGGAGATTTCTACATGTATATCAAATGAGGTCAAATTTCGCTCTCCATATCTCCACGGCATAGTTTAATTTAGGTGAGTTATCCCCCCTCACGCAAACACATAACACACACATATAATCAAATATTTGCAGCGTCAGCATTTGCTACTGGTTCTGTCTACACTTCAATTCATCATGTGTTGCACTAACAGATAGTAAGACTCTTTTACCGGAAGTACGATAGGAAAAATAAGTGTTATTGGTGACTATGTCTGCAGCTCAAACAGATATATATATCTAAAAAGACATCAATCAAGTTTGTACTCCAAATCAGCATCTAATCTTAATAAGGCTATATACTTGTTAACAATCTCGTTGACTGACTGCAGGCGCTCTCTGAATACTCGTTTGTTAGGGAAACGTAAAGAAAGTCACAAGAAAAAAAGTCAAGGATAAAACGTCACACTTTTACCTGGGGGAAAAAGTAACAATAAAAAAATTCACAATAAAGTTTGGATGAGATACAATAATATTGTACAGGACATAATAATAAAGGATCGATAGATGAATGAAAAAACTGCAGACATTTATGTAATAGAGGCCAGCGGTACGTATAAAAACTAAATTAAGGCGTTTATATATATATATATATATATATATATATATATATATATATATATATATATATATATATATATATATATATATATATATATTGTGGTGAGATCGCAGAATATAAAACTGGCATTAAATATAGCGTTGTGGTTTTGTCCAGCCATGAACACATTTCGTTTTCTTTGTTTTTATTATCAAATAAATTTAAGCATGTTGATTATTGATAAAGTAAGATTTTGTTTTCTTCAACTTTTTATATTTTGCAAAATAACTTTGATAATAATGCTACTAAATTATAAAAACAAATTAATTTGAACTTAAGTTATACTAAATAAAATTAGTATAATTGTATACTTAATAATTGCGACTTTTCCTGTGACTTTTTTCCGTGATTTTGTTTTCTGTGACTTTTTTCATGACTTGTGTTCCTGTTACGTTTTTTCAGTCACTTTTTGTGACTTTCTTGCCAGTGACTTTCTTTCTGTTACTTTTTTCCCTGTAACTTTCTTTCCTTGATCCTTTTGTTACTAACGCGATTCAGAGACAACTTTGTTCA
Organism: Margaritifera margaritifera; assembly: GCA_029931535.1. Lineage (NCBI taxonomy): Eukaryota > Metazoa > Mollusca > Bivalvia > Unionida > Margaritiferidae > Margaritifera > Margaritifera margaritifera. Next base: position 1,356,982 of record JAQPZY010001491.1, read on the forward strand.
ATGAAACATATATAAAAACTAGGTTGAAGATTACATGGAATTTCGCATGTAAGTCTACTTTAACGATTTGCTCGTTTTAGGCCAATAGTGTCAATAATATTTCTCTTCTTCGTCTGCTATAACGGACACGTCCTTTATAAGAGACATTAATTCATTTGATAATTACTGTACTACCTACAGAGTTATTTGGTCGAATATGAAAAAATAAGTGAACTTCATATTTCCTTTTCCAAGAAGTAACACACTTATCTACCACAACGAAGTTAATGCAGATGAAAGAGAAAACAAGGAGGGAAAGAACCACACCGCCAAAACACCAATCTTTCTAACATGCTTACACAACATAAACATCAATTAGGTATGAATGATTATATTACAGACTTTAACCGTTGTACACTCAAATCTAATTTCACACTAAAAATGTGATTTAATTAGTGTGTGTCTGTGTGTGTATATGTATATTAAACTTAATCTGATTTTCATGTAGATCTTTTTTATGACTGCTATATTCCTTAGACATACATTGATTTGCTTGCGAAATATCGGGTTAACATTACACTGGTAATTATCCCGCTTCTAACACTACATTGGTAATTATCCCGCTTTAAACACTACACTAGTAATTATCCCGCTTCTAACACTACACCGGTAATTATCCCGCTTTAAACACTTTACTGGTAATTATCCCGCTTTTAATGAGAAAGAGTATTTCATTATTTTAGATTCAAATTTCCAACACGATTAGACTTATTATTAACATCCTGATGCCGGGCAGCTGGTGATGAATTTCATAGTGTACATGTACCCCATGCTTGATTGCCTGAGTGAAGCAATTGCAAACTTGTTGAGAGCAAGAGGATCTTATGAGGTGGAAACATATCACTTCTAAAGATCCAAGTTCGATCCCTGATAGCACAATGTGCATTGCTTCACGGTCAACCAGGACAGGTTTGCGGTAGTATAAATATATTTCAATATCTTCTAAACAGAAGATCATGCAATACACATCCATGTTTACTCGAGTAAGCGATGCAGACAAGTATATGTTACACTTTGTGTTTTTGAATAACATATACAATTTATATATCATAAAAATTATACAATAGGCAAACGTACGACCCAGATTGACACATTTGATTTGCCGTAGTCTATCGGCAGGAGAAGAGGATCAGCCTCTCCCTCGCCCCCATCCCCCCCCCCCTCTCTCTCTCTCTCTCTCTCTCTCTCTCTCTCGAACGTTGCAGAAATCTCGCATCACGTCTGATGCGGGAGTGAATGAGAACAAAGGAGACAAATGAGTAGAACGTCGAAAATGTGCAGACGACTTCTTTAGTAAATGCCCGGCGTTCGAGCTCTTTCAAACGAGTAGAACATAGAAATGTGCAGACGACTTCTTTAGTAAATGCCCGGCGTTCGAGCTCTTTCAAACGAGTAGAACATGGAAATGTGCAGACGACTTCTTTAGTAAATGCCCGGCGTTCGAGCTCTTTCAAACGAGTAGAACATGAAAATGTGCAGACGACTTCTTTAGTAAATGCCCGGCGTTCGAGCTCTTTCAAACGAGCAGAACATCGAAAATGTGCAGACGACTACTTAAGTAAATGCCCGGCGTTCGAGCTCTTTCAAACGAGTAGAACATGGAAAATGTGCAGACGACTTCTTTAGTAAATGCCCGGCGTTCGAGCTCTTTCAAACGAGTAGAACATGGAAAATGTGTAGACGACTACTTAAGTAAATGCCCGGCGTTCGAGCTTTTTCAAACGAGAATATCATAGAACATACTCTTTACGTTTCGGGGATGATAAAAAAAAGGGGGTGGGGGGCGCCTAAAAATGAAGACAGCTAATGAATCTATTAAAGAAATGAAAATCTTTAAAATAATTTTATCTCAAGCTCCATTCAGTACTTATACCAAGAACATCAACAGTTTGAAGAAAAATGGAAACAAATCCTGTTTGGTTTTTAATAATATTGTCTAACAGCTCTTTCTAACGCTCTCTAATTTTCACAGATTAGTATAAGTCTAGTTCTTTCGTAAACAAAATTTGTCAACAAAAGCTTTTGTATAGTATTCATTTTGTATAGTATTCATTTTACTTAGTCCCTTAACCCGTAAAAGAATCAATCGTCTATTTGCAGGTCGATTTCCTAAAAAAAAAAAAAAAAAAAAACACAAAAAGAGAAAAAAACTGTAAAAATAACACGTTATACGGTATTTGAAAAGTTACAGATAATCTTTTCTGTACTGAGCTCTATTATTGGCCCATTTTCGAATAAAAGTGTTATATTGCATTTGGGGGAAATATTATGAAGTCGACATAAGATATAAAAAGCCTAATCTAATTTTTTTTAAATCCGGATAAACGGACAAAAAGAAGTCCTGATCAATGGAGTATTGCAAAAATGAAACAGTCATGTTCTTCTCCCATTACCATCTGACTATTTAGTAATTTTATGGCAAGTTTTCAGGGCATCACGGTGTTGAATTTCCATCAATACGAAATAATTCATCTGATGATTGATTCTAAGCCGAAGATTTTAAAAACATCTACAAGATGTATGTATTGTAGCTGTGATGTATGTTTAATAAGGTTAAATATGCACAATTACATTTTTCATTTATGACCGATGCAGTCAGCGTTCAACAGTTCAGATCTCAGTTTATTAAGTGTGATGCAAAAGTTTCAAAGTGTTATGTACCACTTGAGTGCCAAAGAGATAAATACATTACTGGATTGCCAGAGAGTTCAATATATTACTGGAGTGCCAAAGAGGTCAATATATTACTGAAGTGCCAAAGAAGTCAATATATTACTAGAGTGCCAAAAATGTCAATACTCGGATATTTCAGGTATTACTAGAGTACCAAAGAGGTCAATACTCAGATATTTCCGGTAAATCAAGCTTTATGAACTTTTAATGTTTTTACGTTTTTTGCCACTAGATCCTAATTAAATTTGATGTACCACGGTTCATGCAATCAAAGACACTGTGTTGAATTCGGAAGAGGGCATGGGTGTTAACAAAATGGTGATATAATTTCAGCTCTTTGAGTTTTATAACCGTATATATGATGCGGGAATATGTGGTATTAAAAGTGTAGCCGGATAAGAACATTATTCAGAGATCTTTCGTACAGTTTGAAGCTTTTCTCCATCAAATATTGTTCATATACATGAATATAATTCCTCATAAGAATATTAATGAAGGGAAGGTTAAAGTGTCTTCTTCTAGAACATGTACTTGTATTTCAAAGTTCGATCATTGCGTGTTACTTTCTAATAATCCTGTGTTTGCTGAAACATTTTATCCAGGAGTTATTTATCGCGGCAAACCAGCAGCACAAGCCTATCGTCTATTTTTTATATTACTTTGGAAAAACACATAAGAAAAAAGACACAAATCTCAGACATCGCCATCAGTCTATGGAGAAAAGTAATTAGACATGCCCAAGGACGGACAGGTATATAAAAAATAAGGTCACAATCAATTAATTCATAATCGATCGATAGACCAATCAGTCAATCAATTAAAATATGTTATTATGTATTTAGTTATATTCACATACAAATGTGCAGCACAGGAGAAAATGTATACCCAGTATGTAGAAAACAAGGAAATATTGAATCAATGATAATGAACCCTAAAACGTATCATATAATTTGAAGAAATTTGTATAATATGTAAATAGTTACCCAGCTGTATAAAACTTTCGATTCGTAACACAGTGAAACCTATCAAGTCCGAAAGGATGTGAAAGCAAGCACAAGTTTCGGTTTTGAGGGGTTTTCGGTTTACTGAGGTTCTCAAATTTCACGGAAAATGAGATGAAGTCAGTGAATCAGACTCAAATATTCTGCTCTTGGTCTTTGTTGGCAAAAATTGCTAGAGGTTTATAGTTGGACTCAACACTCAGTAGTCCTTCTCATGAAAATTAAATTTTCACCTGTGCCCCTCATTCAAAATATCGGATATAATTCACCTATCTTACTCATACCGTTTTCATAAAAGAAGTAAATTGACAAAGGAAACGGAAACTGTATATCCGGTTCCGGTTCGTCATCGCCAAGCAGGCTGAGGTAGCTGTTCCGAATTTATTGTGAATTAGGATAGTTTATCGTTGTATTGTCTGTATCTGTTATGTTTATTACGTGCATCATGTTTTGCTTTTCATTTTGGTATGTGTAAATTGCAGTTTTATCATCGACCATAACATCGATATCTTTTTTTTGACTGAGACATGGCTTAATACATCGGGAGATGAGGGAAAATGTTCTGATTTGACACGCGACGGCTACAGGATGATGTCATTTCCGCGCCCCTCACGAGGAGGAGGCATTGCTGTCATTGCCAAAAACACCACTTTCTCGTGTCTCACACTCACATCCAGTTTCAATTTTGAACATACATCTTTTGAACTCGTTCAAGCAACTCTAACAATGCAGAAAAGGTCAGTCCATTTCTTTTGCCTCTATCGCCCACCACCTGGTCGAAAAAATAAATTATCTGATTCTCTGTTTTTGGAACAATTCCCAGCCCTCCTTAAATTTTGTAATTCCACCAAAAGCAGCTTAATGATTCTAGGAGATTTCAACTTCCATTTTGACTGTCCTACAAACCCGCATGTGTCAAAACTCTTAGACTATATTCACATTTTCAACTTGGCACAGTCAGTTAGCATACCAACCCACAGAGTGGCCACATATTAGACTGGATTGTGTATAGACCTGACGATGATATTTTGAGATCCACTACTGTCTCCCATGAACTTACATCAGACCACCTATGCATCATATGCCACCTTGATCTGTCTGTCCCATACCCACCACCTGTTTACACTTCAAAACGGAACATCAGCTTGATTAACAAAACTCAACTATCCAACAACATCAGTTCATACCTAACAGCTGTAAAAAAAATCCCAATGCGGAACAACTCCACAATTGCCTGCGTTCAATGCTTGATAAGCATGCCCCTGCAACCTCAAGTCGAGTCTCTGTGAAGAAATGTGCTCCATGGTACAGCAGCATAAGCGACAAGCTACGTGCCGCCAAGAGGGAACGCCGTAAAGCCGAGAGATTGTGGCTGTCATCTGGTCTGACAGTAGATAAGCAGATTTATGAGGCTGCCAAAAGGAATATCACCAATATAGTGCATGCAGCAAAATCCACATATTTCAGTACAAAAATCACTGCAATTACCAGCTGCAAACAGCTTTTCTGCATCACAGACAAATTATTAGCGAATAACTAGTCTACACCACTTCCAACCACGGCCTCCCCATACAGTCTACCAGATCAGTTTGCAAATTTCTTCTGTGACAAAGTGAAAACTATCAGAGATCAACTTGACAGCATCGCACAACCTGACCCATCCTCACCCTATAGCTATGATACAGAATTTCAACAACTCCCATTCACAGCATATCAGCCTGTATCTATAGATTTTCTACGAGCAGTCCTAAAGAAGTGCGCCCGAAAGTCATGTGAACTAGATCCAATTCCTATATCACTGCTATTTGAGTGTTTGGATGCTGTATTGCTTGCTCTGACCAACGTCATAAATACTTCTCTTTCTACCGGTGTTTTTTCATCACTTATTAAAACTGCTATTGTAAAGCCCTTTTTGAAAAAGCCAACCCTTGACCCCAACAACTTGCAAAACTATCGCCCTGTCTCTAACCTCTCATTCATGTCAAAAGTCCTGGAAAAAGTTGTTCTGTCTCAAATAGCATCTCACTTAAATTTACATAATCTCATCAGTAATTTCCAGTCGGCTTATCGCCCCTCTCACAGCACTGAAACTGCCCTCCTAAACGTTGCTAATGACCTTCTTTCTGCTTTGGACGACGGTAAGATTTCAGTTCTCACACTCCTTGACTTATCCGCAGCCTTTGATACAACTGACCACGATATCTTACTTCATCGTCTGCAGCACGTTTTTGGCATCCACAGTACTGCTTTATCATGGTTCAAGTCATGTCTAACGGAAAGAAACCAGATTGTTTCAGTAAATAATAAACATTCCAGCCCAGATAATCTTTGTTACGGTGTCCCACAGGATTCGGTTCTAGGACCAGTTCTCTTTATTCTTTACACACTACCCCTATCAAGCGTTATAAATCCCACCAGCTGTATGCCGACGACACTCATCTGTACAAATCTAGCTGTCCAAATGAAGTCGCTTCCACCATCCAAAGCGAAGAGAAGTGCATCTCTGATGTTAAGTCATGGACGAGGTGTAATAAGCTACAAATGAACGATGATAAAACTGAAGCCATGCTTGTCACCCCGCAAAGAATTTCTCAAGCCCTCCTGTTACCAGAATCAATTAATATCAGTGACACCCCCATTAAATTTAGGCAATCACTTAGAAATCTAGGTGTTACTTTTGATTACTCCCTCTCAGTACACCAGCATGTCCTGAACACTTGCAGAGCAGCATACCTGGAGCTGAGACGCATCAGCACTATTCGCAACCTTCTCGCAGTTGATGCCACAAAAACCCTTGTGTGTTTATTAGTACTCTCTAGACTTGACTATTGGAACGCTCTTCTTTCTGGTCTGCCACTGTGTCTTCTGCAGAAACTTCAAAAGGTCCAAAACACTGCAACAAGGATCATTCTTAGAGCACCAAGAACGGATCATACCACACCACTTCTTCACAAAACTCCACTGGCTACCTATTCGCAGTAGAATCAAGCACAAAATCTCTTCTCTCTGTTATACTTCATTGACTGCCTCTGGTCCGAAATTCCTCTCCGATCTCACCCACGTGTACACTCCTGCTAGAAGCTTGCGCTCATCATCGGACACTCGTAAACTTAGTATTCCCAAGGTAAAACTAAGTCATATGGTCAACGTCCATGTGCATATCAGGGCCCAGCTACTTGGAATGAACTGCCTCTTGATCTCAGGCACAAAGAGACCACGAACACATTCAAGACTGCTCTTAAGACACATCTTTTCCATCAGCAAGAATAAATTTGTCATTCAACCATTGGCCATTAGTGTTAGATTGAAACTGTATTGTAGATTCATGTTTCATGTTGTTTTGTGTGTAATAATTCATTTGTCTTTGATATTGTTTGTGAGATATTTTCATGTTTTTTATATGTTTTTATATGTTGTCTGTATGCAAACTTTTTTTTAATGCCTTTATGTGTTAAGGTTATGTTGTAAAGCGCTTAGAGCTTTTTAAAGAATAAGTGCTCGATTAGGTCATTATTATTATTATTATTATTATTATTATTATTATTATTATTATTAAACTGATGATCTGATTTACATTTAAAATTTGTGCCTGAACGACATAGAATAAGCCAGAAAACGTGAAGTATTTGGTATATGTCAACTTTTTATCTTTAACTTTTGTCTTTTAAACTATACTAAAGAGCTGTCGTAATTTTTATTATTATTATTACAAATGTAAGGAGTAGCGGGACTTTATTTATTCTGCGACCATAACGAAGTCCAATAACTTGGACAAAATGAATCAAAAAGTTTGGTAAAACAAAAATTATGGGTACGATTTGCACTCAGTCAAGTAAATTGTTTACAGTTTCACTTAGCAGCCGGGAGTGCACATTTGCAAAGTTTGTTATAGCCACGTTTACACCGAATTTTGGTTCTAACGTTGGGCATGGGTTTAGTGTATATATGGGTTTGAAGTCAGCAAAAAATAAAATGTTCTTTTAATTCTGTCTTATAACACAGTGGCAAAACAGATTAAATTCTCCATGAAGAGGATCAAGTAAATTCCGCCTATATAGTGCCACTTATAAATAAAACTTAAATCGTTCTAACAGATTAGTAAATCGTTCGAACGGATTACTAATTCGTTTGAACGGATTACTATCTCGTTCTAACGGATTAGGAAATCGTTTTAACGGATTAGTAAATCATTATAACGGATTAGTAATTCGTTTGAACGGATTAGTAAATCGTTATAACAGATTACTAATTCGTTTGGGCGGATTACTAAATCGTTCTAACCTAAAAGTAGTATAGGACGGCGATATAGCTCAAGATGGGAAATCTTGCGTTAAATCGTTCTTTTCTTTTTTCTTTTTTTTTTTTTCTTTTTTCTTCATAGGATTAACAAGTGTGCGTGAAGGGAAGGTGTATGGCCTCAAGATGTGAAATCCTGAACCACTAGTTAAATTAAAACAGTAAGACTATTTTGGCGTAGACTGTGCCGACGCAGAACAAATTAAACAAAAGTGTTTCTACTTGTTAAGAAAAGATTTGTTTCTGTACGACCCACACTTAATATCCAACACGCCGTTCGAGTAACCAGCACCCAATTATCTATTATCCAACATCCACACCATACCGTCAACACGCTATTGGAGTTACCAATACCCACTATACCATTAACACGCCGTTACAGTGACCAACAGCCAGTGATCTACTGCATTCAGGAACCTTTATTTTATCACTTTCGGAATTGTAGCGTGATTCCAGGAACGTCAGTCGTTGTAGGTTGGCAACATTCAAAAGTACACTATAACAAGACTGCTGACTACTCCTCTCGAGATAAAAGTCAAGATACTTGTTATGTCTATCAAGAAAAAGGGCGTTGGGCTCCAGAAGACAATCAGAAGAAGCAGCAGAAAACGAACCCATGCCAGTGAAGAAATTTAGAAAAGAAAGACAGTAAAAAAAGAAGAGAAATGGATTTTTGTGATGTGTTTTGAAATTTCATTGTGATTCCTATTCACGAGAATATACCAAAAAAACGTAAGTGTTTCTAAGTCTTGATTTTTTTTAGTATGGATAAGGTAACATACATACACACACACACACACACACACACACACACACACATTTTATAATGGAGGGATTTGGATTTTTGTTTGAATTGGCAATCGTTTGACTGGTATCTCTTTCCTAAGACATCTAGGTGGGCCCAAAAAAGGACCATTTGGGTTTTGAAAAATAAATGGTGGTGGCTTGTTTTTTGAAAGAGAAAGATTCTTTTGACAGATTTTGTTACTCTCTCTCTCTTCCTCTCTCTCTCTCTCTCTCTCTCTCTCTCTCTCTCTCTCTCTCTCTCTCTCAATAATGTCAATGTCAAATATGTTTATATTTCGATTGTAACAGTAAGCCAATGCCCCTGATAGGAGACTATGTTTCTTTAGTTTTGCCATTTTCAAACTTGAACAGAAAAATGTTACAAACGTAAAGGGAAAAACCTTTATCTTTACGCCAAATCCTGACTTCATTTAACAATGTGACAAAATTTAACTCTGATCTCAGTAGCTCCTTGATCCTATTTCATACATGGTAAAAAAAAAAAAACAAAAAAAAAAAAAAAAAAAAAAAAAAAAAAAAAAATTGTAATAAGCGAACTGACCTATTTAATTAGTGTACTAAATCTAGGATAGCATATCTTAAATTTGTAGCAGACTGCTGAAGAACCAAAATATGTGTCATAAAGCGTTGGTATTGCAACACACTTTCTGCTATTGGGTTGGTAAAAACGAAAAACAGTATTACAAAATTGCGACTTGGCCCATAAGACATTAATGTCTGTGTAGGATTTGTACCCAGAGTGCTATCTCCATGTTCAATTTCTGTTAGTCGCCATAGAGACCCATACATATTAAACCTACGGACATTTTAACATTACATTCCCGCCAGACAAACCCATAATGTTACATTTCCCGCCAAACAGACACATAATGTTAAGCCTATGGACACATTTTTAAAATAGGATTTCCCATCTTGTCCTCAGGGTGACATATCGCCGTTACTCCAATTTTAAAACTCAATTTAATATAGGAGTTTCCATCTTGACCCCAGAGTGCCATATAATGATAATCGAATGGACGTTTCTAGCATAGGACTTTCCATCTTGACGCCAGAGTGTCATATAATGTTAATCCTATGGACGTTTCTAACATAGGACTTTCCATCTTGACGCCAGAGTGTCATATAGTGTTAAACGTATAGATGTTTCTAACATATGACTTTCCATCTTGACGCCAGAGTGCCATATAAAGTTAATCCTATGAACTTTTCTAACATAGGACTTTCCATCTTGAGGCCATATCGTCCCCACCTGCCCCATGTTAATCTAATGGACACAAAAAAACGTTTTAACACAGGATTTCCCATCTTGAGGTTATATCGTCCCCACCTGCCCCATGTTAATCTAATGGACACAAAAAACGTTTTAACACAGGATTTCCCATCTTGAGGCCATATCGTCCCCACCTGCCCCATGTTAATCTAATGGACACAAAAGACGTTTTAACACAGGATTTCCCATCTTGAGGTTATATCGTCCCCACCTGCCCCATGTTAATCTAATGGACACAAAAAACGTTTTAACACAGGATTTCCCATCTTGATTTCCCATCTTGAGGCCATATCGTCCCCACCTGCCCCATGTTAATCTAATGGACACAAAAAACGTTTTAACACAGGATTTCCCATCTTGAGGCAATATCGTCCCCACATGCCCCATGTTAATCTAATGGAAACAAAAAACAATTTAACATAGGATTTCCCATCTTGAGGCAATATCGTCGCCACATGCCCCATGTTAATCGAATGGAAACAAAAAACGATTTAACATAGGATTTACCATCTTGAGGCCATAAGGCCGTCCTATACTACTGTTAGGTCTGCATTGACGTCACTTTTCTTGGTTTTCTTTGCAGAAGAGTTCCTTTTGTAAATCCTACATAGCAGATCTACGTCTACAGTTTACTTAATCCACTAAAACGATTTACTATACAAATTTAGTAATCCGTTTGAACGAATTACTAATTCGTTAGAATGAGATAGCAATCCGTTCAAACGAATTAGTAATCCGTCTGAACGATTTACTAATCCGTTATAACGATTTTACTAATCCTTTCCAACGAATTACTAATCCGTTATAGTGATTTACTAATCGGTTAGAACGAGATAGTAATCCGTTCGAACGATTTACTTATCCGTTCAAACGAATTAGTAATCCGTTAGAACGATTTAATTTTTATTTTTAGTGGCACTATATCGGCGGCGTAGTAAGTCAATAATACTGTCCAACAAAAATGTTCACTCCTATATTATTAATAGTCCCCAAACAACCAATGCAATATTGTACAAGGAATTACTATCACGGAGACGCTTCCTTTCACCAAATAACGCATTATTACTTTAATGCTAATTGTGACTAAGATCTGAGCTGATATCTAGAGAAAGACAAAGAGACACATTCCGATTAAAACGATTAACTGTCGACGTGGAGAAGACAATATTAGTCAAATAACAATCTTGTGTTTATTGATTTTACAGGTAGAGTGACACTTAAATTTTTTTACGTAAAACTTGGCATTGTCCCTTCAAATGACGTGTCAACGCTGTTGTGAACATAATAATACTAGACAAAATATAGATGGATATATTCTGCTCTACTGAGTTCATGATATATACAACATTATTTCTGAGAGGGCTGCTATAAATCTCTCCTGTCAATACACGTAAATCGCCGTGTTTAATTTCACTTGCATATAGTTTAAGATTACAACCCCTAAAGTGCAATCAATCAATCAATCAATCTTTATTTCCTCCATAAGGAGAGTTCATTTACAAACATAGAAAATAGAACAATTTACATTGAAGATTACGGAAAACATTCCAGAAAGTCAGTGATACATATTACACTAATACAGACGAGGAAGAAACAAATACAATATCAATAGTTAGGAAATACATGCAAACATACAAAATGGCACATAATCTTTGTACATAAATCTATAGGAACCCCCCCCCCCCCCCCAAAAAAAAAAAAAAAAAAAAAAAAAAAAAATTAACTTTTATTACGGTACTGATCCATTAATGATAATGACTTTGTTTTTAAAGTAAGGTCATATAGGTAGAGAGTTTTGGCAGGAGCTGAATTGGGAATTTTTGCTTTTGACACATGTTTGATCTTCAGGCTATGAAGTACACTCGTGATACAAGGACGAGAAATTGGAATGAACAGATCTGAAAATGGTGAAATCGTGTTTTGTCAAGTCTACTTTCAATGTCAGTTCTTAACAGTTTTAGCAACTGTGATTCGTCGTTACTTTGGGTAAGTTCTATGTGGAGTTCAAGTCCAAACTTGTCCAACACGTACCAGTGAAAGTCGTCGGCAATTTGTCTTGTTAATATACATGATGTGACCACATGCTGAAGGAGGTCGGTATACTGTTGACCACATTTTTGACAGTGAGTAACGTCATGGCCTGGCTTTAATACCCACAGGGATGCTATAAACCTGGTTAATTTGCGTTCATAATTATTCCTCGCAATATAGTACAGAGTGGAAGGGCGGATTTGTGTTTGTAAGTGTTGGAATCTAGAAAAATCAGGATGTCTATTGATTCTGTCGCGCCAGGTAGTCTCTTCCTTTTCAAGTAAAGTCATGTTGACCAATTGTTTCCACTGAGATTTGTTAGGGAATATTGATTGATTAATGAAGTTCAGGAGGAAATCTGTAAGCTCATACTTCTGAAGTAAATTCCAAATATCTGGAATAAAACCAGATTGTACAGATTGGGTGCTATCAAAATACATGTGAAGACGTATGAGGAATATTTGTTTGGAGATGGTGTTATTGGACAGGGTGCAGAGTTTACCTAGGAAGAGAAGTTTACGTCGATCAATTTCGGTTGTGATTCTTATTAGTCCCAGCATTGACTCACACATATCTGACCGCGTTTGTTCAGAAAATCCCTGAATTCTTTTTGCTGTAAAATGTTGCAACTTGTTGAGCTCCAGTAGATCGCATTTTTGAAGCTCATTCCAAAGTTCGCAGCCATATAGTAAGGTTGGAATCACGATTTTCTTATATAAACTCGCGGATGTTTTGGGGTTTAGGTTTGGGGTACCCATCCCAACGTTTGCAAGACCAAAAAAGACCTGCCTTGCTCTTCTGCAAGCGTTGCGGGTGCGGTTGATGGAACGACGTGATTTATCCTGTAGTATTCCTAGGTTATATGTAATCTCACATAATAGGTTTAATTCCCTTTATCGTGTCAGTAGATACAATTTGTGCAAAGTATACAAGACTTTAACTTTGTGAATTGTGAAAATTTGTTCGCCATATTTTCGAGGCGTGAAAGATCCTATATCCATCAGTCGTTTGAATTTAGGAGAAAATGTAATAGTTGTTGCTGGCATTGCTAAAAGTGAGGTACATAATCTCTTAGATTAAATCATTAACTTCCTTCACTGTTTCCCTTATTTTTTGTATAGAAGAAGTCTAAGTAAGCTGTCATATATATATATATATATATATATATATATATATATATATATATATATATATATATATATATATATATACACACATCCATTGGAGCTCTCTAGCCGTAAGCACATGTTGTAACCTGAACATCAGAAAGAGGTACATTTCAACTGAGGTACATTTCATATTTGGTTGTACTGTTTGACATTACAAATGGAGTAAATTGTAAATCCAAAACCATGGCACATTGTCAAGTCCCATATGATGATTTGTTGTATAGATGCCTTTCATGTACTCCCCACAAGGTAGAAGCGACGGTGGCTCAGTGGTTAGCGTGCCGGACTCGTGACCAAAATTGTGCGGGATCGAATCCTACCGTCTGATCAGCCAGGATCAGCTACCGTAGTGCGTTCTTAGGTAAGGCACTGTACTCCAACTGCCTCGGCAATAAATAGCCTACATGTCTTGCTATGTCGTAAAACACCAAACCATTGTTTTTTTTTTTTTTATTTCACCTATGTTTCGTCAGCGCTTAAACTCTTCATGCGTTCGCCGTCTTTGCCATTCTGTCCTGCTTCTCTAATTTGTTTCATGAAATTTTATTTTTTGTTCGCATGAGAACTCATCAGACTTTCAACCTTATTATCCGTCTGCGAAAATCTTTATAGCGATTTATATTACGAAATGTTCTTCAATCTATTTGCGTTTGAACTCATGAAACGTTCAACCTTACTATCTATAGATGAAAAATCTTCTGATTCAAATATAGCGAATTTTGTTAAATTTAATCGCGTTTGACTCATCCAACATTCAATCTGGTTTATATAGCGAAAATTTCTTAAATTTATTCGCGTTTGAACTCTTAGAAATTTGATTTATATTTCAACTGAATAATTATTGTGGATTTTTTATTTTATTTTAAGTGAAGTTTAACTGAATAAACGTTTATATTTCTTCAACAATCACACTGAACGGAGTTTTGTTCCTTGGCATCCAAAGTTTTCTATCCATATTTTCATTTCTACAAGCTATTTTATGATTTTATACAATGGTTTATATACAATAGATATATCTGCATGTTGGGTCACGACTGCCATTTATTTATGAAACATTTCTTCAATATTTCATTGCTGAGACTGTGCAAAAAAAAAACAAAAAACAAAAAAACAACAACAACAACAACAAAATCCAAACAACAAACAGACCTTCGAGCACACAAACTGTACATAGTAGAATCAACTATTACCTGAAAAGTTTTAAATACCTGGGCATCTGTCCTTGTGCTTTTTAAATGCTTTTCTGTTTGAAAAACCTTTTCCGCATTAAATGCAATGTCTTGAAGAAGGACAGTAATATAGTGTAATTATTTAATGTCTTGAAGAAGGTCTGTAATATAGTGCAATTATTTAATGTCTTGAAGAAGGTCTGTAATATAGTGTAATTATTTAATGTCTTGAAGAAGGTCTGTAATATAGTGCAATTATTTAATGTCTTGAAGAAGGTCTGTAATATAGTGTAATTATTTAATGTCTTGAAGAAGGTCTGTAATATAGTGTAATTATTTAATGTCTTGAAGAAGGTCTGTAATATAGTGTAATTATACTCTGTATATGCTATTAAGCAGATAAACAATTTGTATATGTTTACTATTCTTTCTTTTTCAATAAATTTGTTTAATAATTCTCTTAAAAATTTATGTATTGTTTATTTGCTCCAGGACAGTTAGAAGTTTAATTTGTTTATTGTAGCATATAATTGAAAAGTTATGGGCACACTTGATATAACTCGTCATTATTTTATTTCATTATGGTTTGCTAAAATTGTGTAATAACAAACGTGAAATGGAGTAGGACGTAGCAGTGGAGTGACCGAACAGATAGCTGCGAAGCCCGATAACGGTTTAACTTTAAGCAATTTAATCTAAAAACTTGAAATATCAGTTAATAATTATATCAAATGCGCCAAGTCTCCTATATTCTATACTAAGGACAGTCATATATATTTGGAGAATGTTTGCGTACACAAGATCTAAGTGAGTATATATGATAGTTGATAATTAGATTTTAGCTGGTGAAATTTTAAAACTCAGATCTTGAAAAGATACATGAGTGGTCCTGGCGCTGGCTAAAACAAACCTACAAGAGGTTACTCAGCATAAACATTTGGGGATTATACAAGCCAATGATGTCACTTGACATGCGCATATTAAATATATTTCTGATAAAGCCTGGGCGATATTAAACTGTTTTAAAAGTTCGAAATTCAAACTGGATCGATTATCTTTGGAAAAAATTTACAAATCTTATATTTTACTAATTTTCGATTACGCTGATCACAATTGGGACAACTGTACAATGCAAGAGAAAGAAATCCAAGAAAAAATAAATGTCGAGGCGATGAGAATAATAACAGTTACAACCAAAAGTGTATCCCCTACACAACTGTACCATGCAACTAACTTGGAAAGCCTAACTCTCGCCGTTGCAAATATAAATTGATTCAGTTATTTAAAATTTATCACAAATTAGCTCCTGTATATCTTCAAGATGTAATTCGACCTTTATTTATAGAACATGAAATCTACTCCACTCGATCAACAAACGTTATTCGACCTATAATGTGTAGAACAATATTATTCAATAATTCGTTTGAACCCTCTACGATTCGAATATGGAACTTGTTACAGGTAGAAGTAAGAAACACTTATTCATGACATAATTTCAAGGCCTACCTGAATCGAGAAAAAGAAATCACTCCTGGCCACTATTATGTTGGCGATCGAATGTCACAAGTTATGCATGCTAGACTAAGAACAAAGTGAAGTAGTTTAAATTACGATTTATACATAAATCACGTATCTAACTACAAGTATTGTACATGTGGTGAAATAGAGATGGCAGACCACTTTCTTCTGGACTGTCTAAAATATTCTTGTCTTGGAGATCAAATCTTATAAACACTCCCTTTTGCTCTCACAATTAAAACTGTATTATCTGGCAGCCCTATGCTCTCTACAGAAAATAACACGCACATATTTTCGTCTGTGCAAAATTTCATTTGGATGACAAAAAGATTTAAGTAGTCAATACAACTCACAACCTCCTTTTGAATCATCTTTGTTTTGTTTTTATTCTTTGTTTTCGTTTCTTGTTCTTTTTCTCTTCCCGGTAACAGATGCTATTATTGAAACTACTCATTATATACTTATATATATATATATATATATATATATATATATATATATATATATATATATATATATATATATATATATATATATATATATATATATATATATATATATATATATCTGTGTGTGTGTGGGTGTATATATATGTGTGTGTGCATGTATGTATATGTATATATATATGTGTATGTATATATACGTGTGTATATATATGTGTGTATATATATGTATATATATATACATCTTATTTGTAGTTTTGCTTTGTAACCATTGGTACCAGCAGCCAGATTTTTGATGTTATATTTTTTGCTACTGTTGGGGAGACAGTACTGTAATAAGTTCATTGGGGAGACAGTACTGTAATAAGTTCATTGGGGAGACAGTACTGTAATAAGTTCATAGGGGAGACAGTACTGTAATAAGTTCATAGGGGAGACAGTACTGTAATAAGTTCATAGGGGAGACAGTACTGTAATAAGTTCATAGGGGAGACAGTACTGTAATAAGTTCATAGGGGAGACAGTACTGTAATAAGTTCATAGGGGAGACAGTACTGTAATAAGTTCATAGGGGAGACAGTACTGTAATAAGTTCATTGGGGAGACAGTACTGTAATAAGTTCATAGGGGAGACAGTACTGTAATAAGTTCATACTTTCTACTTAATTCCGAAAAGCGTACGTTGGTACTTGCATTTGACAAAGTTTCTGGAATAAATATGTTTTAAACTGAGTACGTGAGTTTAGAACACACACACACAACCTAGCACACACGCACACACATATATATGTGCATGTTTGTATGTATGCCATCCATTCATTTATGAGATTCATTCAAAAGATTTTGTTGTTTCTCGCTATTTTAACTTGTCGATGAAAAAAAAATATTTCCCACCCACCCACACCTATCCACACCCCACACAAATACAAAATATGATTAAACATTCAATCGATGTCTGAAATACTAGAATTGTTGAGACATATAAATCGGATGCTTAGTTTTATGCTGAAACTCATAACTCCACCTGTGTTTATTCTTAGTTTAAAAAGCCATATGTAGTGTATTTCACAGCAATTTCTCTTTGTTCTATACAATTTTCGTGAATATTTGTTTTTGTGTGGCGAGCCAGAATCACGGATGGGAATGTAAACAGTACAATCCAAACTAAAGTATTAAATGTTTTTCACTCTATTACGGTTCTGCGATAAGTCACGTTATGGATTGGCGAATAAATAATACACTACGTTTTCAAATATTCTGGGTTCAATCAGACATGTATCCATGTTTGCATTGCTAAAGAGCTCTCAGTGAAGTCAATGGAAGCGCACTGTTGGTCACCATGACATATGATTCCATTTTATATTTGATAAATAAACGGAAGAGACAACAACTATTAGAGCCTATGGTTTTAAGAGATATACTATCAGGTATCATTTGATGACAAGACAACATCAGTGTAGGTATCATTTGATGTCAAGACGACATCAGTGTAGGTATCATTTGCTGACAAGACAACATCAGTGTAGAGAAAATCTATGAAGACTTAAGTATACGATGGAACCATTTAAAAGATTTGCTATTAATACGGGTTTGAGATATATGCCTATACTAATATGGAAGTAGTGATAGTTACATATGCCAATGTTGAAGCATTTGTGAATGCATACCTGTTTTCATTGAAAACAGAGGACTCTAAACTTTTGGATATCATAAGAATGTGACTTGAGTTGGAGAGTAGATGACCTAGAAAGTAGAATCGAGAAGACATGGATACTTTAAGGATCTATGCAGCAAACGTGACGGGACAAGAGACTAATTTGCTTCGACTAAATGAAGAAGAATCAAAGTCTTTATTGCCCGTCGTCTGTGTCCTGGCCACCATGATGTTTGTTGGCTTCATTGGAAACTCGTCAGTGTTATACGCCTATCGATCAAGGACCGCAAGAAAAACGGAGAGAATTTTCATTATATTCCTCGCTGTTCTGGACACAATCAATTGTCTCGTTGCAATGCCAATAGAAATATACGACATACAACACCAGTATATATTTGAAAATACGCTTTTTTGTAAATTAATGAGACTTGTGGAATATTGTGTAACCATAGCTTCAGGATTAGTTCTCGTCTCAATTTCTTTTGATAGATACTTCAATATATGTAAACCATTGCAACAGTTCACAGGAAGAAAGGCAAAACTGGTGTGCGCCATATGCATTTCTCTGTCCGTTCTTCTATCTTGGCCTGTATTCTATTTTTCCAATAGTCAAGATATTTTCGTGGAGTCAGCAAATCTCACCGGTAAGCAGTGTTCCATGGCACCCGACGATGAACTGAATTACAATCTCTATCGAATTTACTACATCTGCCTTGCCTCTGTCCTGCTAATCTGTGTCATTGTCCTCGTTCTCATCTACATTCTAATAGGGACTGAGATACACCGTTGGCTCAAAAGACAAAGGCGAGCTCGGAACTTTTCCTATCCTTCAGTGTTGAAAAATTTACGTTCGCCAGCGATTTCAGACGGCAGGCTCTACAATGTAACTACAACGTCTGTGATAAGCTCCGTTCGGACAAATGAAATTTCCATCCAATCAGCAGCTATTTTCTTCTCTGTAACTCTTATTTTCATTCTCAGCTACCTGCCGCATGTGGTGGTCAGATTCCACGAGCTCATGCACGTGCCGGTTGTTGGAACAAACGAAATTATGACATATTTTTTAATACGTTCGTATCTGATAAATAATGTTGTTAACCCTTTTATTTACAGCATTCTAAATAAGAGATTTAGAAAGAAACTTGTGGAAACTTGTAGAAAGTGTAAAATGGAAAATTGTCATTCATAAAGGACGTCCATCTTACTTTGTTTACTGAACTGGCTGTAGAAGTTTCAAAACCTACTGTAGTGATGAAGGGATTATGTAAAGTTTTACATTATTGCGGTTGGTATAGTATATATTGTATGTTGTACTGGAGAATATATAACACTTTGTCAAGCGAAGAAGCGTTTATTTTATTAATTTTTTGTTACCTTCAAAACTTTTATGTGATTCGTTCTCTCGGCTTCTTGTAATTGAAATAACTCTTCGATTATGTTTACGCAATGGAATGGAGAATATTGTAGATCGAGAGAACTTGCCAAACTTACGACTTCAACTGTAATGTAGTAGTTATTGATTTTGCAAAGCCTGATCAATAGCTACACTTGGAAAAGCAAGAGGTACCACGTTACAGATCAAGAGTGTGTCACAGATCAAGAGTGTGTAATCGCTTATTACAAAAGATGAAATTCGAAAAGAAACCATCGCTTTGGAAAGACATTAAAAGGTCTTGATGTCCAATATGTTTTACCGTGCAGAACACTTGCGCGTGATGCAGCGAATTTAAACTCGGACAAATGGAAACGGTGATTTTCAAATTCATCCTTGTCTGGAATAACTGATGCATCCTGAAAGTTTCGTGCATTCAGTTACGCTGTTATAGTTCTAAATCTACCGCTGAAATGTTTAGTAATCGCCAATTGAAGAAGCCTATCTAAATAACGAAAGTATTATGTTAACAGTCTTCTATGTTGTCTACAACACAATGGTTATGAATGAAGAAAAATTTAATCGCGGACGACTTTGAATTGCGCAATTTATTCCTGTATGCTTATATACTTGTTGTTAAAATTACAAAACGACACACATAATTAAATTCCTATGTCAATAGTGTTATCAAGAATCGGCTGATACAACATTTTATCGATCTGAAAAACATATTTTTAGACAATGCTAAACACAAAGGTGTAAGTTTACATTTACAAATTGTTTGAGCGGACTGTATACACTCAATCCTGAATTCCAAACCGACATTCCTAGTGACTGTTGCTAAATTCATCGCTCCCATGGTGAAAAACAGGTACGTTAATATAATTCGTGGCAATTGTAGCATTTTCTTTGAATTTGTTTGAAGAAGTCAGCAATTTATATGTCTCTTGTCTGGAGTGACAACAGTGTAGATGGGATTACTAATTTGTAATTCAGCGCTAAATTTCTTAGTGCTTGTTTTGATAAGTCATTGATTTATATATATGTCAAGACTGGTGGTGACAGTAGTGTGGGATGTCTATACTAATTTGTAAGTCAGCCCTAAATTTCTATGTATTTCTTAGAGAAGTCATATATATATATATATATATATATATATATATATATATATATATATATATATATATATATATATATATATATCAAGACTAGGGTAAAAGTAGTGTAAGATGCTATACTAATTTGTCTGTCATCCCCAATTTACAAGCGTGAATATAGAAATGTACCACTTGGTTTCGCCAGAGATAATAACAATCCTTGACGCCAGTAATCTTAGTATGGTTCCAACAGAAACTTGTGGCGAAAGGCCTTTTCATAGAGCAATACGAAAGAGTACTTAAATATCAGTACCTATGAGTGACATATATTACGTCCTAGTGTACAATAACTCTAATTTATATGTTCACTTATTGAAGTTTTGTATGAATTAGACGCAGGTAGTAATGGAAGTAATGCTAATTTACTCACATAAAATATTTGAATCTTTGTAGGTATTAGACCAGAAAGTTTTTTAAAAACTTATTCCATGAAATTCGAATTAAAAGTTTATAAGTTACGAGAAGAACAATTTTTTTTTTTTTTTTTTTTTTGTCTATCCAAATAATTACTCACATATATCTAAACAAAGTTCATTTTTTATAGTTGAGATCGTTTTCGAAAGCGCCACTTGGCACGCAAAACTGACTGTCAGACTTGAATTTTTAAAAAAATAATGTTGAGCAAACCAATGCAAGAATATCTATCGTGATTGTTTGAGCTTTGGTATATTTAAATACAAGTAAAACTTCAGTAATACTGAGAGGCTGTAAATACGGTCTTCAAATTGGAGGTTATGGGAATGATGTCAGTTTTTTCTACTGTGTCCTGGTGCAAACAAAATTCAAATGCAGATGTAACGCCCAAAATTACCGATATTTATACCTTTAAAAGAGGAAATTCGAGGTTTACTAATGTAGACTTAAAATAAAATATTATTCCTTGATATATAATAGACCTGATGTTTATTTCACAATCTGCGGTCTTGTATAGGAGACATATTCACTTGAAGATGCAAATTAGTGGGCACTGTGGCATTTAACTTGTTGTATAGAACCCGCGTGAGCTGTGACAACATCGCTGCATTTCTGGTCTTACACAAAAACAGCCTGCTAAAGGCACTGATATATCAACTAAAATAATTTATAGGTACATCACCTCTATATATTTATGGCATTATATTGTATATATAGAAACGATATATATTTTAACAACATAGATACATCGTATAATTGTAACCCTAGTTTATGAAAATTATTGCGAGAGAAGTGGGAAACTGTGAATTTGAGATTTTTATTACTGATCCATGTCCGTGCCTTCTAATCACCCCCACCCCCATGACTTTACTGTTTTTTAACTCGCGAGTGCAGCGCGAAGTATTGCTCCGCGCATGCAGGCACGGGATCGCTCGACTTTGCGAATGGGGTAACTACAGATCGCGCGGAGCGCAATCTCATGGTCACGAAGTGGGTTACCCTCGTAAGATCTAGAACTCAGGCATACAAACAAGGGTCCAGACTCTGACGGCAAAGCCCGTCACGCGCACGAGTGGGTTTCCATGCGTCTAAACCCCGACGAAACCTCGCACGCGCACGCCCAGAGATGATACGGGTCCACGTCTTCGCTACCGTCAACTCGATTTGTACTGCATGCAAATCAGTTGCCTGTTTCGGTTCTGCCTCGTGGTTCGGTGTCGTCGGAAGTTTTCCATTTCGGCTAGCACCGTCTCAAACTCGGTTGTGGTAATCGTTTTATCTTCGATAGCTACCGAGTAAAGTTTCATAATTATGTTGTGACTACTTTGTGCTACCTCGAGAATTTCCGAATAGATGCGTATTCGTTTATGCAGCCGTAACGAAATTAGTTTACCAGCGCCACCGGTTACACCAGTTGCTATCGATATAGCTCCTACAACAATTCCGATTGGTGTACATATAATAGATGATAGTTGTCGTAATCCCGATTTCCGCCACACCAAGGCCAACAGTTGTCGCAGCGGCGAGTCCACAAATTGTATCTACGACGTTGCACATGCGTTTATCTTTTGCGAGTATATTGGTTCTATGGGCAATTTCATCTCGCAGCTGTTGTACCGCCTCGATTAGCTTTGAGGGTCCATCACATTTCTTCTATTAATAATGTCATCGTGTAGTATAATTTGTCGAGAGGCTGGCCTTGTCAGGGTGCAAGGCACACACGCACTTCCAAACAAGCATCTTTCTTCACTGGTACTACTGCCATGCAATCATATAACATATTTTCCCGGGGAATATTTATGTCTCCGGCGATTGTGCGTTCCGGGGGCTTGTTACCACGTTTACCTAAAACTACATTGATTACCCCCGTGCTTGGTACAGTCAATGATCGTTTTTACCCAAGAACTGTCACGCGGACAAGTGCGTCCTTTTCGAATATCAGTCGACTAGGTTTTTATTTTCCTGGCTGAGTCAATGTTGTTGGTTCGATATAATTGATTGAGAATTTTATCGCTGTGGATGTGACAGTGAATTCCACTTCATCGTTGTAGAAACAATATCTTGATGTTTTCACGCCCGACGTTGGAATCTGCGACAGGGCCTTTTCGCGTGCACGTGCGATGGATTCCAATCTGGCCTCGAGTTGATATTGGTACATCATAGTTTCAACGGTTAATTTCTACTTGGCCCTCGCGTAGATTATATTTGAGTGTGTACGAGGGTCTGTTAACTCCACTCTGACGCAGATATTCATCGACAAGTGGCACAAAATCATCACTGATATTGGCACGCCCTCCAATAACCCAAACGGACTGCGAGAATACATCTTTTTTCAATCAACTGAAAATGAATGGCAGATAGTACAATAAACAACAAGGTCGCATCATCATTAGTCCACAATATACAAAGAAATCATAGTAATGAACAAAATTAACTATGCATGCAGATGCAGATCAATGCAAATGAAATAAGCAGATTAATTGAAAAAATTTCTCCGTGGGGAGAAAAAGATATCTACATTATTAAAGATAATAATATGAAAATAAAATCAGAAGTTATGTAATTCAAATTCATATTGAAATGGTGGTCAGTCCAAATATTTACAAGATATATGAATATACGACGGTATTTCTATGATTAAAAGTTTTATAAATGTAAGTGGTCAAATTAATTATAGTATTCTGGATATTCATAAGTTCTATGAATTTAAACATATATGGTCTTTTTCTGAAATATTTCTCTATATATTTGGCTCTTAGATCTTTATACAATACGCATTCAAGGACAAAATGATATTCATCTTCAGTGAGGTTACAAATAGAAGAAAGTCTATCATGAATTGGTTTATACGGTCTCGCCCATTTACCAGCTTCAATATCGAGTCTGTGAGAGGATACTCTAAATTTAGCAATTGGATTTCTATGTTTCAAACAATAGATGCTGTCAAAGTAAATTTTTGATTCGAAATTTGGAATATTTACATAAAATAATATGTAAAACTGCGTGCCATCTCGGCTGCTCATCGTTGAGGTTGAAGCTCTATAACTGCCACTGATTGCATCACAGGTTAGATTAACCTGAATAGTCGAGATGATCCTGAACAATGTCTGGCGCGATATGGTATCCGGACCCTCTGGGTCCTGCACGCAGAATTCGTTCGCGCTCGGGAATCTCGGAAATATAATCAGGTCAACCAAGAATCGTTATCAGCGACGAGTGTGCGATGTCAATTGAGATTCAATCGAGATGGCAGAGCTGAGTGTTGGCTAGTGTATGTGTATGGAAAATTTGGAGTCTTTGCTGGTCACCAATGAAATCCTTCGTTGGATCTCTTTATTAATCGATTCTATCTCATACGCGCTCGTGGGAAGTCCAACAACGTTTCAGGTTATTGCCGCCGTGAACCGACCCGACAATCGTTTCCAGCCGATCCACAAGTTCATTGACATGTTGCTGGTCTACAAGCACACAATCAACGATGGATCTTTGTTTGGGTAAACGTTGCGCACCCTCACCAACGGACTCTCTCTCTCACGTTGATTTTTATATTTTTCGACTTCACTGTGAAATTCCTCTTACTCTAGGCTAATTGTCTCATATTGTTTAAACGTTTCCCGAAATATCCACCTAGGCAACTCTTTAGCTGCTTTATTTCTGGAACAATTATGTTCCTTTACTTATGCTCTCCATTTGTTAGGCAAAAAAGCGGCAAATGCTACAACATCCTACTCGATCTTTTGACGACCTCTCTCGTTAAATATTTCAGGCTGTGTTTTCTTTGACTTGTGCTTGGGTGATTGTTGTGAAAGATACGCAATTGCTCGGATACATTCTTGCTTTTCCGTGATGGTGCTTCTGGCTGCATCCAGTTCTTGTTTGATTCCTATAATCGCCTCTGGCAAGTCTCCAATAGTCACTGCGGTTTCTTCGGTGTCTGTTTTGATACCCTTGGCTAGTTTGGCTATCTTGTGAATTGGACTAGTTTTTCTTTTGTTTCCATCATCGCTGCCACCTGTTCTGTGGTTCAGCTGTCGCGGCTGTAATCACATTTGTTGGTTATATCAGAGGTGCAAACGTTTGTTCGAAGCCAGCTGTGAGGTCTTTCCGTGCGGATTGCTGCGACGCAAACATATTTTTGACGCTTTCGCGGACATCCATGTAATTACAGAGCAGTTCCAGGTGTTCGCGGGCAGCTTTGTGGTGTAGGCGACCAGCCTCTGCTATGGCATCGCTGGCTGATTTTGTCATTGTATATATTTATCGTGGTCGTTAAATTCCATTATTTAAACCCGCGCGATATTTTCCCCCGGTGGAGCTGGAGGCTCCAGCCAATTCGATTGTCAGGGAACCATATGGGTCTCGAGTGACCTCCGCAAACATATTCCGAAACTCACCCCACGAGTGGTCAACAACACACTAAGTCCAGTGAATGTTTGTAAGGCCATGCGCGTCAACCCCACGAAACATTATGAACATGTTACAGTAATCCCGGATCACTTTGGGCACGTGTGTGTATCGTTGTGCCGGCCCCGGGAAAATATTACCGCGGTGTTGTCGTGGCGGTCAAGCATCACATCATCGTACACGGCAAGATTATTCGCACCCGGGTCAAGGTAGTCAATGGTAGGGGCTTAATCGATCGTGGAAAAGAATTGGATGGTCGGCGACGCAGACATCTCTGGCCACGAAGACGTCTCCGACGACACAAGCGCGTCTGCGAAATCCCTGAGTACATCATAACACAATCACGTATAACCGATCCCACTTTAACCATCGCATGATCAGCAACAGTTGAGTTTTCCCGGATCCGGCTGGGCCAATGATCAGCGCATGAACCGAGTTTAAGGTGGCTGAGGCTTTGCCGATGCAGAGAAGTCAATGAAGGAAAAATCTTTGGCGGTTTTTCTCTTCGCGACGATGTTATGTTAAATATCAATTGTTGTATACTTATCATCATGTCTTAATATTGTGTACGATGCCGCATGAAAACTCGTACCGCAAATCCAACGCGGGTTCGGACGCATAATGGTCAAGGTACAATCGCTGGAAGATGTTCCTGATGTGGAGCAAAAAAGTTTACGTTCGTCAAGAAAATAAAGGCGGTGATATCACGAAACTCACCGGGGTACCGTGGAGTAAATATCCTGGTGAAAAACATATCCCTGGATATAATTACTGCGGGCCTGGAACATGGCTAGACATAAGACTGTATGATAACCGACCAAAGCCCGGAGAAGTACATGTAAACCGCGTAGATGCCGCATGTTACCGACATGACCTCACGTACAAAGCATCAAATGATCGTGCACGTCAACGCGCCGACGTGGATCTCATCCATGACTTGAACACGATCACGTGGACCCACTGTCGGAGAAAGAATCGCCAGATGGATTGTTAAAGGAGGCATGAAGATTAAAATTGCCCTTGGAGGCAAAGCCTTGATATAACAAATATGCACGCGAAACTGCCAGCGAAAACCGTAGCATGCGAGATCACCATGTCTGGGTTATACTACAGCTAGCGCGGCTATTGGAAGGGTGAAGCAGCCGTTGGAAAGTTAAAGAGCGCGGCAAAAGTTACCCACGGGATGGCCAGAGCGTGGCTGGCCAAACAAGTGTTGTGGCAGATTTACCTACCCGCGCCAAGGAAAATTTCCCGTGGATGGTTTGATTTGAGGATGTCCAACAAAGTTCACTAGGCTGATCTTTTGTTTCTTTCACATGATCAGGTTCGAGGACGACAAAATCGTCTGCGCACATATAAATATGTGTTAACCGCAGTAGATATTGCTAAAAGGTGCAAGAAGCCGAACCGTTAACGTCCAATGATTCAACTAGTGTCGTAGACGCGTTCAAACGTATCTATGCACGTGGACCGCTAACATGGCCGCAGCTTTTGCAGGTGGATCCACGTAAAGAATTTCTCTGAGCCGTTGCTACGTTGTTGGCGAAGCATCATGTGGGGGTTCGTCGTGGACATGTCGGCGTGCATTACGATCAAGCCATTGTGGAACGATTTAACCTCACACTCTCGAAACAATTATTCGGGCATCAATACGCGCAGAAATTATTGATTCACGAGAGTCGGTCTCGAGAGTGGGTTGTGCGGCTTCGCTCGGTAATAGCAGCGTTAAATAATGAAACCACACTCGCGACGGATATAAGCCCCGCTGACGCGATTCAGCAGAAAACCATCGCGGTCCAGAACCGCGAAGCTGTTTCACAGCCACCCGCGTTGGACTTGGTCAATGACAATCTGGTTCGGTATATGTATGTCCCGGGGAAACTGGAAGGCGGACAACATCGTGTTACAGAACCGGTGTAGTCCGTTAGTGCATTTACGATCTTGGAACGGATTGATATTCCGGAACAACCAACATGCTACCATGCAGGGCATTTGTGCGAGAGGAATTACAAGTCATTCCCTTGAATACGGAATTACCACAGAGGTCTACGTTGGGATCTGTGCGTGCCCGTAGTGTGATTCCGTCAAGGAAAATCCACCTCTTGGTGTCCAGCGGGGACAAACTCACCTTGGTGCAACGATACGCACCCATGCGATGTTTCTGCGTGCATGAATTCACGTCGTTCCCGAAGACACTCCACGTACATGTGGTATCGGAGACCCTTTTGAACAACCACGGGTGGGACTCCTTTGGCTTTCTTAATATTCTTACCAGAGCCAACCACGATCGAATATATTTTTGGTCGCAATCCTTTTAATTCCTCGACGGACTTGCCTATACACTCGTCTTTGAACTCCCCACCCTCACGACTTTTTTGTTGGTGTTGCTGAACAGCGGATTATCCTTCGGGTACATGCTGGTGTCGAATTCATTGACGAGTGATGTCTCACCTATGTCCACGTAGACATCGCTGGTGGTTATGTGCATCAGCAACGAATCCGTATCAGTGTATAGCATTCTAACACCGTCACCGTACTTTATCGAGTCGTAGTAGAACTCATACATGAAAAGCTTTGACAAATCCAACACTGACGCGACAACATAGATCGGCTTCGTCAACTTTAGCCGGGATTTTTTGCTGTGTACGGCAACGAGTCCACCATCGAATATCTTGCATGATTCGAACGTCTACTAAATTTGTCTTGTTCACTGTCGCAGACAAGGTCTATGCGAATTCGTTTTTGCAGATTTTCCATGGTTTTCCCAAACACGGCATTATTCATGAGCTATCAGAAGTCTTTCTCAAACTCGTTTGTGGCGGCGGTTCTCAGATCCGTATTCATCTGGATGTAAGGAGCCATCCACGCGCGTTGGTGAAATCGCAGCACCCGGTGGATTTTACACACACGCATTCCCAACCGCAGATGCAATTGTAGGTTTCATACATAAACGACACAGTTGAGCTTCGGGCGCAGGTTCGGAACCAGCTTGGTGCATTTGGTGAACTTACGCCGGAAATCATCCACGAGCGCACACTGGTACGGCGACAACCACTAGCAGGGCACGGACAACGCTTCCGGGGTCAGTAGATATTCGTTGTGGGTGCGGTGAAGCTCGTCCGGGTACTTCAGGTCAACCTCAAAGTTGTATTCGACGTTACTGTTGCTGTCGTGCTTGCTTATGTGGTTTTGTATGTTCACGTGCCCGGGATCGATCTGCTGAAACTCACATTCCGGCATTATCTCCGAGCCTTACAAGTTGTTTGATTCCAGCTACATGATTTAACTGTTCGGGAGGGCTGGGTCGTATCCGTCCACGCGCGGATTGATCGCTCTAGCGTAGCTATGGAAATACCGCCGCGGATACCACGTTCGACGAACAAAGATTGATCGATGTCAGTGAGGAGTTCCAACTCGACGCGGGTTTCAATAGCAACGCATCCCAGGCGACGAGAAGTAGTGCGCGGGGTCGAGCTTCTACACTCGCATTGCAGTATCGCGGAAAGCCTCAAAGACTTCCGCGATCAGCAACACGTCGGTGCGCAAATACAAATCGTGGTAGTCACCGAGATTTCGACAACTAAACGGGGACCAGACGTTGTTCGCGCGCTCGTAGTCGACGGCGGAAATGCCTACGAGGGACAGCGACGAATGGAAGGCCTCAATCGGTGGCAACCTAGTTTGAGAAACCTATTTCCAGTCGCTCATGTACTCGTACGGGTAGATTCCTTTGCGGGTGAGCAAGCCGAACTTTTCAGGTGAGCACAACCGTATCGAAGAGTGAAGTAAAGCGTTCGTTGCCTCCCGCCGCACGGTTGTTGACGAGCTTGTCTAGGCTGAAATTTAGAAACTGCAGCAAGTCAATCAACTGCAGCTGACCCAGCCGAAACGTCATATATTTATCCATGTTTTTTGGAATGGCACTTATTGCCGCGTTCGATGCCGTTGCGATTACATGCATGATCAAGTGGCCATCATACCCGTGCAGGTTATGAAGCTCAACCGGAATTCTTGTTTCACCGCGGAAAAGTTACAGCTGCAGGTTGCATGCTCTGTGTGCGGCTCCTCTGTACGCGCCAGTGATGTGGAAGTGATCACGAACTTTTTCATCGGTGGAACTGAAAGCTTCGTTTCAGATCCAGCAATGAGTCGCTGCGAATAACTCGCGAATGTCGTTGTGCGTTATAATCATATCAGCGCGCGAGGAATGCTGCTGTCGGATCCGTTTCGCTGTAACTTCGAGCGATTTAATAAACGCTTCAACTGAACCCCGGCCGCGGTACAACATTGGCGGCTCAGTTGCTCCGTCGCATCTGACAACAGTTTAGCCAAACATGCATGCGACTTATTCGGCAACTTGCGTCGTATTTGACTGAACCGTGGGAGCGTCGGGAAGCCAGGCTTCCACGGGAACATTCAAGCATTCAAAGTCCGCATAAATGACTTACGGGACTTTCCGTTACACCGTGGTGAAGTTTTCAAAACAGTCTTGCCAGGTTCTGGCATGATAATAGGCTGTGGCTTCTCGCTGACTCCCCCGCAGTAAAAGTCATGATCGTCAAGCAACTGTTTCGTGCTAAATACATGCATGCATCGTCGACACTGAAACGTTTTCGTCTTGCGCTTGCTGCACCGGTAAACCATTGGAGAAAGATCTTTTATCCACACGTTATGGTGCCGCGCCTCTGGACCGTGCAACAACAACAGATCAATATTGAACCGCCTGCATGAATCTTTGTTTTTTGCGTGTGGTGATAATCAATTTGGCTGAAGGCCGCTTTTTCAAGCGAACACATTAACGGCGATATCAGGGTTGAGTCGTTCAAACTTACTGATGTCAGTAACCAGTACGGGAAATTCTATATTCCCAAAGTCGAGTTCACCCATGTGCTGCTTGTATTTTTGAGGTTGATCTGTATTGTCGCGTGTGGAATGAAGCGCGGACAAGATCGCCCATTCAAAACATCGGGTGTCCTTGTTTTTCACGTTTATTACTGCTCGCGGCGGAATACACGCTGGGATTGGAAAATAACTGGACCCGCGAAAAGGTTTGTACGGAAAATATTTAGGTGAACTTCCGCGCATCTAGAATGAGTCCATCCTGAACGCTTACACCGGATGTAAGTGTCAAACTTCTCGAGGATCTCTGCAAAACCTTTATCGATTTCGTCATTAATAGTCTTAATGTCTCCACGGTTCGAGATCACAAAGGCACCACTGTGAAACCACGCGCGTGAAATTTTAGCTGCTTTGGGGCCTTCTGTGGAAGAAATCGGCATGATAAAGTCCGCAACGAGAATAATATTCACACTGAACCCGGACCCTGACGCGAGTGGTGTTACCCCCGCGTGTTGCAACGTTGATATGATTCCCGGACGCATGTTCGAGAAAAGCTTCACAGTGTCGTTGCCTGGTTTGTATGCATTTGGAATAATTGCCCGGTAATCTTCGAAATCACCATGTATGTCTTTTGAAGGTCAGTGAGTGTAGATGTCATCTTATATTATTTACTGAAGGGGTTTCTCTAATTGCTGTGTCATCACTGTCTTCGCTGGTCATTTTAGTGTTATCGCTGTCTTCGCTGGACATTTCGATGTCGTCGCTGTTTTCACTGGTCATTTTGGTGTCGCTGGGTGACTCGGTCAACGTCAATGATTTCAAATTTTCTTGCATAATATCATACAATGACTTTTCACGCTTCTTGTTATATTCTACCCCGATTTTTCCACACAATCCCTAACTTGATTAATTTATCAAGATGCTGTGAGCCGCGTTTGGGGTAGAACGCGTGGACCCGTATCATCGCTGGGCTCGCGCGCCTGCGGGATTTCGTCCGGATTAAGTTTCGAAACCGTGTGGGTTTAGACGCATGGAAACCCACTAGCGCGACGGGCTTTGCAGTCTAAGTCCGGACCTGTGCCTGGATGCCTGAGTTTGAGACCTTACGAGGGTAACCCAATTCGTGACCTGGAGATTGCGCTCCGCGCGATCTATAGTTACCTCATTCGCAAACTCGAGCGATCCCGTGTTTGTATGCACAGGGCAATATCTTGCGCTGCACTCGCGAATGAAAAAACAGTAAAGTCATGGGGAGTAGAAGACTCGGACCCAGATCAGTAATAAAAATCTCAAATTCCCAGTTACCCACTACTGCGAGTGCCCGTGCTTGCTGCGGCTGCTGCCAATGTAGACAATGTAGGTAATTTACCTCTTTAAAATGCCCCAATGTACACCTAAATTTTTTTTAAAAATTGAAACGTGGGAAGATAAAGACTTTATTCACGATCTTCGATCTTGTAAAATTTCAGATCTATGCAGATAGTACATCCATTATGTAGGGATTAAAAGTACCCAGTTAAAAAATAATCAGCATTTCCGAGAAACTTAACCACCCCACCCCCACCCCATTCCGCGTTGATAGACAAGATGGCGACGCAAATGTCGTTAGTTATCTTAGCCGATATATCGTTTGGAGGTTGGTTAAAAGTTGTAAAATGTTCAAAAATTACAATAAATAATAAAGCCAAGTCAAAATAAATATCATTCGCAAGTCCCAAACTTCCCTTCATGGATGTTGTTGGCTTGGTTTGTGTTTTACGGCACAGCAATACAAGTAGATTATTTAGTGCCGAAGCAATTGAGGTACAGTGACTTGCCCAAGGACACACCATAGTAGCTGACCTGTGCTAATCCGATGGTATGATTCGAACCCTAACCATTTTGGTCGCGAGTCCGTCACGCTAACCACTCAGCCACCGCGACTCTTGCTTCCATTAGTCACTTTTTACGACATTCGATGGAAAGCAATGATCTTGGTTACAATGTTCTTGGTTACAATGTTCTTGGTTACAATGATCTTGGTTACAATGTTCGTGGTTACAATGATCTTGGTTGCAATGATCTTGGTTACAATGATCTTGGTTACAATGTTCAAGATAATTGTTTGATTATGCCAGCTTACAATTAAGAGCGACTTCTGTACACACACACCCAGTGAATAATATTGTTGAAATCGCTTAAAGTTGTTTCCTTCTTAATGTTTGAGATACTTTTGCTACTATTTTTAAGCTGAATTATTCACAATGCCCCTTTTCATGGAATTATTCACAATGCCCCTTTTCATGGAATTATTCACAATGCCCCTTTTCATGGAATTATTCACAAATGCCCCTTTTCATGGAATTATTCACAAATGCCCCTTTTCATGGAATTATTCACAATGCCCCTTTTTATGGAATTATTCACAATGCCCCTTTTCATGGAATTATTCACAATGCCCCTTTTCATGGAATTATTCACAATGCCCCTTTTCATGGAATTATTCACAATGCCCCTTTTCATGGAATATTTTTGAATTAAAATCGTTTTGAACCTGAAGCTGAACAAGTAATTATTAGGTCGACAGCGCCATTTTGGTCTCTTTTACAAATATGGGAGAGTTTATGTCGTTAGGAATTGGGGAAATGATTTGCTTGAAATAAAAAGATTAAGGTTAATTTTATTAAGGTCACTTCATAATTTCAGTCAACCAAAGAAACTTGATTTTATCTGTACAACATTATTTTTTCATTAAAAGATAGAGCACAACTTCGGTCGTATTTACTGCTTAAACCACATATGAAATTTGGTTCATTTAAACTGTGGACTTTAGTGATAATGATTTCAATGGTGCAAGGAGAAATTAATTGTAATTTGAATTGTCAACAGACTAAATACGTCAGAATGAGATGATTATGAAATTATCTGAATTGCGGAAAAAATATTTTACACAAGCTCGCAGTACAAGAAAGGTTGCAGTTATCTATATCCTTATTTCGTATGCAGTTTTCTTTCTTCTTTCGTTCCATACTGTCTGCACTAGTGCAAGAGTGTGTGCCAAGCTCCTCACGCTGTATTCTGTAGGTGTATTCTGGGTCTATGCAGTTTGTAAGGATCAATCAGTAGAACAAACAACATAGACCCTGATCTGCCGGCGCATTATGCGACTGCAGATCAGGGTCTAAGTCGTTTGTATTTGGACCCGCATTATACGCGATTATATACGGTAGATCACCGGTGTTTGTCAGGACGAACATCTAATCTCGTTATTGTGTTAATCTACATATTAAACACTTTATAAACTGTTTTCAAGTAATTACATTATGTCATAGGCTTAGACTCTCATTGTTTCCAGATTGTTATGTCAAACACACAACATAGCAACAACTTAATTTCATTCGTGCTGGCTCTCCACAGGACGGTCTTTTCGAGAGGATTTTTCTTTCTAAATTCAAGACTGCACAGAATTCTAAATACGAATACGGTTGTCCTTACTTATGACTACATACAGAATTAAAGTGGATTTTTAGTGTGTAGGTGGAACGGAAAAATTTAAGTTGTGAGCTAAAAAATTATAGAGGCATCCACTCAGCCACAAAGAATAAGCTATCTCTAAAACCAGAGAAGCCACGGGAAAATACAATCAAATAAAACCAAGGAAAAATGAGATAAAAGAAAAGATAAAAATATTCTTCTCTTTCAGACGCATTTACGTCAAGAAGAGATCATTTGCATATGTTTTATTGTATGACCCAAAACAATTTTAAAAAATATGTTTTAATTGCTTTACATGCACGCACCATATTCCAAAAATTCAAAATCATACGTCGTTAAAGATTTTGCAGCTTTATGTGTAGCTATTAGATGGTTGTTGTTGAGTTCTTTATGTCTTCTCACCTATTTACCTTTCGCCCAACCCATATTAAATCTGTGTAATAAATATATCGCTACAGTACTGACTGGAGCGAGTATTTATGTGTTTATCTGTAGATATAATCTGAAATACAGATAAACTGTCTAAATTTAGCCGACTTACGTCTTGAAACAATACATCTGTTCAGGCAGCCTGTAAGTGTTGGTTTTCTTCACGCCCGATTACTATATACAGTGATTTGAAATATGGTTGGAACAGGAGGGTTTTAAGTGAGGTGGTAGTACCTCTAGGACTCGAACCACTAATTATTAATTGTGCAGGGTACCAGTCTAGAAGTTGATGAATATTGGATACCGTACTTAATACTTCGAGATCGATCCATTGGCTATAATATCAGAAGGGAATTTTTCTTTTTTAAATTTTTTGAGACTTGTATCGGGGGCGCTCTACAGATAATACATGCTTCTGAGAGAGTGACAGGTGTAAGATGAAGTATTCTGCATTTGCAACATGCACAATGGAGAGAATGTTGGCATACCTCTATGTTACTTTCATGTACTGTGGCTGAAATTTCTTTACATATTGTACTTGTGGACACTGGACATGATCTAAGCACACGGCAGACAAAATGGCCACTCTAAAGTACTCGAAAAATCAGCCTGAATGAGTCAAAAGTGCACTATTTTCAGCAGTTATTAAAATAGGGAAACGAATTTTGCCAGAGCAGACAATACCAGCCTCTGAAAGTACTATGAATAAATTACAAAATATCTAAAAAGTAAAAAAAGTTATCGGCTCTTTTTTTATATTTACCTTTGAAGTTCAGGAAGTGAAAATGACTAAGCGGAGCTAGCAGTTTTTTGAGAGGTGCACATCTTAAGTAAGACCAAGCTGTATACTAACTAAAACCCAAATTTCACCCATCAATCATACACCAAAATAAAGGGAATTCAAAGTTCTTTTAACAATGCCTAAGATATACAAGGTCTTTTTTAAATAGCCAGAACAGCCAGTGAGGAAACCCTGGGTAATTCTTTTTCTTTAAATTTCTAACCCTATGCAAAGTACGAAACTGGAGAGCGCCACCATCAGTGCTGTCAACTTCTACATAGATGTTATCTGTGCACTTAAACTATTTCGATTGTTTTCGGCAGGCCAAAATTAGTCTGCGCCTGCGAGACTGTTGATTAGAGTAGGTTTAACCGGTACCCCGCTTTACGGACAGTTATCAAAAATAATAAAATATAAAAAAAATGCCGCGAAGCTACCCAGTTTGATTATTTAGAAAGTCTGCCTTAACTTCCATCAGGAAATACATGTGTCGTGCACTAGGCCATCTAGTGCACAAACTAGTTATATTTTTTTCGACGTTAACGTTGATGTTTACAGAAAACGAATTAGTGGTCTCGTGCAAGGATCTATCGTCAGTTAATGGATGGTTATTCCATAGAGGATATTTGCTTGTATTAAGTCAATAACGGATATATTTCGTCGAGTGTTTGAAAAACTCAGTATTTTCTCGAGTGCCAAAGCCACGATTGAAATACTATAGTTTTTCACTCACGGGATGAAATATATCCGTTATTCACTCGGAACAAGCAAATTTTTCTTTTTATTTTATGTTCAACTGTGTTGGCTAGCAAAATTGTATAACAGATTAAAATAACAGATTTTCTTACGGTAATGCCAGTTGTTTACTGTTTATGTTCTGATGTGTTTTGTGTGTATTCGCACAGAAATTATGAGTAGTAATATAATTATCTTTCCTAATTCAAGGTAAGAAATAGCTGTACTACCTTTCCATTAATGTCCACTCTTTATACAAAAGCGTGTGCTCGACTATATGCCAGTATCTATAAATGTTAGAACATATACTTGTTACAAACTTGTAAGGTAAAAGCAAAAATATTCTAATGCAATCTAACTTTCAATATTTTCTCTTTTTTAACGTGCCGGATTCGCGACCGAAAGGGTGCGGTTTCGTACGCTAGCATCAGATAGCCTGGGTCAG
Source organism: Margaritifera margaritifera (assembly GCA_029931535.1). Lineage (NCBI taxonomy): Eukaryota > Metazoa > Mollusca > Bivalvia > Unionida > Margaritiferidae > Margaritifera > Margaritifera margaritifera. The sequence continues at coordinate 1,393,102 of JAQPZY010001491.1, forward strand.
CTACCATGGTGTGTCTTTGGGCAAGGCACTAAACTCCATTTGCCCCGGCACTAAATGACCTACTTGTGTTGATGTTCTGTAAAACACCAAATCAAACCAAACTCTTTGTTTAGCTAAACTACTAACGGTTCAAAATGCGATGCTTCTTGGCAAGGAACAGACAACTTTAATTCAATCGCCTCGAAATGTTTATTGAATTTGATCTTAAACGGGACATGGTGTTTTTAATACTTATCAGCGAAATACAAACCTAGTAATTTTATTATTTGGGTCTGACTGGTTTCAGGTGTTTGTAACGTATATATTGGAAGAGCATGTCGTTTAGAATCCACAGGGTTTGGTCTAACTTTCCTTATTCTATGTGAGTCCTCCACACAGGAAGTAAAGTTCAGAATTTTAGGCAAGTAATAAATAGATAATCACCTGAAATAATGACTGTTTATTTTTTCTAGTCAGTAGTATGGCCCCAACAGAGTTCTTGCGATAAGCTTTATTTGAAAGAAATTAACAATTGTTCTACATGCTGCGAGGACATCGACAACTGCCAGGAACCTGGCGTCAATAACCATTGTTTTTCTAATTGGACAGATGATAAATATTTATTGAACAAGCTCTGACGAAAAACGCAGGCCCCATGTTATTACCATATTCCATTATAAAAGTAATTTAGATGAATTGCAAGAAGATTAAAACCCCAGGGTATGGATGCTAAAAGGAATTTCCTACAAACTGACAACAAATATAACATTTTTAAACAAAATCAAACTGAATAGTTTAAGACCGATGATTAAGGGAATATGGATTAAGCCTTCGCTGTCAATTATTTTAATTTGTATCGCTGAATTTTAGTCACGACTCGTAGTCTGCTTTTTACTGCTAAATATGCATTGAAATAGATATCGCAAGTAATTCTGAATTATTTTCTGAGTTACCGGTCTGTTTACAGTTACATACATGTCTCTGAAATAGACCCGCGGCACGTGCAACAATTTGATTGTACTCATTTAGGTGCTTAAATGAAACAGCGCTCCAATTACCTTGCAACATTGAGCTGCAACATGGCGACCTACAAAAAATGATTTTAGTGGCTATTTTGACATTTTAGGTCGCTAAGCCCAAACAATTTGGTCGCCATAGATATTGAGAACGTAACTCGATTGAGTGGGGAATTAGGGGAGGAGGTGAAAAAAAGAGAAGCTTTTAGTTAAGACAAATTAATGAGTACTTATTAAAAAAGCATAAAGTTAATTTAATAATATATAGATCTAATTGACACAACTGTCGATTAAGATTAATCATCTACTTTACCGTCAGGTCAGCCATTGAAATGCATGTGTAGTATGTGAGGTTTATTAGACCATCTTCGTACTCATTGTCGGGCTTTGGATCCTCCGATAAAGGACCTTAATCTTAATTTTCTTTTGATAATAGTTTATATCAATAAAGATCCTTAATCTTCATTTTCCTCTGATAATAGTTTATATCAATAAAGATCCTTAATCTTCATTTTCCTCTGATAATAGTTTATATCAATAAAGATCCTTAATCTTCATTTTCCTCTGATAATAGTTTATATCAATAAAGATCCTTAATCTTCATTTTCCTCTGATAATAGTTTATATCAATAAAGATCCTTAATCTTCATTTTCCTCTGATAATAGTTTATATCAATAAAGATCCTTAATCTTCATTTTCCTCTGATAATAGTTTATATCAATAAAGATCCTTAATCTTCATTTTCCTCTGATAATAGTTTATATCAATAAAGATCCTTAATCTTCATTTTCCTCTGATAATAGTTTATATCAATAAAGATCCTTAATCTTCATTTTCCTCTGATAATAGTTTATATCAATAAAGATCCTTAATCTTCATTTTCCTCTGATAATAGTTTATATCAATAAAGATCCTTAATCTTCATTTTCCTCTGATAATAGTTTATATCAATAAAGATCCTTAATCTTCATTTTCCTCTGATAATAGTTTACATCAATAAAGTCTACGACATATCAGCATTTTTTGTTGCAGAGCTGAGTAAATATTGTATTCAAGCTATTTGAGGGCCGGAATTTTTGTTCTCAGACCCTCCCCCCCCCCCCCCCGCCCCCTGAAAATTACTTATCTGATTATTTGATTGGTTAATTCTTTATATATGCTTGACACGGGGGCGGAGAGCCGAGGGGTTAATTCCATCGCCAGCCACGTGTGAAGCTTTACACAATCGGGTTGCCAGACAAGAGCTTGGCCAACCGGATAGGGAAAATAGACAGTAGTTACTATGTAACCTATGCAAATTGAATTCTTTAAAAATTCGATATTTTTCATCCAGTTTTCATAAAATTTTCATTTAAATAACTTATGAGTCCCATTTAAATAGCAGACAAATTTTTAAATAGAAAACCGCCGAATTTACAGAAATAGATTTGCAAATGAGTAGGCGGAGAGTTATCCATTTTACCGAAGGGTCAATAGGAGAAGACAGGAAGCTTTTGCACGTGGTGAATTCTATTTGATATATTTAAATTCCGTACTTTCATATTTTCTATAAAGGTCTTAGAAACACAAAATTTCTACAAAATGTTATCACGACATTAAGTAATGGGTTGGAATTCTATTCAATCAAAGATAAGGAAGTGGCTAAAAGAGTATATAAAACAAAGATGGAAACAAAAAATGTACACCTCACCCTTCAGAAACAATCCATGACATCAATTTGGGTTTGAGATTATTAGAGCATACACATCACAGAGTCAGGCAATAGTGCCATATATACAAGAAAGCAACTAAAACAAGAAAAATGAAATCTTTTAATTTCTACAGTATGTTTAAAAATCGGATAGGAAAGGTATGCGAAATGTCGCTAGCATTTTTTGCCTTTGTATAGTTCACATGTGGAAGGTGCCTTCTTATGAAGAATACATCCTTACGTGTGAAAAAAATTCGATCAATCATCACTATGCGCAATTATTATCATTTTTCCCATGCGATAAATACCTAACGACAATTAAAAATTTAAATATTGTGACCTAAATCATTTAAAGAAAACGATAGGACCTTATTGACCGAGAAGGGATTTTTGTAGAAAAATGAAATAGCTCATTATTGCTCAATCTTAGACAATCTACATCTCTTGACGCTAGCCACAACCATGCCAAACTGGATTTATGTGTTACGTAATCGGACTCCATGTACTGGTCTAATACAGCTACAAATCTTGTTTATCACAGTATGATTCTTTAATTTTAGATTCTATCGAGAGTCAATACTGGCAGTATTTCGTCTTGTCAAATAAAATCTACATTAACTTTATCTTTACAATATCTTCTGCTGTGAGAAGGATTTTTATATTTTTATTTTTTTTTAATTTCTTTTTTTCGTTTTTGTCAACTAATAATTTTGTCGACTTAAGTCGAACCTCTCTCTCTCTCTCTTTCACACACACACACACACACACACACACACACACGCGCGCGCACACACACACACACTTCATATATGCATTTTTCTGTAACTCCGATTTTCAGTTAAATTTGTTGAGGTCTGCGTCTATGCCACGAAGCAAATTAATCTCTGTACACTGTGTATGTATCTCCTAACTAGTAAACACAGTTTTTATTTCACATATAGGATTGGTTTGGAGGCAATGTTAGTAAAGTGCCTTGCCCAGGGACACAACATGATACACCGACCCGGAAAAATCCCACCGATGTTTCGTAAGTTTTAAGCCTAAGAAAATCTTACGCTATTTCCTAAGTGTGTTTCACAAGGATATCCGTAGGAAAATTTTGTACGTCAAAGAAAAAACCTTTGCGTAAGTAAATGTTTTGAATTGGAGGTAGGTAATTACTCCGTAAAATGAGATAGGGTATCTGCAAGATACCTACAAAGGACTGTGACGAAGACAAGAACAAAAATAACAACACAATGACCATAAAAATATGGCCATACTGAGATAAAATATGGGTATTATTTCTGATTAAAGAAGATAGGGTGCCTCTCTGTGTGTGTCTCTGTGTGTGTGTGTGTGTCTCTCTCTATCTCTCTCTCTCTCTGTATGTGTGTGTGTGTCTCTCTCTCTCTCTCTCTCTCTCTCTCTGTATGTGTGTGTGTGTGTGCATCGACGGATTTATGATTTTGCCGCCCCTAGGCACTGTCAGAGTTGCCGCACCCCCTCCCCATGCTCAAAACAAACCCCCTAATACCAGAGCCTTTAGAGACCATTACGCCTTTAAATAATGGAAAAATGTAAATAGAGTTGGGGTTTTTTTTATACAAAATAAATACATTTCTTAACAAAGTCAGATTTTCATACTTTACAATATGCCGTCCTCTGAATTTTGCCGCCCTAGAAAATTACCTTGTCTGACTAATGGGAAAATCGTCACTCTCTCTCTCTCTCTCTCTGTGTGTGTGTGTGTGTGTGCGTGTGTGTGTGTGTGTGTGTGTGTGTGTGTGTGTGTGTGTGTGTGTGTGTGTGTGTGTGTGAGACAGATATAGATTGTCGAGCTACAAGTCGATGAATATACAGAATTTAACTTGCTGATGGAAACGGCTAAGCCGTACTTCTTTATTTCTCTAGATCAAAATGGTTATCTAATCACTTCACTATTCCTTCAAATACATGAACGTACTTGGAGGTCCTCAGGCTGTGGTTTCCAAAGACAAACCAGCAGAGTCCACCATTGTATATGGGAAGGTAAATGTGACGTTTATGCAATCCTTTGAGTTATCTACAACCTTCCGAGCTTATTTGATATTATTTGCAATACTAAGAATAAAGTTTTAATTGGGTTTTCATTTCACCTTTGCTTCTATTGTTTGCATTGTAAGACCAAAATCTGAAGAAAAAAATGCACCCTTCTTTCGTGCTTGAACACCCCCCTCACTGTTTATAGGCTCGTCAAACCTTGGAATAAAATTACATCGTATTCGGTGGGACCTGATGTAGATCCATTTCTTTAGATCACGGACCGTCTCAAAATAATCTCTCTCTCTCTCTCTCTCTCTCTCTCTCTCTCTCTCTCTCTCTCTCTCTCTCTCTCTCTCTCTCTCTCTCACACACACACACACACACACACACACACACACTTCATAAATTCTCTCAACGCAGGATTAAGTTAAGTTAATCACTATTTCTGAGTCATATTTTAAGTATAAAAAAAAATAAAAAAATTCCAAATTGTATTTACATAATAATACATTAATGCAAAGAAATAAAATTCGATAAACTATTAGGTTCATGTCTCCAATCATTCGATTCAGATCCATATAAACCATGAGTCATTTTATCTTCCTATCTATTGTATCCACTATGCTCTACAAGTTTTGAAACGTTTACTACATGACTTAAATTTTAGAAACTATATTTGTGTTTGCAAAACACGAATGCCATCCATTGTTGAAAGTTATCAAGATAAATAAATGACAATGAAGTCTGATCGAATCAGGTACATATGTATATAAACAAGTCAACCGAACTTCACTTGTCTACGTCAATCAGTGAGGGCATATTGATTTGGTCCAGCCCATACTGTACGTCCGTACTTCTGTAAGTCTGTCTGTTTCGAGAAGATTATTGTAACAGTGGGGAATAACCATTCAACGTATGCAAATTAATTTTCGCTAGCATTTTTTTTTATGCATACGTGGATGACCTGTTTAAATTTTCAGATCATTACAGCAATCTTTTCTTCTCTTTTTACACAGTTTAAAACTGTTTAGAATTGGTAATTAAAAAAAAAAAGAAACATTGTTAGCAACCGCTTGAGGCAGAAAAATGAAATTTAATAGTCATATTTCTATTCATTAGTAGATGATCTGGTTAAATTTGCTGAAAATTCCATTAATTTGTTTGTTTATTTAATTATTTACTTACTTTTTACGCATTTTTATTTGAAAAAACCTGAGACAATAAATATATAAATAAATAAGTGAAAGTACTAATGTAGCACATATACTCTTCCTGCATCATGGAACTTGAGGCATAGAAGTTCCCTGGAAAAGATAATCATTTCAATTTTCTATTTTAACAGCATTTAAACACCCCAACGTATGCACATTCTTTCCGTCGATGGAATATTAGTCTGTTCACTTTGATGTCATACAAAATGCATTTTTCTTTTTCTTCTTCTTTTTTTTTTTTTTTTTTGTTTTTTTTTTGTTTGTTAACATTATCTTTGTAAACCAGCGTACTTGAAGAAAAACTGCATATTAAGATCAAATGCCATAGTAAGGCTTTCTGAAATAAAGAAGCAGCCCGGAGCTACTGTTTCCAGATGTCTGAATGTCCTGATTGAAAAAAATATACAATTTAATTATAAAAAGAGACAATATATAGACTTGTACTAAAACATTCAAATCTGTTCAGTAAATACGTCAAGCAAATGATAATTATTTAGGAAAAGGGAAGAAAAAAATTCTTATGCAGACATCTACAAACTTGAAACAGAGGCCTGAAGAAAATGTAATTTAAGCTTTAAATATAATTCAAGTTTTAACAAAATGTTACATCGTATCTGTTCGCTTGGCTGCTAATTTCAGCTGCTATTTGAGTGATTGCCCCGCTGTTTGATAATGAGTATTACCAGTATTCTGTGTACTCGAGTGAACAAGCATTTGCGAAAATTTTAACACTGTTATTTTAATGTTAGGTTAAAAATTATTTAAATCGAATTTTGGTACCATGCACTGTGCACCCTATGGTCACATTTTACCTGATGTATATAGAGACAGCTTATAATTTGCTATAATAATAGTTTGCTCATGTTTACATAGATGCAGCAATGTTTTTTAATCACAATATCTGTAGCTTTGAGGAATCATTGTACAAATGTGCGATTTCAATGGAAATAGGAACATAAACAAGTGGGAATAGTTTACTAATCTTACTATGGAATCATAACAAACCAGTGGGAATAGTATATTAGTCTATCTTTAGAATCACTGTGTTGAAATGAAATTTTGTGCCATATCTAATTGGAACTAAATACTGTACAGATCTTGTGAATAATACCAAGCAGGATTTTAAATTTTTTTAATTTTCATTTTAATTATACTTCAATAACACAGATGTCCCTTTTATATTACTTATTTGTTTTAGCTGACACATATTCTTTTTTTTTTTATCTGAGGACCACAGAGTCAGCATGAACGAATTCTTATTATTAGCCACTATTAAATCGACTATGGTGATAATGACGATACTCGTTTACAGTAAGGGCAGTTCGGATTTCTGTTTTCGTTTGATTTATTAAAGACATCTGTTATTACCATAAGGAGTGGAAATGTTGTCATCGTCACATGTAAACACGCAGAAAACAAATGTTTTACGTAATGAATAGTAGCTATGGAAAAGAACTTAGTCTATTGTTTACGTTTTTCTGCATCTTTATTTATCTATTTACTAACATTAATATATTCTATATCACATTGGATGGAATAGCTCTCTGAATATCAGCACTTCATGACCCTGACATACCGTAAATAAATGGGTAATTTTTCTGTCGTGATTTTTGACGGAATTTTAGTAAAATTGGTGATTAAATGTCTCACATGTTTATATTTTCGGGCTAATCAACAAAGTAAAATGTATCATACGCATATTAATGTTTACATATTATTCTTTTACAGAGAACGTTTATAAATATGTTTAAAAATAGCTTTGTTAGAGAAAGACCCACTTTACGGTATATATATATATATATATATATATATATATATATATATATATATATATATATATATATAAATGACATGGAACATTTTGAAAATATCTCTCTCTCTCTCTCTGACTCTCGCTCTCCACAAACATGCTTACGGAAAAACTTTGCACTTACTCCTGCCTAGGACTTGCCGTAATGTTACGTAAAAGTGTAAGGGAAACTTACGAAAAAACGTACGTAATTCTCGTTAGTGAAACACCCATAATCACGTACGAAAGTCATACGTAAAAACTTACGAAAATCTTGGGCGTACGTTGTTTTGTGAACGGTGCCCTGGTCCCGCGTCAGGAACGCTAACCACTGGACCACCTCATCTCTTTTCTTATTTAGGAAGATGATGATGTACATCTATCCTTTCTGAAGCAGTCAACCATATTTTGAGTGCTGCAAGCATACTGGTATTGCCCTAAGTACATTCAATAGGTATTTCTGTTGATTGACACAGAAGCATCTTGACTCTGCATGACCATTGACTTTCCGTGTGTACTTAAAGCTGACATTGTTATTAAAATCGTTATCAAGCTGAGATAATATATAGCGTGATAACGATTTTAAGAACATCAGTATTGTACAAACCGAATTGCACGGAGTAAGCTGTTAAGCCACAAAAACAACAACAAACCGGTTAGCAGTTTCTGTGGCATTTGATAAAAAGCCCCTATCGATTATAATGAACATATATGGTTTCATAGCATAAATAAACCATACAAGTTAATGGCCCTGTCTTGCTTTAAAGATGTGTCATGTGGAAATATTTGCATTACAAAATGCAAGCATACTATTTCTAAATACTAGTATATGAAAAGATCGTTGACATGAGAAAATAAACTACTGTCCAAAGGTTTTCACACTTTCATAATTACAATTGTTATGAATTGATTGCATTCTCTGCCATGTCGTTGGTTGTAACCTGTCACGTGATACACATTGGTAAATTCTGGGGTCTACTTTCGGTTCTCAATCGGTTTTCTGTGTACTTCAGATCAAGCTTCGTCTGTATGAACTCCATAATGGTAACAAAAGCAAGGCATCCCCCTCTCCGTAGCTTCCAAAAAAATCTGCAACTCTATATTAAATCTCCAATGAGAAGTTTAAACACTGTAATCGTACAGTTCTTCCTACACTCTAACACTCACCAATGTAACTAAAAAAGCATATGGATGGCAAACTTTACCAGTAACTCTACCTTCATAAATTACTACACTTTTGCTTCACAATGTGTTTTCATCATATGACGTAAGAACAGCGGATCTCACTAAAAATGCACACGATTTTTGGGGGGTTTTTTTAAAGATCGAAATGCGTAGAAAGCGAGCATATTCTTCCTATTCCTAATTTCGTGTCATGCCTAAGTTCGCGGTAATCGGAAGCATCTGAGTATATTTCGTACTTCCGCTTCAGTTGTTGCAGTAGTCACACGCTTATGAACACGTGTACATCTGGTTGTATTGATGACAGAAGAATTCGTCTCCAGAGCAGATTATTCAGAAACATTAAAGGCAAATTGTATACGTTTCCTACCTATCATATGTTTCTTTTACCTTCAATACCCCTCCACAAAATCACCCAGAGTGTTCATAATAACAATACTCCATACATTAGTGTATCACCTTCTGATCGTTTGTTTCCACTGCATGCGTTGACTGTTCTCTGATCACATGGTTCACATACAGTTAGATACCTGTGTTTATCTGTACGCTGGGGAGATATTAAGGGACAAACATTTCTTTGCTGTTCTTTAATAGGTTCAATATATAATTAAAGGAGTTTATTTTTAATAGTTTAATGATTGATGACGGTGATGATGATTTGTATAATCAATGCATTACTTACAAATTATATATGTATCTATCTGACTTTCTGTCTGTATAGTCAATGCTTTGCTTAAAAATGATATATCTTTCTGTTCGTATCTATATATCTCGTTTGTGTAAGTGTGTAGGATCAAATCGATCTTCTTTTGTGATATACGACCTGAAAAGCATCGGATATATAATGGAGATAAACTAAAAAAATAAATAAATCTCCGAGGTTTTTCTAAATTGGACGGCAACATCTACCAAAGTACATCAGGAATTAGCAAACGTGTTGAGCAATCACATTGGATAAGTATAAATTAAAGAAATAATAATAAATAGACCAATTAATTTTCAAGTAAAAGATAATGCAAGGAAAATACTTTAAAAATTGAGAAACAAGTTACATTTTTATGTTAATACAATTTATTTGACAGTGATTCAATCCGTTTACAGTTGAAATATTTTAAAGTCAATTTATTGATTTTCCTCCACTAAATTTATCAAAAATGCCGACAATGAGGTTCGATGTTAAATATACTCAATACCGCGAAAACTGGATTGACTCTCCTGTTTTAAACAAGATATGTTGACGTCAAATAAATGGTGTTTTCTGAGAAGTTGGAACTTTGTAGCCCTGAAAATAAAATCTCTTGCTGTTTCTTTGTAAGTTAATAAATGTATCTTTCAAAAATCTTGATAAAATGTACGTGGACATCTTGTATAATAATAGCATAAACATTAAGTAACTTTAAAATAGGAAGGGCCAGGTTAATGAATGCTAAACATGTAAGGTACGCCGAATATATTTGATCAATAAAAAGTCACTGTGACCTTCATCAACTCTTGTATTGGGATTATCAATGGACTAGGTCATCTTAGTTTGCAAGGTCACTGATACACTTAGTTCCACCTCGATGATGAACAATATGAATTAGATCGACAACCCTTGGTTAGGAAAGATGGAGCTAGATATTCAGGAGCTATGTGAAGAGGCCATTTAAAGAAAACTACGTGCTGCCTAAAATCAAATTTGTTGATGGAATCCGCTGATTTGACGATAGAAAGGAGGACAATTCGAATTATAAGGATTAAATGAACATGATTTGGTATTTATCGAAGTGTGAATTTTACCTAATCACTCACAAAGTAGACATAAAGTCCTTCGCACTTTATTTACTTTGTGAGTAATTAGGTAAAATTTACACTTCGATAATTACCCAACAATGATCATTTAATCCTATAGAAGCAACTGGAACACCTCATGGCTTTTCTGCCAAAAATCCATCTCAGAAATACTTGGATGGAGGGATACAGCGTAAAAAGGGAGAAATCACTGTAAATAGCAAGAGCTAAGTCACACGCTGAAGTACGCTAGCTAAAATAGAACTATGCCAAAAGCTACCATTACGGACTTATTTGCACAAGTTAAGTTCATACTTGAAAAATAATATACAAAAAAATACAAAAAACCCCAACAAAAAGCCCCCAAAACAACAACTTCGCAATGTATCGGCCAAGAATAAGTCATCTCAGTCGATAAGCCGTCGTAATGAAAGCTGTGATTGTGTGTGATGCGCACATGACAGCATTTGGTAAACAAGGTACATGCATATGCAATGACGGTTACTGTATTATTTCCGAGGTGTCTTTAGTCTGCAACTGGGCAAATTCAGTATGATTATTACGTATCTATGTAACCGCTGCTCTCATTGGATGCATGCAAAAACGTTTTCATTTGTGACATCATAACATTTACTAATACGTCATGCACCGAGATTTAAATAGAGAATAGCCTTGCAACAGACAACAGCATAGCAATAGTGGTTGACTTTAAATTTATTTTCAACGGAAATAAAGTTCATAACTATTTTCAAAGTTCAAGAAAATGATGGGGAAAAAACTTTCATAACAATAAAACAAAAAATTTTGACAGCAATCTGTTCTAACGCAGAAAGTTGTTCCTCTTATATAAGAAGAGTACCCAAGGGGAAAAAATCTTTATGGAATATAAGGAATTTCTTTTAAAAACCAATACGTTAGAACTTTCAGATCACCTCGGCTATTTCTACGATACAGAAATATGCCTCAGGTGTATGTCTGCGCAGTAATTTACAGAAAAATCATACAGTTTGCTCGCCGGAAATTTATCAGCAATAAAGAAACCACATTTTATTCAGACAACCTCGACTATTTCTAGAATTAAATTGACCGTAGGATTGACCAAGAAGGTGAGAATGAAAAAATAATTAAATGCATTCTCAACTTCTCGGTCAATCCTTGTTTTGGAAATAACCAAGGTGGTCCGAACGGTAGCTAATGGCAGCTATCGGCATCCACTCGAGGTTGGATTCGTAGGATTGATTTCGAAGTTGCGAATGATAGCAGAAGCGGAGTAATAGTCTCGTTTCGTCTGCGAGAACGAGCTATGAATATCCTAATATGTTTTTTCCAATCATTGTCTGCAAGGGCCAAGCGTGTTCCAATTGACCTTTGAAGGCTCGTAAGCATGCTACATTCGAATCACCAATACCGTGAAGGCAACGTTGAACTATCAATTTGGATCAAACCTTATACATTAGAAAGGTGTATCTTTCACAAAACAAAACTTCAGATTTTTTACACACAACAGGTCTGTCCTATATTCCTTTAAAAAGCTAATTAGCTAAAAGGCAATTTTACAGAAACGCACAATATCGTCAATAGTCGTTAAGAAGAAAAGACCGTTCGCAAATCAATACAGCACCAGATTGTCTGAATATGTATGTACACTATTGCAGCTGAAAAGACGTATTCAATAATTCGTGGCACAACATATATCAAAATCTTTACTTTCAGAACAAAATAGTATTAGATCATAATGGTAAAATGAATTAGGTATATATATTGAAAAGGAAATGTAAGTGTAACAAGAATCACACAATTATCGATTTGATGGAATAGCTCTGATGGATATCAGTTCAAGAGATACATCCTAATACAGAAAGATTAAGCTTTTCAAGCTTTGCTTGTATTTCTGTATCCACAGGAGATCTTTAATGGCTTTTAAATGGCTGCACTCTCAAAAATATGTACACAACAATCCTTGACGAACTCATGTTATATTAATCCCTGATAATGTGAAAATACCCCAGTGCAAATAAAGTAATATAAAACATTAGCCTTGTATGGTATTGTGTCGATGTTATAATGTGATTCGTCGGTTACTATTGTGCATACGAATTAGTCTCAAAAACGTGCATTAGCAATTCTTTTGTTTTTTTTAAAAAAAGTTTTAATTTTTTTTTCTTTTGTGCAAAAAGGTCACAATTCTACAAAAATATTCATTTTCCAAATTAATCACCAGAAATGAAATGAGTTTGATTTGTCATGAAACTTGTGTCCTCATAATTCTTTCTAGGGAGGTTTTTTTGCGGCGAAAATTCCATGGACCGGAGAGAGTTAGTAAGAACATGTTAACAGACTGATTTTAGAGGTGTCACTCCAACGATATTTGAAATTAGTATTAGATTTCGAGGGTGCTACAAGTGACCAGGTTTTACTAATCTGTAAACGAACAGAAGAACTATCAGAATGCAGATGCAATATAACTCTATTAAATCAAAATTATATAATGTTACGACTCTAGGTCTTAAAAATATGTAACAGAAAGAAAGTGAAACCAACAATGTAAGTAATATCAACAAGAAATTTATTTCCCTAAAATAGAAAGTGAAATTCAAGAGATACTTCCAATATTGTGAATCAAATTCCAAATAATCCTAAATGTCCTAATCACAAGTCAAAAATATAGAATGTTCCGAATGAGTTCCAATAGTCTTGAATGTCCTGATATAGCACAATGATACAATCCAGAATGTCTTTGAATTAGTTCACAAAAGTTTAAAGTAATGTAATAATTCAAAAGCCAATGAGCACTTTAGTAATTCCAACGAATATTTTAAATAAATAATCCTCTCAAAATATATCGGATATCAACGACACAATTTGTAAAATCTGACCTTAAATGAATTTCCACAGACTGATCTAAAACAGGGATGAGTTATTTGTTTACCAAATCTCTATTTATACACATTTTCACTTGACCTATATCAACAGGAAAATGGGAAGCAATAAAATGGGGAGAAAAACTAGTCGAACTGTCAACAAGACTGGCCTTGAACTCATATGCTAGTAAACATTCTGTTTACTAGTGACCAGAATCTATAGTACTACTTAACTTCATGGACAATATTTAAACACACATTATAGATTAAATATACATAACAGCAAGAAAACAAAAATGATCTTATTCTACTTTATGCAATAAAATAATTAAGGCTTACTGATTTAATATTTTCCAAAAATTTCTGTATTTGAATAATAATAATAATAATAATAATAATAATAATAATAATAATAATAACGTCTTAATTTCAAGAGGGTAACTCAATTAGTTATAAAGAACCCATCTACCGTAAGGACCCCTATTATGTACAATATTTTAAAAAAATAATATATATATATATATATATATATATATATATATATATATATATATATATATATATATAGATATATGTGTGTGTGTATATATATATGCCAGGTTCCCATCTAAACACTGCACATACACAACAAAACACATACACAACACACATTTGCACCTGTGTCTACACACTTGAACAGATAATATAACAATAGATATAGATAGGCATGTGACAGTTTATGTACAAGCTTACATGGAAATGTCTGCAGGAAGTGGTGGACACTGAATATTTAACTGTTATATTTCATCCAAGCAATCATCCTTTTATGAAAGAATTGTACTGACTGAGCCTGTTTCATTTTCTTTGGAATAGTACTCCACACAAGAGCGTACTGAAAGCTTCTTCCAAGGAGTTCTTTCTTAGGCTTTGGCAGTGTGTGGTTATTTGAAACAGTGGACCTCAGATTAGGAGTGTAAGTATTGTTCTGGTCAATTAAAATGATAATGTAGATATTCAGGAGATGATTTGTTAGATATTGTATACTTCATTTGTGCTTTTCTGAGAAATATACTCTCATGTATACATACAATTTTCAGCCGTTTCACTTCTTTAAAAATGTTGCTGAATAGGGTATCAAGTATGATTTTACAAGCTGTTTTTGTAACTTTAACAGATTTTGTAGGTTTGTACTAGCAGGATTACCCGATACTTGCAATAGTCACAAAATGGCTGAACAAAACTTTTGTAGATCATAATGCTATGTCTGAAAGGAATGTTATTTCGAATTTTCTTAAGTAGCCAAAGGTATGGGTTAACCTTTCTAATGAGGTGATTGATAATTTCATTCCACAGTAAGCTATTATCCACTTGTACACCAAGTATATTATCAGTATTCATCATTTGTAAGCTGGTATTATCAAACAGAAGACTGAGATGGTTATACTGTAGTCTAGATCGCTTCTGTTTGGTAGTGATAAGTAAATCTTTGGTTTTGTCTGTATTAAGTAAATTATATTTTCATTACACCATGACTGAAGTTTGTTATAGTACACTTTGGAAAGTACATTTGTTTTGAATTTCTTTTGTATCCGATAAGGTTGTATCGTCTGCATAAAGATCAGTTGTTTGTATAGTATTTTCTATAGTTAGAGGTAAGTCATTGATAAACATTAGGAATTGAATTGGACGTAAAAATGACCGTTGTGGCACTCCACAATGTATAAGCTTTTCTTCAGAAAGATGACCATTGAGTAATACCGTGTTGAGACCTGATGTTTAAGTATGATTCAACCATGTTTGAAATATTGAAAAAAGTTTGGAAATGATCAAATAACAAATTAACTGAAAAAGCAGACAGAATATACTTGAGATATAGTAGTACGAAACCAATATTTCTGAATGAAAAGCAAATCGTTCTGTATGAATTCAAATAAAATATAAAATGTTGGATGCTAGACTATAAATGCCGAAATTTTTTTAAAACTTTTAAAGTATGAAAATCCATTTCCAAAAAAATAATTAGCGTACAGCATGAAATTGAAATCTTTAAAAACATCAAATTCATTCCAAAAATCAAAAGTAATAATGATAAAATTAATAAAGAGTCAACTTCTATTATTATTACATTTTCCTAAATACTAGATATAAGTTTCTAACAAAAGTATACGAATCCGTGACAGTCCATATTTTACAATTTCACACCATAGAAATAACAAAAATAATTACAAGTAGTGAGAATTTTAATAAGAGGAAACGTGATGACAACAATGCTTTCAGACACTTATATCACTATGCTGACACCATAGCATACGAGAAAAAGAATTTAAAAGCTACAAAGAATAGAATGGCAAAATTTAGAGTTCAGAAAAATACACTTATTAACATACCTGTAAACGAAGATAAAAACTTGTGAATGCAGATGCAATTTAGCTTGCATCCGCTTTCCAACTCCTTGGTCCGGAATGCTCGTACCCTCACCCTAAACGGGACATAGTTACAGGGCGACTGATCCAACCCTTGGCAACAGATTTGAGCGTCCATTACGTAACACATTCCTTTGCCACAAAAAATAACACGCTATTGTGCTTATTGATGTATGACATCAGAAAATCGGCTCACATATATCTCAGTTGTGTAGCGAAGGCAATACAATGTTACCGGAGTATTCAGCCAATATTTCAGCTTTGTTGTATGAAAATAAATTGTTGCAAAATTTGTCGTAACACAGTATCTTCCATCATCCGATTTTAAATCAGTTTTGACCCAGTGGCCAACTTCACTATTTGCATCATATGATTGAATTTCTCTTCTCTAACACAATTTCTGTTACCAGTTCATCAACCTTGCCCTTTACATTTTATTAACTCAAAGAATCGCACGGTATTTAAGCAATACACCCAATCATCCCTAAATGGCTGTCTAAGTAAATACTCAAAGTTCTCTATATCTCAAAACTGCTTCTTCACTGCACATCAAGAATGGACATTAGCTAGACTATTTGCATTACTGTAACAGGCAAATGAACTTCATAATTGCCCCCACCACTGTCCCCAATCTCTTAGTGTTTACTCCGATAGGCATTAACCTAGATTGCTCTAGACATAGGTTTCTATAAATTAACAACTAAGATAATTTTGTAAATGTCATATGAATAATATTGTCAATGATATTTGTTTTAAAGGGTAAGGTATCTGTTTGTCCTTAACGTTATCCTTTTGGCACTAACTTGCAAATTGTAACTAGAAACAAACATGATTTCATTCTGCAGGCCGTTTCTGTAGTATACAAATATGTCGGAATATACATAAACTTGATGTTGAAAAGCTTAAAGCAAAATTTCACATAAACTCTGGTGAGAATGTGCATAAACTCTGCTGAGCATGTGAATAAACTCTGCTGAAAATATACATACACTCTGGTGAGAAGGTGCAAAAACTCCGCTGAGAATGTGCATGAACTCTGGTGAGAATGTGCATAAATGAGTGATGAAGATAAATACTTGAGATGCATATTAATTTGTTCGATAAAGATCTTTGCCGAAACTAAATTTCAAATGCAACTTATTGTCCTTTCTGAAAATATTCTCAAAATGTGGTAACATATCTGAATCCAAATCCCCAACATATGCCAACTGGGGTTCTTACAACATCCCGAACATATGCCAACTGGGGTTCTTACAACATCCCTAACATATGCCAACTAGGGTTCTTACAACATCCCTAACATATGCCAACTGGGGTTCTTACAACATCCCTAACATATGCCAACTCGGGTTCTTACAACATCCCCAATATGCGCCAACTGGGGTTCTTACACCATCGCATGGGAGTTAATTTGGAAACGTTGGTAGAGAAGAATTGTATTGCCATTAGGCCTACAGAAGAATTGTATTTCCATTAGGCCTATAGACCCTTGAGCATACATACACAAGACAGTTACAAATTACATGATGGCGGTACAAATAATATCTATAGGCAATACATAGTCAATTAAAATGGAAATATAATATCTACAGGCAATACATAGTCAATTAAAAGGGAAAGATATTTATCATGTAAACAAAATTTATTTTAACCCTTTCCGCTGCAAGTTATCATTTGTTATCACTGACAGATTTCTGTAAGATATCATTTGTTATGATTTCATGATGAAAACATACAAACTTGTGTTTCGAAACTAAAAAAATCAATATGTAAATAACAATTTGTGTTTTATAAACATAATTGGTGAGGGCACTTTGTAAATATATTTTGTGAACATTGTGATTGCGATATTTGCTTTATTTTCTTGATAAAATCAGTCTGAAACCGCAGGTAAAACTGTCAAGGGGTAATAATGGCAGACATCGCTGTGTCTAGGAAGTACCTCTTCATTCGACTGTCTGTTTTGTAATTCATTGGAAACATAAATTAAGGAAAAAATACACTTCAAAGAAAGCGAAGTGTAAATACCATGTTCTAGAAGATTTACCCTTAAAATAAGAATTTATTATGTCAGAAACACATGGGATAATGGTATGTTGTGGAGTTCGAGAAGCGCTGTTTCTTACATCACTTAGTTTTGTGAAAATATGCAAAAAGCAACAAAGTAAATAATATCTAACCCATATACCGCATTATTACGAGTACTTATACAACATTCAAAGCATAAATCTGCAATCAAATCGATGAAATTCTGTAACGTAGCTGGAGTGTGTTATTGGTCATATCAAGGAAATGTCAAATTCTTCATGCTCGACTTAGAACAAATTGCAGTTCACTTAATCAACATTTATTTACAAAGAATATAATTGGGTCACCTCTTTGTAGATGTGGATCTATAGAAAGTACACAACACTTTTTTTTCTTGCGTTTATTACCAAGAACAACGCATCGAACTGTTTAAATCCCTCGTACTATATGGTAATTTAACATTAAATACCTTCTCGTATGGTGATACAACGCTTCCATAGGAAGTAAACATTCGTATTTTCGATGCCGTTCATAAATGTATTCAAAAGTCAAAAAGTTTTACTTAAGTGCACATATTACTATTTCTAACATGCATGCACTTCTGCGGGTCATTGACAGCTGTGAACAGTGATTTCCCCTATTTTTCCAAATGATTCGCTATCCCCTTCGCAACGACTCGCTCTAGAATGAAGTACTGTTCACTTTTAATCTCGTTTTTGTTCCTTTTTATTTATTTATTTATTTATTTATTTATTTATTTATTTACTTATTTATTTTCGTTCCTCCCCTTTTTTTCCTCCCTATTTTCTCAACTTTCTACACAATGTTTGACACATTTTAATTAACTAATTAATTTCTACTTTAAACTGCTTTCTTTTCTGTATCCTTTTCTCTCACCTACTCCCTCGTTGTTCGTCCTCTTGCTTCATGTACATTGGCTAAATGTTAATGTTTAAACAAGAGCTTCTTCAATTTGGCTGTTCAATAATTTTAATTTTTTGTCATTAAAACTTAATATCGTCTACCATATATTGATATATTTTTAAAACTTTTGTATCGTAAAAGGAGAAGAATATTATAAGCCACTGGCTTTAATTCTAATCCTTTACCTTCTATACTGTATTTCTTGTAATCACCAATTACAAATTTATGAAATAAAATATGTATAAAATAAGAAAATGCCTTTTTCTTAAAATAGATGCACCCACGTGGCATGTGTGGCGCCATTTTTATTCTTGGTTGTGTACTGATTCAGTTGGAAAGATGAATTTAGCTCCTTCATATATCGACTTTAGATGCTTCAGTTTATCGTCCGTGAATAGCTAAGGTAATGCTATTTATCGGCAACAATGAAATTAAAAGTAAAATTTGTTATGTTAGTATATATTTAGAGCTTGGAGATATTGGAAGTTCCATGTGTTATTAATTGTAGAACTTAACAGCACCGTGCAATCATCTTCACAAAAGCATATTTTTTTAAATTATTCTTTGTCTCACTGGACCTGTTTTACGTATTTATGCATATTCAATTTTTCTGACACTATATCTAAAAAAGTGCGTTTGTGTATTTGTCCTTTAAAATGACACAAGAGATCGACAAGTATGACGTATATAGTGAGTGGGTGGAATTATAGTAATTAGCATATTTACCAGCAGAAGTTATATTTTTTAACGCTGAAATGTACAAATGAGTTGAGTTTTTCAGTCCTTGATAGCAAAGAGGCTAACCGTGTTCCACTGTTGCCAGATTTGCCAGATTGGGTTCAAATTTTGATTTAGAAGAGGATGAAAAGGGCAGTGATATAGATTTTGTTGATCTGTTATAGTGATGTGGATCTGTCATCAAACGAAGAGGAAGAGGAGTGGAAGACAGCATCTTAAATGAGCAATGTTGACAGTCAGGCCAGCTCTGCCACCGATGAGGACTTTTGGCCATCAGTTGCCATTGCTGTTGACATCAGGAAGTTTATTGAGCCTACTGGATACAACCACTATGCTAGGAGAAGGTGTTACACCATTGGATTATTTATATTACCTATTTGTCGAGGACTTCTTCCGGTTACTTGCAGACCAGACCAACAGCTATGCAGCCTAGCAGCATGGGTCTGAGCAACGGTGGAAGGACACCAAGCCAGAAGAAATCAAGACTTTTGTTGGACTCCTCATCCTGATGGGAATAATCCAGATGCCCTCCTATATCGTGTATTGGTCAGGAAATCATTTCATTGGAAGCCTTGGTTCCGAGGAGAGAATGTCAGTGAGAAGATCTGAAAACTTCTCCAGTATCTCCATATAGATGCTGCAAGAAATGCAAACCATAATTATCGCCTTAAAAAGATCCGTCCAGTTCTTGATATGACTACCAGAAGCTTCAGAACCAAGTACAGACCACAATAGAACCAAACCTTTGACGAGGCTATGATCAAGTAAACGGGCCGACATTTTTATGAAGCAGTATATGGCAGCAAAAGCCCGTGAAGAGAAGATTTGAAGTGTGAATGCATTGTTACTTGCGGTGTGGATTCTGTCACCAGTATAAGATCTTCATGGGACGGTTTGATGAGGACAGAAGGCAAGCTCTGGCAACCAGAGTAGTACAAACACTCTGTAAGGGTCTCAAATAGAAATGTCACAACGTTTACATGGACAGAGTTTTCAGGACAACTTGATTGCAACTGTTCTCTATCTCAAGTTGGTGTACATCTGTATTAGCGTTTACCTATATGTACTTCTACATATATACAAACAGACAAACACATTCACACACAATGTTAAAAAACGCAGAAACACATCTGCAATTGTCGCTAATGGATGATAAAATTTTGACTAATCATATCAATTATTTCAAAGAACTTAAATTAAATATACTAAATGCGGTTTATATTTTATAACTGAATCATTTGCAAACATGAAGACACGTGTTGTCATCTTAGGACCACACATTCAGCAAGAAGTATAAATATAAACATGGTTAGCAGTTGAGCTATTGCACTCGGAAGAGTTGTATTTTGTATTCTATGGTATAAATACAATATATGTCTCCTGAGAAGTAAATATTACTCTTAACATTTCATACACGTGGAAATACGTGTAAGTAATTTGGTCTGAAGTCTCAATTGGAGAGGAGACAACCTTTCTTAGACTGAAAGATGGATCGAAGCTCGAGATGTCTCAGCCACCAGTAGTTCATAATTACCTGATCGATGGTTTACCGTAGCAATCAAATTAGGTCGAATTATCCGGTTAGAAGGCCCATGCAATGACGGAAATATGTTTTCCACCTCCTCATCAATCTTTTCCTGAGCAATGCCTTTATTATATTGTCTGAGACCGGTGCTTTCACCTTTCTGAACTTCCACATTGATGTTGCCAGAATGCTGATTGGGGATTTTTCCAGCAGCAAACAAGGAAACGTTGTTTTCGCTGCACAGCGTGCACGTCTTCAACACTCTATGGCCATATTGGGCAAGAAGCAAGAAGCGGAGCACATGCAAGCATTACTCCAAAAATCACATCATAAACCTGATAATGTTTGGATGTACTAAATATGATGCACACATGTGCCCCGGTGTATGTTTCCAGGCATACCATCAGCTGCTAAGTGTAGAAGAAGAGTAGTGTTGATCGCAGTTTTTGACAATTGTTTTGTTTATTTTTTTTGACAATTGTTTTGTTTTATTTACCTTTTCAGACTTTTTATTTGGGATAAATCATTATCAGTGAACTTTCATGTTTAGTTTATCAAATTTAAAGTTGTTTTGCTTTCCTTCATTACCTGTAAATTTTGTAGGAACACCAAGCATACATCTGGCAACCCCATGCTGTATACAAACTAAGGCAATTTTGTGTTCAATTATTTTCATTGAAAAGAAAACATTCTTCAATTTATAAACATCATGTGTATTCAAGTTTATTCATCCAGGTACCACGTACCATTTTAATTTTCTCGATATCACAATAATATCTATAATTTCTTGCAGTCATTTTAAACTCTTATCTAGCATAAGCCTTACTTACGATCGTCATCAGATCGGTCTGCTCAATAGGTATCTAATGCAGTTAAAAAAAAGGTTCGTTTATTTTCTCTCTCTCTCTCTCTCTCTCTCTCTCTCTCTCTCTTTTCGGCACATGCATCGATCTGGAGAGGATATTTGTTTGAAACAAGTGAATAACAAATATATTTCGTCGAGTCAGTGAAAAACTCAGTAAAGTGAAAATACTTAAGTTTTTCGAGCAAGCAAATTTTCTTCTTCGTTTATGCTCAAATGTATTGGCTAGCATATGTATAACAGACTGAAGTAGCAGATTTCTTACTGTATACCGCGCGATAATGTCAGCAGTTAACCGTTTATGTTCTACTGTGTTTTATGTATATTCGCACAGAAAATATCAGTAGTAACATAATTTTTCTTTTCAATTCAAGGTAAAACAATATATAAAAAATATATTAAAAAACAATTGAAGACAAAATTATAAGCACATCGTTGGGTTTGAACTTGGTTCGTCTGCGTGCGATATTTATCACTAGACTACGCAAGTATCTATCATAATATCCTGCATTTTCATGAAATTAGTCTTGTTTTATCTCTGAGGAAAAATTATGGATTTTCTCAAATTTGAAGAATTCCTCAACGCACTTTTAAAAAATAAATGGTTTTCAGGGTGCACAACTCCTAAACCAAAGAGTTATTCTATCTACCACTCTAAAATAAAAAAAATCACAGTATTGTCAGAATATCATAAGCGATCATGCACAATCTCAATTTGAGGAAAATTTTAAAGAACTTTGGGAGAGAAAATTGAAGATTTATAAGTATATATAAAAAAACACCTTTGTACGCGACATAGGTTGCCGTGGAATTATGATGAGAAACGGTACTCCATATATCGAAAATATTATACTCCCACGGAAAATCCTCGTATTTTAATGTTGCAATTACCGTGTCTAACAAAGAAAGGATTAAGTTTAGACATAAAATCCGTATTTGCATACCACGGTTTCAATTCAGTGATAGGAGAAAATCATATGCTTTCGAAGGACATTAATAAGTTTCGAGGAGGGGATTAGCGTTAACAGTCAATGTGGTGACGACGAAATGCTGTAATAACTAACAAATGTACTGTGCGAATAATGTGAGAATTATAAGATTGTCTGACAAACAACATAGATTTCTAACAGTTCACGATGTTTTCATTTTCATAAATTAATGCTAATTAGAAGAAAAAAGTACCGATTTGGATCATGTTCTCGTTTCATAGTTACGACTCTAGGTCTCAAAATAATATAACAGAAAGATCGTGAAACTAACAATGTAAGTAAAATCAACAAGCAATTTATTTCTAGACAATTAAAGTGAAAATTCAAAAGACACTTACAGTAATGTGAACTAAAATCCAAATAATCCGATAATCCAAAGCGTCCTAATCACAAGTCCTAAATATAGAGTGCTCCGAAAGAATTCCAGTAGCCTTGAATGTCATAATGTGCTAGTGTTCTTGAATGTTCTAATATGCCTGAATGATATAATCCAGAATATATTTGAATAAATTCACATCAATCCCAAAGTCAAGTATTAATCCAATATGAGAATGAACACTTTTGGTAATTCCATTTAGTATTTCAAGTAAATAATTCCTCTCTGAATTTGCTCTGAATTTTCACATCACAAGTGTGAACATCTGATTATTAAAATGATTATTCTTAGACTGACCATTTGAATAAGAATGAAATATTGTCCACCAAAATCTCTATATATAAACATAAGTCACGTGACATTATGTTCTAGAAAATGCGCAACTCTAATGGAAATTTTCCTCTGCCTAAGTGACTTTTCGCACATAAGCCGTGGAAAATTCCACTCTGAGTACTAAATGCTATGTAAACAATTCTGACCTTGAACTCAAATGCAGTAAACATGTTGTTTATAAAATGACTAAAGTACAACATACTTTATGGACACATATTATAAATTCAACATACATAACATCATACTTATATTTATATAATAAACTTTTCAAGCATCAAGCGCAAAGTAACTGTGTCCGTAAATGAACGCTGGAGAGAGAGAGAGAGAGAGAGAGAGAGAGAGAGAGAGAGAGAGAGAGAGAGAGAGAGAGAGAGAGAGAGAGAGAGAGAGAGACAGACAGAGAAACCAAAACATAGACAGAGAGAGACCACGTGTGAATAGTAGTATCGCAAGTGCGAGTAATTGAGCTCGCTGCATTTTCAGTCGCAAGTTATCGGATTCATGGTTTATTAAATAAATAAAATGATGTTAAGAATGCGCAGTTGTTATCTACTAAATTCATCTAATTAGTGATGCCCTTGATCATTAAAAATAAATTCTTTGACTTGCTGCAAATGGCTGATGGCGAAATGACTTAAACAGGTCAAATGATACGTTTTATTCTTGATTAATCTATTGACCAGGTTTGTGAAATGCCAATCAAATCTAAGATAGTATACATACTCAAACCAACTAATATAATAATTAAAAGAATCGTATCATAAATATCATTTGTGTCGTTTTCAGGAACTTATTTCTAAATTCTTTTTCTAATCAGTCACCGACATTTACAGAATTTCGATTGAGAAAAGTGGATCTTGTATTGATTTTGTATAAACTATGCACAAAGAAGAATCGATTTACTGCTTATCAAAATTATAAAATTATATTGCATACATATTTGTTTTATTTAATATCTTAAAAAATATAGTGTGAATTTTTTTGTAAATACAAAATATAGAGTGTGTGAAAAAATGTGTAAATACAAAATATAGAAAGAATTTGATAAATGTAGATTTGTAAATAAAACAGACACATCCCAACCAGTATCACCAGCGAGATGTGCGGCTACGACGTCACCGGAAGAGAAATGGAGTTAATTCGGTTCGTCTTGGCGTATCTGGATAAAGAAAATATGGCGCGGCTATGTGATAATTTAAATCCAGCTTATATCTTTATTATCCGAATAGCCACAACTGTGATAATTGGTACAATAGCTTGGAATTTATTGAGAATTACTGTAGTGATAACAAGGCTAGAGGCCGGAATTGCTTTTATTTTATATTTTAGCAGTTGATTTTCAACTGCTTTTGGGGTTTACGCAAAAAGCGCTTCAACAACAGATCCAAACAACTCTAGGCTCGACTCACATCTTGGATATACATTGAGCTCACTTATTCGCTCTCGTCGATTCTTGATACTGCAATTTATGAGGAAGTTGTAAGTTGTAAGTTAGGAGTATGGCATGAGATCTGTCCAAGGGACTTGAGTGGAGATTGCTTCATATTGCAAATCATGCAAAACTACTGGTGCACCATAATCCTCAGAGGGATAGTTTTGATATGGCAAAAGCTTGAATTGGTTCTGGAGTTCCTATTCTTTCTTTTCGCCAAGGGGCCCTAATGGGGTTAAATTTAAATTTAAATGTGTAATTGAAGTGATCGAAAGGACATCGTATTAAATTAAGCACAGCGACCCCCCCCCCTTCTCCGTCAAAAAGCTACTAATCCTGTCCTCGGGGATGTTTAGGTGCACTAAATCCCCAGAGATGACCATGGCCGGGGGTTGACAGACTAGAGGCAGCAGATAGACTTTTGTAAATTTTGAAATAAAGGTCAAAGTTTCATGCGTCAAAGGTCATAAGAGGTCATAAAAGTGTGAAATAGTATTTAATGTCCTGAAAATTATTTAGAGGTGATAATAACAGACCAACAGAATAATCTCTCATAATTGAAAGTGTAACATTTAATAGCTTAAAGCCTTTTCTCAAACTTTTATGAATGATGAATGAGGTTAGGTTTATGCAAAATATTGCTTTTTCATATGTTGAACTTATAAAACCATCTTAAATCGAACCTAACTTTCGGTCAATTCAATTTACGCTTTTCTTGAGTCATGTTAGGAAGATTTGCAAAACTTATAATGTTTTAAAACTGTTCTTTAAACACAGCTAAAAACAGATTTGATACGGTTGGTTTTGTTGAATGTGAATTTAATACCTGTTTCGTAACTTTACAGTTTTATTGTTGTACTTAGACAATCGTGGTGATTAAAAGAGATATTGATTTCAATAGCACGATAATTACTATAAACATCCAGTCATTTTAGCACGGAAGGATATCCTTCTTGATGTTAGATATATACAAATTAGTGTTTATAACCTTTTGAATGTTTGTTTCTCAAAACAGCTATTTGAAAAGAGAATTATCTCCAGAAAACTCCATGGTTTCTTTAGAAGGTCTGTAAACAAGTCGAGATTTCATGGTGAAGCGGTCAATCTTTGTAATTATTTTTCAACGATGCCGAACCATATATAAAAAAAATAATAAGTAGAAAAATTAGAGACCCTGGCTCTATAGAAGTCTAACTAGATCTAGCGATTACACTCATAATGAGAGCAGAAGACAGACTCATTTTTAGTGATTGTTTTACGTAACTAAGGCTTTAAACATCCTAAACAAAAATGAAATGCAAAAGGTAATTCATGTGCAATTTGAAATATTAAACACAAAATTTGCTCAGTAAATAATTCAATATACAAATTGGTGTTTCAGTAGAATATACTAATTAATATTACACGTAGATAGATACCAGCCAACGAGAATATGATAAAATATATAATTACCAAAATGGATGAGGAACACAAATGCATGTCTAAAAGTTCAAAAGAAACATAACAGATTTTTATTCTATGCCGTAGAATCCATGCTAAACCCACCAAAAGATCATCCATACAAACTCTCCAAATACAACCTTGGTAGGTGTCAGCGTTGGTTTCATATATGCCTAATCAAAATAGACGACATTGATGAATTCGAAAATGAATTCAACATGTGACTTTTTATATGAAATCTTAGATAGAGTTATAAAACCAGTTATTGTGACCGAGTAGTGAAGAGAAATACACGTGGACATGTTGATTGTATAGGCAGGAAAATATTTATCGTTATTATGGAATAAAGAATGTGTCAATATTGATGTCATCTTAAATAAACAAACATGACAATAAAAAGTACCTCTGCGTGAAGTTTCTAAAATTATTTAACTCCTCGTGTGCAGTCAAGTAGTTTATTCAAAAGAAGTAATGCCTAAAGCGGGGTCTGTTGTGGAATTAAACAACTACCAGCCTCAGTTACAATTTCTCAATGTTTTATATTGTGATTTCGAAAGTGTAATGAAACCAGTATACATCTGCGAACACGACACTAATAAATCATTGACAATACTAAAGCTAATAATATATCATCTGGATTTTGTCTTCAAGTCAACACCGTGTACACCGACTATTAGAATATGATGGGTATTATTATATCTATAAATTAGTTTGGCAAAACATCAATCCATTTTCTGGTTTCACTTTGAGTGAAATACTTCGACATTCTAGTGTTATGACTCTGTTCAACTTTTCCACTATAGCTACTTTTTTGTCTGAGTAAGTTGAAAAGTACTCAATGTTTTTCTTTTTCAACATATTCTTAACTTTTTTTGTCGTAACTCTTTTCCTTTATCAAACTGCATATTTTTAGACTTTCGTTATGTGAACATTTTTATGAAATTATCGTGTTTGTCATCTTCTTTTTCCGTTTATACTTTCTCAACCCATGCGTAATTTGAGAAGATATATATCGCTATCAAAATGTATTTGTATCCATCGTTTTATTTTTCATATACTTTGATGTCAACAGTGTCTGCCATCCACTGGTCATTCACGTCACTAACGTAAACGCTTCTGAATGGAAATCGTTTTCTAAAATGGTTGTGTAAAATGTAGTGAAGCATTCTTTCAATTCATCATACTTTATTTTACTTTTGTCCCGTATAATTTGTTCCCACAATTGATTTACATTTGTGTAAGCAACTGCACTCTCCGGATTGTAGTAGAAGTGTCTTAAATACTGTTCATTGTCTTGCTCTGCAAAGTCTCAGACATCAGTCATTTAAAACCGTATAAATTATTCATAGAATATGCTACGCTTGAGAAATTGTCTTAAGGTGTTATCAACAAGACAACCGGACATCCATCGACAACGGAAATTTTTATTTTCAGTAATTTGCAACATTTCTTTAATACTTTGAAATATATGAATGATTTTAGATTTTGTGTCAAATCTTGCCATTCCTACGAGTGATTCGAAAACAGCTACTTCATATTATGTATCACCATATGCTGTTTTTAATAGAACTTTGTTTTCCGTGAATTCTATCTCTGTTTTGTTGAATCGTGAAGATTGACCTTCTAAAGTTTCAAAGATCTTATTGTACTATAAGTTTAGCCGAATACGAATTTGTTATATTTACTCACATCAAAAACACAGTTCATTCCTTCTTCATACCGTTGTTACGACCCTATGGTAAGAAAACACGTAACAAAAAGAAAGTGAAACCAACAATGTTTGTAAAAATCAACAAACAATTTATTTCTAAATAATTTAACGTGAAAATCAAAATACACTTACAGTATCGTGTATTAAAATTCAAATAATCCAATAATTATTAGTGTCCAAATCACAAGTCCTGTATAGACAGAAACTATAAAATGCTCCGAATGAATAAATGTTTCAAGTTAATGAATCTTCGTAATGAACGAATATTCCGAATGAAAGATTGTTCCGAATGAATGGGTCTGTAATGTCTTGATGTACCAACGGTAATGCAATCCTGATCATATTTGCGAATGTCCACAAGTATCCGAAAGTCATAAATATAAATCCAAATTTTTATGAATACTTCAGGTAACTCCATTGGATGTTCCAATAAATAATTCTAGTCGAATTATTTATACAGCAATACAGCATTACAGCATTACAGGGTTACAAGATTCCAGCACGGCTATTATTCCAAACATCTGATGATTCCAAAGGCTGATCGTAAAAACAGATCTTTTTAACACAGGATTTAAAATGGAATGAATATAATTCGTATATCAAGATCTTTTATATTCTTTGCAAATGGCATATTTCACAACAGGAAACGTGTCATATTACGACCCAGAATGCAATATTAAATGCGTCTATTTAGTGGGAAAATACTGAAAGAATGGTAAACAGCTCTGACCTTGAACAAAAGGTCAGTAAATACGTTGTTGACAACGTTAACTAAACTTAAGTGCGACTTACTATTTGAGACAATTTTAAAGTACAGTCATAGGCCAAAAGTTTAGGCACATTATTGATTCCATATACATAATTCCGTAACACCGTACAGTTTTAAGAATCTTGCTATCGGTATTTATTATGCATATCTTAATGTTATCGTCATTAAATGTAATTTGTAAATCTTCATATTTTCTAAAACATTTGCAAGATTCCGTTCTCGATGTTTAAAATCGACTAATCAACATTGTGTCTTCTCTTGTATATTATTTTGTAAGACAAGTAGCTTTGACCACACTTTTTCAAGATCTAAACTTTAAACAAATTTACGTTATATCTAGAGATTGAAATTGATGCTTTTATGTTAATTTCAAGAAATTCTGAAAATTGCTGAATCTATCACAATATTGCATTGTGCCATTATTTATGTCGTGTAAATATTTCAAAAATAGTTCCGCTCACTCAATATATAGGACTAAAATGTGGTCCACGACTAAAGTGTATTTTGAGTTGCTATTTAAATTAATGTGTTTTAGCGAGCTGAGAGTATTCTAGAGTGTGAATACATTGAGAGTGCTGGCATTTAAATTTCTGGAAATTTTCGGTGCATTTTAAATTTACAAATGTTCTAAAGATGTTCTCGTATAGCGATACAAGGATGTGTAAACCTGTTTTAACCAGTTGACTGTTTCGGCGATTTACCAGTGTTCTAGATGTGTTCTCGTTAAGTGTTACAGTACTCCCATATTTATAGTTCTTACTTAATTATTTTGTCTTGTTGAATCCCGTGTGCTATCAAGTAGTTAGTTGTAAGCTGACTTTATGGAATTGGAATAATCTGCTTCATGACTTTACAGAAATCTATGTTTGTTGGTTGATCTATTGACATCTTAAACACCGCTTTCAAAAGAACACTGTAACCGACTATTAGAGCTGAGTTTAATGTTACATGATTAACTGTGATAAGAAGTTTGTTTGTCTCACTTTCAATTTATTACTGTGAAATTTCACAACATTTCTAGAATTGGATTTGGCTGTTCTTTTGGTAGAGTACCTAATTTAGCTGCTTGTTCTTTGACAAATTTCGAAACAGAAATAACTTGGCTGCAAATTAACGTAACATCTTGTAGAAATATACCCAACTACACAGCCAATAATGCATTTTATTTAAACTTGTTTGACTTTGAGCATGACTTTCTGTAAACAATGATTTCACTTGTTCCTGTCTTAATCTCTCTGCTTTGGATCTTTTAAATTTTTGTGAACGTTTCCCAAATTGTCTGTTATGTTCAACTCTACAAAGATTTTTGGACTTTTGAGAAGTAATAATCTTTTCAATCTTAGATTTTTAATTTATCTTTCGTTTTATCTTTTCTTTTTACCTTCCATTAATTTTCAACGAAATTATAGGGTGCACGCAGACATGATTTTTGGGCTACTTGCAAATTTAGGTACATATAACCTGATGTTTTTGATGGTTTAAAACTTAACTTTCCAGTTATCCCAACTTATTTTCTACTTGATAAAAAGTCCATTTAAGGTTATCTTTAATGTAACTTTAAAAATTGATCCGAACTCGCCCTTCAATTATGTTCAAAGTAACAGTAGTAAAATTTGAATAGTGAAAAGTTCATTGAAATATAGTAATACATTATACATGATGGACACTTAGAGATGATCATAATGGAAATCTTGTATGAAGGAGTATTTCCAAAAGTGGAATGTAGAAAATAGAGATTACCATAAACGATTAAATTAAGAAAATAGAGAATATGGAAAGGAATAAATAAAACAGTACATAAAAGAAAGATACCATAGTGATGGTTATTTCAGAGTAATTCACAATACAAAAAATGTAATTTTGCAGGCATTGAAACAAAACATGAAATCATGTACAACGTTAAAAATATTCTGTGTTCCATCTATTGACTTCTGCTGCAGATGGCTGAATTTGACAAAACCTGCAGGTTTTAGTGATGATGACTATTTAGACAGAGATCATGTTTTTCTTTGCGCTTCTTCTGACTTGACTGACCAGTAAGAGCAGAGACAATGTATCCACTGGACAAACATGAGATAGATGGTGGCCAAAAAAAAAAACAAACAAACAAACAAACAAAAAAAGATAAAAGATAAAATGTCATCGAAAAGAGAGATACGGGAACATAATAGAAAAGTCGAAGCTTTCAAAACTGCCAAATTTAATATTCAGGAGATTTTAGATAAACATGCCTTAGTCTATTTTATCTCCACTGTATCTTTCCCGACAGTCTTAAGTAAGTAATACAGACATGCCAATAATAATAAACAGTTGTTTCAATTGTTGTCAAAGATACAAAGGGCATCCAGTATACATTTATTTGAATGTAATCAAGCTAGCATGCAGTGTTGATAGAGGTAGCTACAACTTCAATACTATACCTATTGAAGTATCTAATACCATTTGATGACATGTAAACTTTCAACTCTGTCATTGATTCATTAAAATCCGTTATTTGTTTCTTAGAAATTTTTATACATCTATTAAATTACCTAACACTAACGAAAGATACTAACAAATATACATCAACAAAATAGTAACCATTCACTCGAAAAATCGCAGATTTGTCCTTAATCATGAAAATTCAAAACAGGAACTAAATTGAATCGACTGGTACATGTCTATTATGTCCCTGTACCGAATATAGTTATTCTACTTTACAGTGTTGTATCTGAGTTCAACAAAATGTTAAGGATCATATCATTAATGTTTGCTGCACGCTTGAATCACATTAAATATACAGTAATCGAAAAAATGTAGCAGCTACATGTTTCCATTATGACAGTTTCCATTTATTTATTAGAATAGGGGTAGTAAAATGGATGATGTTCTTGTACGGCACACATTTCTAATTTAGTACTTAATGTTATTTTGATGGCATATTAGTAGTTAAGTAGCCGAAAGTGGATGAGTTCAGAATGATCATCCATCTAGTTACTATTATTAATGGTCAAATTATCAACGCAAATACCTCGCCTCTGGGGAAACAATTAAAGTGAACTGCATTTATATCATATATTCTTATTTTTCTTCTCACAGAATGAGCAAATATACATTAGGGACACGAGGAGATAATTGGAAATTGTAAAATGTCTCTCCGTTTGAAATATAGTTATGATCTTGACCGGCTAGGACAAATGTAGCAGCTATTAGTAATGAATTAGTTGATCTACTGAGGTCTTTGTTTAAATGTATATGCAAAATTTGTGTTCTAAAGAATCGATCAAAGAAATTTAAAGAATATAAGGGGGTGGGGGACGTAGATTACTTGACCGTAAGAGGTCGTTTTGCGGGAAACATTACTCAGGAATTCAAAATGCAGTGAATTGCATGAAGTTTTTAGTACAAAAGTGTCATTTTTTATGTAATATAAAATGAAAGATCTATATTAGTAAGTGTGCTCTGAAAAAAAAAGACAAATTGCTTATTTTAAGCCAGCATCAAAATATTTTAACAATGCAGTTTTGGAGAAGTTATTCAGCAGAGTGAATTTTTCCATATTTGTTTTCTATGTCTCCGAGAAGATGAAATTTGATTTCTCAGCTCATCTCTATTATACAGTCCATTCGTGATACACTAGCGTTTTGGGCATTATTAACTCTCATCTTTATAAGAGCTTAACCAGATTTGATTTACACCTTTATATCTACATATTAGCAATGAAAATTAACTTTCTTGACTTTCACTTTTGTCCCTTGTTAGACAACAAAGTTAACCCATTTTGTTGTTATGACATTTCAACAAGACTTGATAAACAATTATGTGTCCACAAGATCTCACATGAGTTTAATTTTCACCTTTCCAGATAATTGATCTGCTGAAGTTATAGCCCCTTTCAAAAGAAAATGTTTTAACCCACCCAATTGTTCATTTCTTGACTAATACACAATAGAAAAATTATTTTTGATTCAGCTAAGACAGTCTGTGTCCCAGTATAATTACGTATTGTCTTTACAGACATCAATATCAGATCTTCCTGAACATAAAATTAGACTATATTTTGAATTGCTACCACATTTGTTAGGACTTCTATACAAAGACACACATAAATAGTTTGATTACTCATAGCTATAGGAAGAGGGTCCTTACACTGTCCCATAATGGGCACCACCCCTACCTACAGACCCTTCAAACGCTATCTACCTTAAGGACAGGGTTTGGGTATAGATTGGGTATAGAAGAGGATCATCTTAGCTGTGTCCTTTTGGTTTGTTTTTCCATGTTCAATTAACATTTTCAATTAACATTTGAACCTATCGATTGTAGAAAGTAAACATCTTTATACATACATACATATACAAGCATAAACAAAGTGAAGAAATTAAAAATAACTTACAGTTTAGAATTTCCTTAATTAGTCCTAAATTGTTCTAATTCACTAATCCGGAAGTAATCCAAAGTATTCCGAATGAAAACACTAGTGTGCTTGTACGAACAATTTTCAGTTCTAAATCCAAAATATTAATTCCAGGTAAATTCCAACGGAGTTGAATAATGTTCAGATCGTTAGTACGTAATCCAAAAAGTACTATTTAGAAATAGGATTTTCCACTAAGCTGAATCACAAACAATAAATAATCCTCCTCTCTCTTTACTATCTGAAGTAATAATGAAGAATGAATCGAGCAGTGAATAAAATATAGTTGTATAGCCTCTTACTGCGATAAAAGGAATCTAAACGCTGAAATTACGTTCTAAAACAATTCCCATCTTCCAGTAAACAACTTTTCCTGAACCAATCAGAAACTAGGTCGCGCATGTCAACCTAAAAGTAATTTCGCACTACAATAATAATATCTTATTCCAAATCAACAAAGTGTTGACTTTTATTAGAGACATGGGATCCAGGTCATGAATCAGCACGCGCTACTCACGTGACTCACCATTGTTGTGTTAAGTTGACCGACATAATTATTGATTTTCTTAGACAAAAGCGATGACTTATGTGGCATTCCGTAAACAATATATACAATAGCGTAGGCTACTGAATTAAAGAATTATAATACAAATGTCATAAACTAAATGAAAACTTTATTATAATTTAAAGATGATACATAATTTCGTAACAATACATACATACATAGATAGATACATACATACATACATACATACATACATACATACATACATACATACATACATACATACATACATACATACATACATACATACATACATACATACATACATTCATATATTCATACATACATACATACATACATACATACATACATACATACATACATACATACATACATACATACATACATACATACATATTATTCACATTTACTGCCATTTTATGAAACTTAAGTGAACAAGAGAGAGTGGTGACCCTTTCATACAAAAAATTAACACAACCTTAAACATTTTTGGAACAAAGATACACAATTTATCCACGAGTAACTTAAAAGTAAAATGGGGTCATAATTATCTTGACATTCCAGATTTGGAGAAAATGATTTTTATTGAGAGTCAAGGAACAGAAAATAGACCGAACATACTAGTCATGCAAAACTAGTTGAGCGCAAATTGTATGACGGATGAAAGGTCTCTGCAAAGTTAAATATCAAGAAAAGCAACGATATGTGTTATTGTATCCTTAGTCTTAAAACGTAATGGTATCTTACAAACGACTTGCTGCTCTCTATGTTTAGTAATAATGTACTTTACAAACAGCTTCCTGATACAAAGTCAAATAATGAATGTCCTGTGGATATTATAACATCCATAATAAACTTTATAAAAAAATAATCCCTCGACTAGACGCACATATAATACGTACAAGGGTAGCAAGATATAATGGATGATATAGTATTGGTATTAACGTAAATCAGGATAAACGAGTGTCACTAAGTTATCGTCTCAATGAAAGTGTGGTCAACTTAATGGTGAATAAACAGTACTCTCTCTCTCTCTTTCTCTCTCTCTCTCTCTCTCTCTCTCTCTCTCTCTCTCTCTCTCTCTCTCTCTCTCTCTCTCTCTCTCTCTCTCTCTCGTACTCTTTCTCGTAAAGCGTACACGAACTTCATTCAGTTCGCTTAAATATTCAGCTTAAGTTCCTACCTTTCTACACAACACATACTTATGTATGTATGTGTGTATGTATGTATGTATGTATGTATGTATGTATGTATGTATGTATGTATGTATGTATGTATGTATGTATGTATGTATGTATGTATGT
The DNA here is from genome assembly GCA_029931535.1 of Margaritifera margaritifera. Classification (NCBI taxonomy): domain Eukaryota; kingdom Metazoa; phylum Mollusca; class Bivalvia; order Unionida; family Margaritiferidae; genus Margaritifera; species Margaritifera margaritifera. The sequence goes on from JAQPZY010001491.1 coordinate 1,428,360, forward strand.
ATGTATGTATGTATGTATGTATTATAACGGGAGGGGAAACAAGTGAAGTGGACATGACCTACATAGAGGGGGAGTACAAACTGCTAAACAAAATGTTGACAATTAGGTGAAAACCTTTTTAAATAAATGTTGGAAAAATCTGACATTTATTGGGTTGTTATGCATGTCAATAACAATTGCTATGAGAATTTGTAAGGTTTCCTAAATCAAATAGATTTTGATGAAACTTGAAAGCACTATACAATTATGGAAATAAAAGGAACTTTATATAATCAATAGGAAAATATTGGTATTATAAATCACAGGCTTACTATCTCTTATAAATATCACATTAAACACACAATTTTACTAACGTATTAGGTAATTTGGTAATATTGCACTTATATGTTTCTTTTCATCACTTTGAACATATATAATTCCTTGATAAAACAAAAAAAATTTTTTTTTGCTTTGTATAATGAATGTACTTTTCTTAAGACCTTATTGTACACATGCATGGGTTAATATTTTTGATGTTAACAGATTAAAGGTCGTTTAACATAAAACGGTGTTTAAATTCGTGGTTTCGTGCATGTGTATGTATTCATGTGTGTACGTGTTGTGTGTGTGACAGGATCTGTTCTAGGATAGGGGAAGAAACTCTTTTCAACTATTTATGGAGAAGTTTATGATTTTGGTCCCTTGGTCTTTTCTTCCGTTATGTTAATGGGACGAGAATCTACGTAACAATTGGGTCTCGTACATTCAAAATGGCTAAAGAATCGCTCGATTCAAAGGAAGACAAAAATTGCAGATTTGCACTAGTTTGCAGAATTTTCACATTGTGAACACTGCACTGAACAACATGGGGTTATTGAAATTTACTCTTCAAAACTAGTAAATGTTACAAAGACTCCAGCACAGTTAAATTCCATGCAGGGTTTTCGTACACAGTTTCCTCGTAGTCTTTTTGCCATCACATTTACCAATGTGCAATCGGAGAGAGAGAGAGAGAGAGAGAGATGTTTGGTGGGTGGGCAACAATGATCAATGATTCATATGAGGGAAGACAACTGAAGGGTTTACTGCATAGTGTCGGCCTCTAACCCGTGTGAATTTTGGCGTATAGAATCTACTTTTAATATAAAAATCATATTTGCATCACTATATTTAATTCATAACCCCTAGACTGTATGTGCGTGTGTCCGACAAACTCGTGAGGATCAAGTGTGTCCAACAACATATACAAAAAAAAACTGATTCTTCTATTAGGGTAATGGTGCTTTCAGACAAAACTACTTACTACACCTTGATGTTTTTCAGATTTTATCACCATAAATATAAAGGCAAAAAGGGACCATTTTCTTCAACATTCAATTATTTTACAAGGATATGTGTCGAAAAACCCAACATGAAATACAATCTTATCAGGAGTGTTTGAAAAAGCTGCAGGTCATGAAGGACACATTTTGACAACTTCGTGTTATTCATACCCGTAAAAGTATCGTGCATTATTCACATTTTGAAATTATTTGCAATCTATTGTAAATCTGCAATGAACTTACCTGGAATCTGGGCGATTCTTCCTCAATTTTGTGTGTGCATGAAACTCGGTATGTGACGTAATTCCCACCACTGAATATTTAGGAAAAGACCAGACCATTATCTAGAGTCAAGTACAATTATTCTTTTCACAAAGTTCAAAGTCATTGAACATTTCAGTTTCTATAAGTGTGTGTTTGAAACTGGAAAAGTGAGTACTATTTTGCATGTACTCAAAGCCGATTCTATTTCTTCTTTCTTTCACCATTTTTCTTATTCTTTGAGGGCAATATATGATCTAAGATCATTCCATATTCTCTACGCCGCCACCCCCATCCCGCCTCCTCCCACCCCCCTCGCAGAAAGCTATCACTCATTGTCAATGATCTCATTTAGGGACCAACCGTTTAATTGGGGGGGATTGGATTTTTCGATCCGGAATTCTTCTTTTTCTTTTACCTCAAGATAATTTTTTCTTTTTCAACTAATAGTATGGATATAAGTTTGTTTTCCGTAATCAGACCAAGAATTTTTTTCAAGCTAGCTTACAGTCTGTAATTTCTTTTGCAAAAAAATTCCCAACCCCCCGCCCCCCTCCCCCTCCCCCCCCCCTTCATCCCTCGAGGAAAAATAAATGGCTGGTCTCCTACAGTCGTGACGCTCATCCAATACTTTCGTTGACAGTTTATAAGTGAACTATACGATTAAGTGTGCTAAGTGGCTACTTGACTGTATGCATACTTTACTGTGATGAGCCATGATTGTGTTCATATTTATATTGTTGTATCAAGTGTCCTCTCGGTTTTCAGAGCACATAGAGGAGATCATATGATGCCGACACATTGTGTATGATTACTACTAAAATAGAGCCTATCTTCTTTTACAGCGTAAGACATAAAATTGTGGAAATTTTGGGAGTTATTGGAATATCTATGCCGATGTGCATAAGCCGGGTGACAGAAGTTTTGAGGTTCGGATGGGAAGGCTAGGATTGGACCGAAGAGGAATATCCGATAAAGCACAAAAATCAACATGTTTTGCTGCAGAATTGTTGTTTGTTTGTTTGTTTGTTTATTGTTGGGTGAGGGTTGCGGGTGGGGGAGAGGATGTTGCTTCTATTTATTTTGTATTCGTTCTTAGCTTTGTCGTATTAAATATATCCGCACATGAGTTAGACACCCAAATTTTAGTTTGCACGCAAACAAATATAAATATACGCATTTTACTCGTGTGTTGAATTCCAAGATTGGTGGAGTTTATTTAATTTTCATAAGATAATTAAGGAACTTATACTCGAACTGTAAATTCATAATTTAAGCTTTATGTCCTTTCTCGTGCCTAGCGGCTACCTACGTTTGAACGTTATGCTTTACTTATATCATAAATAGTGCATCAGTTTGTATAAGTCAGGTTAGCAGATTCGCGATCAACCATTTTACATGGATAAGATGTAGATTGTAGAATTCAAATTGTTATGACATCTGTGCAATGTTACGTAACCGTTCATCTGTCGTCAGTAGTCTTTCTTCTCTTCTCTAGTAAAATTCTAACACACGCCTCCAAGCCAAGATCTTATTCTTCAAGAGTATACTGTATACTGGAAAGTGTTCAGATTAGTAATTTCACCAGATTTAAGTAAATAAAATTACTATTTTAATTTTGCACACAACACAACGTTTCAATGATTGTTTTATGTACTGCATTATAGAATTCCCTTTGTATACGTGAGGTTCAGCACCTTGTCATTACATTTATATACGTGTGTGTGTGTGTGTGTGTGTGTGTGTGTGTGTGTGTGTGTGTGAGGTTCGGCACCTTATCATTACATTTATATACAAATCTGTGTGTGTGTGTGTGTGTATATGTGAGGTTCGGCACCTTATCATTACATTTATATACAAATCTCTGTGTGTGTGTCTTTATGTGAGGTTCGGCACCTTATCATTACATTTATATACAAATCTTTGTGTGTGTGTGTGTGTATGTGAGGTTCGGCACCTTATCATTACATTTATATACAAATGTGTGTGTGTGTGTGTGTGTGTGTGTGTGTGTGTGTGGACGGGGCGGTTGCCCCGGGCGCTATAGGTCTTGGTGCGCTAAAACAGCTGATACAAATTCGGGCCTCGTATTCTTGCCCTTTGGGCCTTCATCGTCGGGCTCCATTTACCCTTAGTACGCCACTGACTGCAGAAACCTTTCACCATAGGTTAAAACTACAATGGGTTAGTAAATTTTCTTAATGGGGTATAAAGTTCTCAGTCGACTTAAATAAGATTGTACAGGTGAATTTCGAAAGTAAACCACACATGCTAAATAAGTTTATGCGGAATTGGGCAAAGCAAACTCTAACACCAATCGGTAAAAAAAAAAAAAATCTTTGAAAACCTCAGTGATTCCAAAATTAAATAATTTGTTCATCTCCTTGCCAAACCCTCCGCAAAATGTTATTAGAAAATTGAATAAAATATTTTTCACATTTATATGGAAGTCAAAAGTAGGTAGACTTAAAAGAGAGAGTGAGTATATTTCAGAACATCGACAAAGGGGGGGGGGTAGCAATGATATATATTAAAATATTTATATTAGCTCTAAAAATGACTTGAATTAGTAGACTTCCTACGACTAGAAGAAAATTTGTTCACGTGTTTGAATATGAAGTATGCGAGATCAAAAACATTGCCATATTAAGAGATGAATATATAGGTAAATTATCAAAGGACACAAAAGATATGTTCTGACGTGATGTTTTATCGGATTGGAAGCTTTTAATAGAAAGAAACGTATCTCAAACAGGAGATCTTATGACAATGAACTTGTGGATAAACACACTAATAGGAGTAAACAAAGCACCAATTATGTACAATAGGTGGATTAAATGTAATATTATATACATATACACACACACACACACACACACACACACACACATATATATATATATATATATATATATATATATATATATATATATATATATATATATATATATATATATATTATATATATATATTAGTAATATGCTTACATACCAGGAAGGTTTTCCTGAATTTGAAAGCTTTAAAGCAAAGTAGGGCATCAATACAGATGTTCATGCCTTTGAAGGTGTCAGTTAGATTAAAGAGTCATTATGTGTAAAATTCAACCTAAAATTGAATTCATTTATGAATGACATACCTTTTATAACTAATTATAAATTATTCTTCATAGTAATAAATGTTGTAAAGATTTTTACAAGTTGCATTTCAACTCGTATATTTCAACAATCTGTGGAAGAAGATGGCAAGAAAATTTCAACTTTGCTAGTGACTATTGGCCCAATACATATTCTAAATTGTTCAAAGTAACAAAAAACGCAAACTTACAATGTTTTTAATATGGTGTTAAACATATAATTCTATAAATTAATACAAATTTCCATAAAATACATGATTTTGATACCGATAAATGTACCTTTTGTAATGGTTCACCTGAAACAATAGTGCATTTGTTTTGGGAATGTAATGTAGTTGATGTTTCGCACTGGATTCGAGATGCACTAAAAACAGAACTTACTCGCAGCGCCAGAATGGTTTTATGTGGAGATACAGATGTGGAACAGTTGTATGAAAGACATTTCTATTTTATTCTTCTTCTTACCAAGTACTACATATACACACACACAAAATGAAAAGAGACATACCCACATTATATGGTCTTCATTTTTTTCTACAAGAATATTATATATTAGAAAAATATATTGCAGTCCATTCGGACAGGAAAGAAAGTTTCATGATAATTTGGGAACAGTGGAACATTACTTCTTTCCAAACATAGTTGATTTTTGTATTATACTCAATATACGCAAATTTTCCGATGTGATATAAATTGTAGCACTGATCTAGATGTAATATTTAGGATCTATATTGGTGATTTGTATGTGAAATAATTGGAATGGATAGGACTATACTGTTGTGATTTGTATGTGAAATAATTGGAATGGACAGGACTATACTGTTGTGATTTGTATGTGAAATAATTGGAATGGACATGACCATACTGTTGTGATTTGTATGTGAAATAATTGGAATGGATAGGACTATACTGTTGTGATTTGTATGTGAAATAATTGGAATGGACAGGACCATACTGTTGTGATTTGTATGTGAAATAATTGGAATGGACAGGACTATACTGTTGTGATTTGTATGTGAAATAATTGGAATCGACAGGACTATACTGTTGTGATTTGTATGTGAAATAACTGGAATCGACATGACCATACTGTTGTGATTTGTATGTGAAATAATTGGAATCGACAGGACCATACTGTTGTGATTTGTATGTGAAATAATTGGAATGGACAGGACTATACTGTTGTGATTTGTATGTGAAATAATTGGAATGGACAAGACCATGCTGCTGTGATTTGTATGTTAAATAATTGGAATGGACAGGACCATACTGTTGTGATTTGTATGTGAAATAATTGGAATGGACAGGACCATACTGTTGTGATAACATATAGTCTGATCATATTGCCAGTTGGTACAGGAAACAATAAAATTTTTAAAAATTTCAACAAAAATATGTTTAAAAAATATTCAAGAAATTACGGTATATATTTGTCAGAAATGAGTAAAAGGGATAATAAAATATTAATTGCTGTTGAGAAATGGTCCTGTTTGTCTGAAATCTTATCTAATTTCAACCATAGTAAATGCATAACCTAAGTTTATGAAGAGCAATAACTCATAACATTATGGACGAATTCATTCTGCTCATCGTTAAAACTGTCCGAGATCTCCTGAAAAAGGTTGTCCTCAAACTTAAGAAGAAAACAAAATAGTAAATGTTGGACATGGAATGTTCAAAAGTCTTCAATAAGAACGAACGGATGGAGAAAGACTATTTCTTTGTTTCAGCTGTGAAGGCGGCAATTTTTTTATAAACATTTGTCTTTGGGTTCAAGACTCATTTTTGAATGTCGTCTGTGACATTTATGAACATTTGTGGCATTTATGAACAGATGTGACATTTATGAACATGTGTGACATTTATGAACATTTGTGGCATTTATGAACATTTGTGACATTTATGAACATTTGTGACATTTATGAACATTTGTGGCATTTACTGGGTCTACAGCGCACATGGCAAAAATTGAAAGTGCTGTAATGCCAGTAAATGTCACAATTCTAGGTGTGACGTTTACCGCTGTCGGTGACATTTACCGGCGTTAATGACAATTGTCAATGTCATATATGTGATATTAACCAGCGACTTTGCATCCGACGTAACCTGTTTGTGACATTTACAGCCGCTACACTACGGCATTATGTGTTATAAAACACGATCTCAGGTGTAAGAGCTTGATAAGTGGATGCCGGGAAGTACTAATATTAGGGACAACAAGTGGGCGTCTTGCACCAGTGGCTTACGAAGTATTTTCTCTACTCTGTGTTCGTTCAGCAACATCATATGACCAAATATATGTATGTATAAGATTTAACGGCACATCAGTATAGTCATAGATATTCAGTGCCCAGTAAGTTTCTCTATTTCTGAATGGAAAGACAAGTACAATAAGTTAGATCTTCCTAGTCAATTATGAGTCTTTTCTGATTACGATGCAGATGTTTTAAGCCATTAGTTTATCAACCAAATATGCCGATACAAACGATGGCTTTATGGTTGAGTCTGCGGTAAGTACATTGTGGTGTTCATAGAAATCTTTTGCTCTAGACCAGTGGTTCCAACCTGTGGTCCGCGGACCCCTGAGGGGCTGCGGGGTTATTCCAAGGGGTCTGCGAATTCACATAGCTTCACAGCAAGTATTGCTCCTCCAGCCAGCTCTCTGTTATCCCCGCAGCTGCGAGCAAGACATGCTCGAATTTAGCGCGCCAAGCTGCTAAATGTTTATCCCCGACACAGCCTAAAAGTACAACTATTAGCATGTGGGGGTCCGTGCAATTTTTTTTAGGTCAAAAAGGGGTCCTCATACTTAGAAAGGTTGGGAACCACTGCTCTAGACCTAACGCTTGCAATACATGATCTACTCGTTTCATTAATTGTATTTGACTGGTTTTGTTGGTTTTAACGGCACGTTTACCACATTATTGCTAAAATATGCCGACGAAATGGGAGCTTAGTGCCTTTCCCAAGAACAAACAGAAGCAGATTTTATCGAACACGCGACCCTTGAAGTACGAGTCCATTGCTCTTGTAACTGAACTACTGCGGCTCCATTGTGTATTCGAAACCAGCACAAATGTGAGATTATATTCGTCTCATCCATAATACCGCAATATAATGCAATGAAATGACTGAGATGTGTATTCAGATGCCTCGAATATTACGCCTTTGCCGTATATGACGTCATAAGCTTTTATTATAGGATGTAATATTGAAAAGAAATGCATAATATCTGAGCTTATTAACTTAAATGATATAGCGCGGTCGTGTGATAATTCCATAAAACAGACTCTCCCGTATGATCCTTGATTTCATCACCATTTTGTGATGGAATAGTTGAAACCGGACACTGTCGTTTGAAGTATACATACTACATGGAAAATTTGTTTTTATCATTTGGTCATGCATCCGTCTCGGATATATCAAGTGTTCTAAAGAGGCACGTGGGCAAATGAGGGCATATGCGGTGTTGTTATGAGGTAAGATTTGAATATTGATTTTAAACCGCCATTCAAGGCAAATGCAAAACATCGCATTTGCTGATTTCGAGAGATCACTAAGTAAGTACACGTTCTTTTTATTTGTATTATAAATGCTCATATTATCATTTTGATAACTTTAGTTTAAGACGATGCAGGTCATAATGTAATTGGAGCTTTAAGATTTTATTTTTTAAAATTTTTTGGGTTGAAAACAGCGCACATTAATACCTCGTCTTATCTTCGTACCGTATAGTATTGGGGATACATTACCAATAGCGAATTGGGGCCCCGGGTGGCAGAGTGGTCTAAGGCACTCGCCTTTACAGATTACTGACATCTCACCTCTGTCCGCGTGGGTTCGAGTCTCGGGCTCGGCCAAAGTGGGTATGTGAGAAAGCTTGCCAGTAGCTTCCCGTGGGTCAGTGGTTCTTCCCGGGTTTTTTCCTTTTTCACCAAATATACTGGCCACCATGTATAGCCTATCATGTGCTGAAAAATGGCGTTAAACCCATAACAACAACAACAACCAAATAGCGAATTAAGAAATACTAGTCATTTGCAGGTACCATTTAGTAGTAAATGTATATCAGTCCTCATTTGTGCCTATAGCTTTTTTAGAGTGGCCGATTAAATCAAATCTATCTCTTGGTATGTTCAAGCGGTATTTAAATAGAGATTTTCACTATTTTTTGTCAATATTTCTAAGCTCAGAATTTGCATTCTAGATTGAGAATGGGATGAAGTTCACATAACCACGATCTTTATTTAAATCGCATCACGGATTTTGCTCCATGTACAAGTAGTCAACCTGATCCAATAAGATCCAATTCTTTTGTTGAAACGAGTCAAAACTTATGCAATTTAAGTTTTGTTCTACGGATAGCAAAGTTACATAGGAAAGTACAAACTGCACATAGTCACTTTATCGGGACTTGCTTCAGTGAAATTTCAGTGATTGTTGGCGGACAGTACAGCCTGGCCAAAATGTTGTTCCGCATCACTCTTGTATCTTAAATGACGCTTCTCGGGGCTGATGGGTTAGTGTATTCATAAACGCAACCCACGGTGATAATGCATAATGCATCACTTGTTGAATACATGAACACATAAAATAGTCATATATCTACTGGCTACAGTATTATAGTAATTAAAGTAAATGCAGGGCTTATTAAAATTTCGTAAGTAAATAAATAAGCTACACGAGCGCGATTGGTTGGCGCCGGTCAGATTATATTCGTGTGTGAGATCTAAATACAATAGACTGCATCTGGCATATAAACTAAACTGTATGATGCTGCGCAATATTAAGACAAAAAACCAAACCAAAAAAAAAAAAAAAAAAAAAACAACAAACAAACAAACAAGCAAACAACAAAGAAATGGACCAACAAACAGATGACGTGTCATATTGCTGTCGTCATATTTGGTTTTAAATGATCAAATGAATCAACCGCCAGCTACCACTTGAATTAAAATGTTATTTGCTTTCTTTTTTTCTTTCTTTCTTTCTTTTTTTTTTGCTATATTATCTGCGTGCTTCATCCGTACGTCGCTATATTTTCAATCTGAGTATTTCCACGATTGATCTGCGTGCTTCATCCGTACGTCGCTATATTTTCAATCTGAGTATTTCCACGATTGGTCTGCGTGCTTCATCCGTACGTCGCTATATTTTCAATCTGAGTATTTCCACGATTGGTCTGCGTGCTTCATCCGTACGTCGCTATATTTTCAATCTGAGTATTTCCACGATTGGTCTGCGTGCTTCATCCGTACGTCGCTATATTTTCAATCTGAGTATTTCCACGATTGGTCTGCGTGCTTCATCCGTATGTCGCTATATTTTCAATCTGAGTATTTCCACGATTGGTCTGCGTGCTTCATCCGTACGTCGCTATATTTTCAATCTGAGTATTTCCACTATTGGTCTGCGTGCTTCATCCGTACGTCGCTATATTTTCAATCTGAGTATTTCCACTATTGGTCTGCGTGCTTCATCCGTACGTCGCTATATTTTCAATCTGAGTATTTCCACGATTGGTCTGCGTGCTTCATCCGTACGTCGCTATATTTTCAATCTGAGTATTTCCACTATTGGTCTGCGTGCTTCATCCGTACGTCGCTATATTTTCAATCTGAGTATTTCCACGATTGGTCTGCGTGCTTCATCCGTACGTCGCTATATTTTCAATCTGAGTATTTCCACGAATGGTCTGTGCTCTAGCTGTTTTGTTAATTTTTTTGTTGTTGTGGGTTTTTTAATTAATTCCAAGAGATATTTATAGAGCTCTATACTGTTAACATTGCTAAAAAGTGAACATTGATTAAAAAGCGTGAACAAACAGAATGTCTGGGTGTTTTTCAAACTGCAACGTTTATCAAAACTTCTTATCGTGTACAGGCTGTACAATTACCACAACGATGCCATTTAATCGAAACGATTCGAAACTTAAAACTTTTCATCTGATCTGCACGTTAGGTTTACAGCTGGCGGCTACTTATATGTAAACACTTGACAATGTGCACGACGTACCTAGTTCAGATTATCGGTTGTTTCATTTTGCTGTACTTTTTTTTTACCTCTTGTTATGACTGGATTCAGTTTTTACGACATGTCCTTGCTGAATATATCAGACAATTTAGGCACAACCTCCTTGTGATCGTCATGATATTGTCTCGTACTGCTACATATATGTACATGATGAAAAATCGATAACGCAACCGGACATATTATCCGGACATGAGCATAGGTTGATTTTGTAGGAGCTACAATGGCTAAGAAACTGTGCTGTGGCTTACAAACTTGAAGCAGTGTTGCTTTAAAATAAAATGTAACTCATCAAAGGTTCTGTTAACGAACATATTTGTCAAAGATAAACAATGTAGTTTAAAGAATGTATTTTCATCAAAGGTCAATAGATCAGCATGAGGTGTAATGTTGTGTAATGTGCGCTACAACAAATTCTCGTCAACTTCGCCTTTTTCCTAGCGATACCACATTCAGTGTGATAATTATACATAGTTAAAGAACATAATTAAAAGAAAAAATCATAATAAACAGTCGTCTTAAGCAAAGATGTGGAAATATATAATTGGACTGGAACGGATAGTTCCTGCATCACTGGCATACAATCCGATTAAAATCGAGATCTCCGATATGACGGTTGGAATACGCAGATTTCGATTTTATTCAGATTGCACTGATATCGACATGCATGTTCCTTTACACGGATACTGATTTTCTACACGTGTACAGGCAGCAAACTAAACTAAGCAATGTGGCATTGCAAAATAGCCGCTCCCACAGATAGCTGTGGAACCCATCCCACGAGGGCGTGTGCACGGTGATTCTTCGGTATCCAGATTAAGGAGCCGGTCGGACGTTCCCCTTAAATATCAATTTCCCAAATAAGTCGATGAAAGACGGATCTATTTATACTCTTATCGTAGCACTAGCAAGAAACCAGAGTACAATCATTACAACAGTGACAATGCTCCCGGAGCTGATAATGTAACAATGTAAAACAGTACACGGATGTACATATTGAAAGTTATGTTTACTTAGCTCCATATCATCACTCTGTTCTTTGTCACCACAAACCGGAATCAGTGAAATCTTAGTCTAAGGGCATGGCAACGCCCGATGACCCACTAAGAAATTGCTTGTTTTGTATTTAATATGCGTTTAGACGTCTAATTGCAAAGGTGATCTTGGTTTACTCACAGGATAGTCAGGCAAGTATAGGACCTTGGCTTTCGGCTTCAATAATGTTAATTTCTCGATCATAACCCATAAATTCGCTACATATATTATGTATCTCCCTCCTATGACTGCATGTATAAAGTTTGGTGTGCAAATTTTACAAAATGTCATTGTAATTGCAATTTCTTTGTAATTTGATCTTAGACAATCCCCAAAAGACCACTTGGATGGGGGTCAAAAATGATTAATCCTCTCCCTGCCGATGCTCATAGCAGTGACAAATTATGCACCATGTTTAGTTCATTCTCACGAAGCGGTTTAGGAGGAGATAGAGTTATGGTCAAACGGACGTACGGACAAACAGACAGGGCATAACAATATCTTTGACGCTAAAGCGTGGGGATACTTAGGATGTGACTACATATATTGTGACCTCGGTATTAACATTACATATGTGTTGAAGAGTTACACTTCTGTTCTGTTGTTCGTACAATATAAAACAAATTAAAAATGACGCAAATTTAAACGAGATATTATGCTTTTTTAAAAAGCAAATATTGTCGCTAGTAAACTGTCAGAACTTAAGTAGCGATTTCGCAGAGAAAACCATTTAAAGTGTGCTGATACTTTTTTGGAAACCTTAATATTTAAAACTGAAGTTCTGATTCTGGTAAAAGTTTTTATAATCCTTTCACTAACAAGATTCCGGTAGTTACGCTGTTGGTATCCGTTGGTATCCGACAGGAGGCTGGATACTGACACGTTTTAGTATGTATTTTTAAAATATAAAGTCAAAAAATCTTTGTCACAAGAGTAATCGAGCGGGGATAAGATGAGTGAAGGGACAAAGACCTGATTTTCAACAAACAAATTTATTTACAAACAAACATAAAAACAAAAGAAATATCCAAGTCTACGATATCTTGACTGTGCTCTGACACTGTTCTACTGAAATTAAGTTATAATGTTAAAAAAATATGGTACAAAATGTAGAATATATCCATCGAATACGAATTTATTATTTAAAATATTTTTCTCTTATGACCGAATGTTACTGAATCATGATTGTGCACTTTCTGTCGAGTAACAATATTTTTATCCAAATGACAACTTGAATATTACGCCAATAGTAATGTAAACATTTCCCATTCAGATGATAGGTTGAAATGATTACTCATATGGTAGTGTTAATATTGCTGTATTCAGTGATCAAGTCATATTAGATCACAACATAACACTACTGACTATGTCGGCACAACTCCTCCCATTCCTACGCAAGCAAATCACAATGAATACACCACTGTACCAAGTACATGTAAACAAAAGCCATGGGTGGTGTCTTCAATACGACGAACCCTCATGTTATGTAAACTCTGTCATTGCCACACAACTCAGCAGACATTCGTTTCCCTATGTAATTTTTAAAAAAAAAACATAATTTCTCCTTTTTTTGTGTCCCTGCCTTCCTGGTGCCCTAAGCACGTGCTTACTCTGCTTATTGGGTAACCCAGCACTGATCACACACATGCGGAAATGGGACATGTATATGTATATGATATGTGTTGCGTACATACTAAATATGAAGATATAGACATCACAATCATAATGAGAATCATTGTATACAATCAAATTATATATATATATATATATATATATATATATATATATATATATATATATATATATATATTCGTTTTCGGTATACAGTATACATATTTAATACGAATACGATAATGAAGATATAACATCAAGGCTGATAAAATAAGATTGCTGACGACAATGACGATAACATCAAGGCTGATAAAATAAGACTGCTGCTCGGAAAGTAATTATTATCTACTGAAGACAGCAATATGCAATGTTTTATCTACCACAACGACAATCTTGAGAAATCTGTAATGAATAAGCAAAATGCGTGTTCTTTGTCTAATATGCATACGTGAATGTAAGACGAATGAATATGTTACAATAATAAAATATTAATCCAGTATCTCATCAAGCCGATAAAGTAGTCATGAACATCAAAGCGATATCTTTGACAAGGCTAAAGTGTTTTGTACCTACTTCTAAAATTTATCAGCTTTTTATATGCATATTATCCTAAATTCACAAATACAAAGACAAAAACACACATCACAACATACTGCAGCGATGAACTGTATTCAACCTTGAAAGAATTCCACCGAAGTCAGGCAAATACAGTGAGTGGCATAATTAAAGCCGCAAAAATTGTACTAAAATCCATACAAACACAATGGGCAATGTTAACCGCGTATTACAAATGCGGTCAAGAAACTAACCCTGAATTTGCATGAAAATATATGTATAATATAAAACAAGCAAAAATACAATAACATGCAGCTCATTCTGTGACAATATTATTTGATAAAAGTGACGTATGCGAGTTAACACAAATGAATAAACACTTAACACACATTTAAAAAAATTTGTAAACGACTTGCAACAGTAAAATTCTTCAGCTAAAATCTTTGTCCTTTTTGTTTTACAGGTATGATCAGATCCGATCTCAGTTACAAGTTAGGCCAAAGCTAAAACGTCAGACTGGATTCTATCTGAACTCTTTATGGCGGACAATATGGATGAATTTAAATAGAAGAAGAAAAAAAATCGTCGACAAAATCATACTTTATATTCCGATCATGAACACTTCATATAGGCCTGTAGCTGAGACCCTTCAGTCAGACCCTCTCGTCGACCTGAACGAGAGAAAATCCTTAATTATGGCGCCAGTAATTTGTTTTGTTGCCATGTTGATGTCTGTGGGACTTATAGGAAACTCGTTGGTGTTGTATGTATATTGGTTTAAGACGTCAAGAAGAGCAGAAAGAACGTTTATCATGACACTAGCTATTCTAGATATAACCAACTGTCTGCTGGTGATGCCCTTCGAAATGTATGATCTCACACATCAGTACACGTTTGGCGGCAAAGCTATCTGCCAGATTATACGAGTTTTGGAATATTCCGTGATCATGGCATCAGGATTTGTGCTTGTGTCAGTTTCGTTTGATAGATACTTTAATATCTGCAAAACGTTCAATGAATTCTCTCCAAGGAAAGCCAAGGTTATTGGCATAGTATGTGTCATTACTGCCACAGTTCTAGGCTTGCCGTCCTTTTACTTCGCTGGCATTAAAGAAAAAGCCATTGAATCTACAAACCTGACTGGACAAGAGTGTTCCATGGTAATAGCGGGACCTTGGGAGGAAAATCTACTCAAGGCGTTCTATTTCTGTTTGACCACAATATTTTTATCCTGTATCGTAGTGCTTGTTTTCATTTACTCGCTCATAGGAATTCGAATTCGTAAATGGCTTAGACACCGTAGACTCATACAACAGCAAAACACGCTATCTGTTAGAAGGCATAGAACAATGAGCACAGAGGATGACATCAGGGAATCCAACAGCGGTGATCATAGCCCATCTGCATCTGCAAGAAACGTGACGTCAAAGACGCATATTATCTCGATCAGAACTGCCATTGTATTCTTTTCTGTCACCGCAATATTCATTCTCAGTTTCCTTCCACATATTGTCGTCAGATTTCTCCAGCTTCTGAATATGGACTTCAGTGGAAATTTAGAACTCATGTACAATTTTATCGTGCGATCATATCTAATAAACAGTGCAGCCAATCCTTTTGTCTACACTATTCTTAATAGCAGATTTAGAGAAAAGCTGAAAGATACATTTAGAAGATGCTTCAGGAGAAGTAGATGTTCTGTTTAAATGAGAGAGAGAGAGAGAGAGAGAGAGAGAGAGAGAGAGAGAGAGAGAGAGAGAGAGAGAGAGAGAGAGAGTTTATAAGAATGGATAATAATATTTTCATTTGTTAATTGCTGCTTGCCTTGAGTTTACCTTTTGGTTTTCGATTTCAAGTAACATTTTAGATAAGATTGTGGATTCTACTAGGTATACTATACGTTAGATGTAATCACTTTCATTTTCTCAAAGAAGATGCAGAGAGATGAGAACTATAAAGGCATACACAGCTAAACTCCCTTCGTGCATCTCAACCATGTTTTTTTTCTTTTCTTCTACGGACCTTGACAAACAGTTTGGAGTGGGTTCATAGCACCTACTCCTATGGAGGGAGCTAACAGGGCTGACTTTGTTTTTGTTGTTTTTGTTGTTGTGCTTTTCTTGTTTTAAACGGCACTATTAACACATTATTGGCTACATCATGCAGAGGAAATAGGAGCCAAGTAACTTTCCCAAAAACACACCGAGACCGCCAACCCTAGCTGGCCTGGGCGGGTATCGAACCAGCGACCCTAGGATTGCGAGTCCGACGCTCAGCCAACTGAACTACCGCGGCTCCCTTCTGACTTTGTACATACGTGTACATTATTTATATATTCTTACTTAAAGTTTTTGCGTTTAGTTCAGAATTTATACAACCTGTATACATAATGCTATACACCTGGAATCACGAACCATGGTAATAGGGTGCATCTTAAGGATTACTACACCCTTAGTATAAAAGTAGGTCACTGTGACCGATATTTCACGCCTCATTGATTTTGGTTAAATGGTGTGCTTTCAGTTTATTTCTTTTGCTCTCTTCACTTTAGAATGACCAATCGAGATGACTGTATCTAACTCAACTAGTGTCACACCCTTAGAACAAAATAAGGATACTGTGACCTATATTTCACATATTACTGACTTCGATTAAGATTTTGCCTTTAGCTCATGACCACATGCGTCTTCTGCACCCTGTATATGTACGGTTATACCTTGAATGACGAAACTTAGTGAAGGGATACATTTTGATAAGTACTACACCCTCATCGCAAAGGTAGATCATTTTGATCCACGTTTCATGCTTCATTGACTCGAGTTCCATTTTGTGTTTTAAGTTTATTTCTCGAGCGCTGTTCATGCTAGAATCATCAAACTAGATGATTGCATGACATGCATTTCTGTTTGTATCACATCCTTACAACAAAGGAATGTCAATGTGACCTACATTTCACGTTTTACTGGCTTAAGTTACTTTTTAGTATTTAGCTCATGAACACAAAAGTTTTTTTTCCATCCTGTATACATGCTGTTATACCTTGAACCATGAAATTTTGCGAGGGGATTCAGCCTAATGATTACTTCGCCCTCCTTACAAAAAACGGTCGCTGTGACCCATATTTTATAATTTTTTCAAGCCCTGTTCATGCTAGAATCATCAAACTAAATGACTGTATGCATCTCTATTAGTACCACACCCTTACAACAAAAGAAGGTCAGTATGACCAACATTTCACGTTTTACTGCATTAAGTTAAGATTTTGCGTTTTAGCTCATGACCGCATAGGTGTATTTGCATCCTCTGTGTGTGTGTATATATATATATATATATATATATATATATATATATATATATATATATATATATATATATTGTTACACCTTGAATTATATATACTGTTACACCTTGAATCATGACAATGACACTTGGTGTGGAGATGCTACACCTTCATCACAAAAGAGGTAATCGTGACTCATATTTCACTCATCACTGACTTTGGTTAAATTTTGTGTTTTAGCTGTTCATGTTTGAATCAATAAACTAGATGATTGCATACTTCTCTATTAGTACTACCCCCGTACAAAAACGAATGCCACTGTGACATACATTTCACATTTTACTGACTTAGGTTAAGTTGTTGTGTTTAGCTCATGGCCATATAGGATATTTGCACGCTATATACATACTATCCCATCTAGAATCATGACACTTTGTACGGGATGCATCTTGATGAGTACTATTCCCTCATTGCAGAAGGAAGTCATTATTAACCCATAATTTACGTTTCACTGAGTTAGGTTAAATTTGTACTTCATGTTCATTTATCAGGCACTGTTCATGCTAGACACATGAAATTGATGATAATACGCATCTCTGTTACTACCACACCCTTACAATAAAAGAAGCTCATCGTGACTTATATTTCACCTTTTACTGTCTTTGGTTAAGTTTTTGCATTTAGCTCGTGACCACACGAGTTTTGTGGCATGCTATATGCATACTATCGTTCCTAGAATAGTGAAACTTGGAGAGGGATGCGACTTCATAAGTAATTTCACCTTATTTCCAAAAGAGGTCTCTGTAAACTATATCTCATGCTTCAGTGACTTTGTTGAAACGTTTTGTTAAGAGATCATTCACTGGATGATGTTTATTAAATGGTAAACTTTCCATAGTATAGACTATACACTGCATATTGTGTTAAGTTACTCTCCGCAGGTTTTAGATGAGTGGACTGCATACTTTCCATGATTACTGATGCAAGAACTGTACTTCTAATATTGGAGGTCACTCCAAGGTTACCGAAAGCCAGTAATTTTCAGTTTAATTGGTAGACAACGATAATTGCTTCTGAAGTATATTTTAAGAACAATGATTAAAAGAAAAGAAAAGCAAAATTAATCTCTGGTCTTTATAAACTCATCATAATTCCTCGACTTTGATATCATAGCAAAGAATGTTTCTTTTTATTGTATTAATTTCTTTACTCTCTGCCACACTATGTATGTATGTATGTATGTATGTATGTATGTATGTATGTATGTATGTATGTATGTATGTATGTATGTATATATGTATGTATGTATATGGTTTGACGATATATCAACACAATGAATCAGGTTAGATATATTTTAAACATTGTGTCTTGATTATTGATTCATTTCACAGAGTTATAATGGTTAACATGCAGCGAAACATATTCCGAGTTCACACCCAAATCACCAAAGGACTTGAGACTTGAATAAAAAGTAAGACAATAGTTATTGTTGCATTTGTCATTCAGATAGAAAAAGTACGGCGGCACTAAAGTATTTTTGTAGATCGATATTTTCTTTCTACATCTATATGGAGCTCACGACTTCTTGTTGGACGGACTAAGCATTCTCTATGCACTCAAAAACCAATACGGCAGTATGCACAAATCCAATGTAAGATTGCCGCGTAAAAGCATACATAACAAGAGAAGTGAATCTCTTACTATTTCATTGATTTGGAAACTTAGTGGAAGTAAGAGTTGTTTCCCTTTCAT
Organism: Margaritifera margaritifera; assembly: GCA_029931535.1. Lineage (NCBI taxonomy): Eukaryota > Metazoa > Mollusca > Bivalvia > Unionida > Margaritiferidae > Margaritifera > Margaritifera margaritifera. The sequence continues at coordinate 1,447,318 of JAQPZY010001491.1, forward strand.
TTCTTTTCTCAAAGAAATGGCTTTGGGGATCTCTCAGATTTCCTAGATGATTCTTATTGCTTCCAGAACAGTGCAAGTAAACAAAAGGAACCACAACAAAATAAAACAAAACCATGCAATGAATTTAGTTTTGTATTTTATTATACACCTACCAATTTTCTACCCAAGAAAGAGCCAGAATTTTACCGTCATTTCCTACAAGCAGGAAAACGATACCATCGTTTTCCAAACCCGTATCACCATACTCTCAAACGAGGCTGAGACTACTTTATCCTCGAGGTTTCCTGGTGACAATAGCAGCGCCCCTAGCGACAGAATGCCAACACTATCAGTAAACAAAGCTCTTACAGCGACGTTAGTTAAGAAACCTTGCGTTATGTGTAAAATATCTGAAAGGTCTAAACCATTTTTTTGTCACAAGAACAATAAAAAAGCATTTTTTCCTTTTTTTTTGAAGTAGTAAAATATTGCCAAAATGTACGTCTGAAACAAGATCATATTCGGAAATCGCGTACCAAAACATTACAGTTGTACAGTACAACCCATTTACGGAAATTCATAAATGGTAACGTTAGTGAGTTTCACGCATAATGGATGAATTTGAAATTATAAATGAGTAATATTCTCTGCAACAAATCTGTACCATCAAGTTCCAACAATTTCTCCAATCCTGTTGTAAATAACTGTCAAAATAATGTTGTCATTCCCGTGTCAAGTTCCCACAGGAGCCTCTCACAATGTCTCGCAAGAAACAGTTCAACCGCATTCAACCTGGCCTCTGAAAGAAACCTCCAGTCATTCAGCTGGTGAAAACTTCCTTGATGCAAAATTTCAGAAGTACACAATAACTGTAAATCACATATATGAGTAGTCTGCCCTCAAGCGTCGAAGATTCGTGTTATTGACAGTGATGGTAGTCAAACTGAGCGAGCGTCGTTTCACAAACTTCATTCATAAAACTAATATTCATGCGCATGTCAGCCTTTCAAAAAGTAATTCGGTTTATGCTTTAAGATGAAGTTCGTACTATAGAGGTTGAAATGTTTAGTAATTTCTTGTGTTTTTCAACTACATATAGTGATTTTATTAAATTATCTGAAAATTGAAAGGTATATAGCAAAAATATCATTATCACAGTAATGCGATTTTGATTGCTAGATCACGTCTCGTTGTCAGCATAAAAATCCGGATCATGACTAGACGCTTCGCGTCTCGTAATGATCCGGATTTTCTAATGCTGCCAACTCAACGTGATCTAGCAATCAAGATCGCGTTACTGTGATAATACTATATATGGAATTAGGGTCCTCATCATTAGATTGGGTTCATTATATACGAGCATTCTGGGGTTTTTTTTTTTTTTAATTTTAATTTTTTTTTTTTAAAGTGAAGAGTACTTCCTTATTGAATTATCTTTCTTACATTCATACAAAAAAGTTGAATGTGATGGGTATTGGTGTACTCGGCACATGTCAGGAGAACAGTGTACCCGACACGACTAGTCAGCTCAAACTCTCTAATGTGTGGAACAGTCGGTTTCCTTTCGGCCTTTCGCACTGAATAGGTGCTGATCATGCGCAGTACATTATACAGTGCGACGAGTAGTCTGGCTGGTCTTGAAAACACATTTGTGTACCCGGCAACAAACCCAGAGTTTTAGGTTATACATTTTAATGCAGCATCATTTTACCAAAAAACTGCTGGATATACACCAAAATGTGGTATGAATCTTCATATTAAATGGTTCAAATGAGCCCAATAAAGTTTGAATTTTGATCAAGCATAAAATACATTTAAACTCTTGTGACCGTACAAATAAAACTGAATTAACAGCAGTCAGCTTTGTAAGAGAAAACATTTAATATGTGTTTTCGATTAACGTCTGTACTCGCGTATGACCAGATACCAACTGCAACCTGCATAGACCCAGATTTGCCGTCGCATAATACGCCGGCAGATCTGAGTCTATGCAGTTTATAAGGACTAATTAGTAGAACAAACAATATAGACCCTGATCTGCCGGCGCATTATGCGACGGCAGATCAGGGTCTATGTTGGTTGCATGTTTGGACCCGGCTTATACGCGAGTATATACGATCGCAAAATTGTGCATTCATTCATTTTGCTCAGGCACTAAGAATGAGAAGGATCTGCTCTGACGAAGAGACATTCGAAAAACGATCTAAAGAATTGTTTCAACGCCTGGTCAAGCAGAACTATGACAGAAAACGTGTGAATGATGCCATAAAAAAGGCGCAAATGAAAAATCGGGACGACCTTTTACGGTACAAAACAAGAGAAAATATTGAAAAGATACCATTCGTCTTGATTTTTCCATCCAGATTGCCCTCCAGTAGACAAAATCATTGAGCTGGTCTACCACTGAGTCATCCGAAACCACCCAAAATCTCTTTTCAAATAAAACAGTCATAGCATACCGCAGACCACACAATCCGAGGGACATCGTCAGATCAAAACTACAAAACCCCACAAACCAAGCTATAAATGGATCCTCGAACCGTGTGGGGACTAAAGATGCAAGACATTACATAACATGATGAAAACAACTGAGTTCTCCAGCATAGTAACTTATTGTTTAAATTCCTACAGATTTTGTGGAATTTTTGGTTTCTACCTGTTTGGAACTTTTGTTGTGTTGAGGTGCCATTAAATGCTAATACATTAATACATAAGTATCATCTCATTTTAATTTTGTTCTTATAAAAAGTTTCAGTGAGGCAGCAGTTTATCACCCGAGCGCAGTTCTTGCGACAGTATTTACGCAAGTAATTATTCCTTAACTCTTTACATAAATTATTATTATCATTATCATTATCATCATCATTATTATTATTATTATTATTATTATTATTATTATTATTATTATTATTATTATTATTATTATTATTATTATTATTATTATTATTATATTAGGTTTTCTGAGACTAAAAAGAGTTCAGGAAAACATTGATAAAAACAACTTTTTTCCTCAATCCTCAATTGTGTGGCATTTTTATATCAAGAATCATTCCAAATTTCAAAATATTTTATCTTACTTCATTTTGTAAAATTATAATTTATTTCTCCCTCTTGGATGAAGAATCATATTCATGTAAATAGTGATATTCATCACCAACGTCTCCATTTCTACATATAAAATATCGTGTAACAAACGTAGGGTATGTGCTTTTTGTATTTACGTCTCCTTTTATAGCTTTGCTAGATTTCAGTGATTATTTGCTGGTTATAGGGAGTGGATGTAGGGAAGATATTTCTCAAACCGAGTAATTTGTCAGTTTCTAGGAGCAGACGTCATAATGTACAGTATTCAGGAGACTTTATGGTAGCATGGATTAGTTTCGTAAAATGGACCCTCCCTAATTTCTTAACATAAGGAATTCTGGGGATATTCTAATGTATACGTTTTTAGTAATTTCAGATAGAAATAATTCTTTGTATTAGGTGTTTGGGTCGTGTTTGGTGGTGTATGGCGTAAAGTACCAATCATCGGCTTGGAAAGGATTACTGATGAGTCATACAAATGTGAAGCAAGAAAAACCACGCAAGTGTGAAATTAGAGTTTCGTGATGTGTGATCATTAGCTGATTAGAGGAAAATTATTTTAAGTATGTGCGCGTTTAGGAACCCTTTAGTTGACAACAACTGTTGTCTTGATGTCCCTGGAAATAGCGGAAACAATGAATATCAAACCAGACTCACTCAGGTGTTGGTTGATTCGCTCGTTAGTGGGACCCCTTACGTGTAACAATAGGTTTGATACCCATCTAGGCCAACCCAGATTGGATACCTCGGTGTTTCCTTTTGAAAGGCATGATATACAGTAGCTAATAATGAGTTAAAAGTGCCGGTAAAACTAACAAAAACAAATCAATCCATTTCTACATAGAACTTATATCCATTCATTTCAAGGAAGAATTTGATCGACATGACATTAAATAGTCAAATAATAATACTTTTTATTCTTAAGACTCACTTGAAAACCATATTTGCATAGTGAATATATTCGTTGTGTATGAAAGCTAATGCCACTGTCTTTTATGTTTTCATGGGTTTCTCTCGTGACAAATATTCTTCTGGTGGAGAAAATTTTCCCTCATTGGCCCCAACTAATCAGGAGCCATTTTTCCGATGGGGAAAGTGCAAGAGGCAAAGAGGAAAACAAAGCGACACTGACTGTGTCAGTGGCGACACAAACTGTAGCAGTGGCGGCACCGCCTGTGTCAGTGGCGATGCTTTGATAAAAGCGATATAATTATATTATTTTTGTCGCGCAATAAAACCAAAATCTAATACGTTTCTATTGTTTTGTTGAATTCTGTTCTTTTTCCACCGTTCGGCACAAAATTTACCTGCACCAGCCATCTTAGAATTGGTTAGAAACTGGAAATATTGAATGCGCTATTATTAACATTTAAATCATCTCAATGAAAGATTTGTACTGTGTCAAAATAGTCAAGGTCATAAGTTATCATAATGCACGGAACATACAATTTTTTTGGCGCATTGTTTACCAGGCCCTTTGCGGTCAGCTGAAACGTAAGTTATGACAGGGCATGTGCCCTTGTTGTACCTTATAATCAATACTGTAAACTGTTCAGAAAGATGACCGCTGGTCCTGCGATCACCCAAATCAACCAATTGGACAGCTTTATTACAAGATTTAGAGCGAATTCAGTAATCATCTGCATTTTACTTAACATGGCCTGGGGATCAAACTACCCCTGAACTGAGTTTCATATTGAGTTCTCACTATTAGCCAATCAAAAGTGGCGTTTCAAAAATAAAGTGATTTGTGATTGGTAGACACAAAATCTCAAGATTAGTTTCAAGCTGAACAGCTTTTTGATCTCCAGACCTGAAGAATAGTATTGACCCATGTACCAGCATGCATGAGAAATTATTGTGTTTGCACACTATCTCTGGCCGCTGTAACAAAAAAAAAAAAAAAAAAAAAATGACGATGCTTCATAAAGTCAGCAGAATTTGGAGAATCTTCGTTTGTAAAGCAAACATCTAGGGTCTGAAATATTTCTCCTTTACCAATCTATTTGACTACAGCTTTAATGTAACATTGTTCTACCCCACCCCTTGCTGGCTCAGGGATATTGAATATGCCAGATGCCCCCCCCCCCCCCGAAATATGGTAAGAGTTGACTAATGGAGGTAGGAGCCGCGGTGGATCAGAGCTTACCGTGCCGGACTCGCGACCGAAAGGGTGTGGATACGAATCCTACTATGCATTGTCACTAAATAACCTACTTGTGTTTTTGTGCCGTAAAATACCAAATGAAAACAATCTACCCCCCTTCTCCCATTATGAGGTCGAAAAAATCTACCCCCCCCCCCCTTTCTCCCATTATGGGGTCGAAACGTCAAATAATGTTTTTATCTGGGGTTCGGTTATGTGGCAACGTTCTTGCCACAACTGAAACTGAAACATGCCCACTCTTATAAACACTATAGTCATGTGACCCTCATGGCGCTTTATAAATCTTACCAGATTACCCGTTGGTGAGTGTTGTGTTGATTCAAGAGTATCCGTATAGTTTGTACGACCACGGTTGAATTTGTTTAGGTGATACTTTGAGTTATGTCAATTTCAATACTTATTATAACGTCTTCAAAAGTAATATACTGATCGGACTAATGAAAAAATGTTTTCTTGAACATATATTTTGCATCTACTCATATTGTCTGATTAAGGACACGCCAACAAAATCACCGCCCAGGCACCAGCTTGTGCAGAATACACTGATCTGCACATTCAGTGAGTGCATGTCTTGCTTGGAATCAGCTTATTCCGCTGACAATTCATATTCTGTAAATAATTATGTCTCCAAATGACAACCCAAGACGGAGGCACAAAACTGACATTAATTATTGCTGTTGTAATTTTTTTCAACAGTATTAAAACTAGCTTGCACGTGTTAGACCGTTGGTTGGATATGACTCCACGTGACCATAGCAAACGAAGTATGGTTTTAAACGAGTATAGAACAGAATTGTGCAGAGAGTTTGAGAAATAATTGGTGAAAACACAAGAACAGAAATGTCTTTCAGTGCTTCAACCTCATTTCCTCATTCAGGCAAGTTTGCTAAGGAACCCGGTAAAAAGGGAGATGTTTTATTATCTCATAATGTAATATATATTGAATTACGCAAGTTATATTGTTCTATTGATATAGGACCTGAATTTTGGAAACCTCTTTTTTAAAAGACTTTTAAAATCCTTTCATTTATCCCATGCAGCAAAATTAAAAGCAAAGTTTAATTTCGTAATTATTTACGTTACCCGCAAATTTATAACATGTTGACGTTTATATATATATATTAATTCTAAACATGTATCTCGATACGTCTTTTGTCGTATGACAATAATCTGTATTTAATATTCATATTTTCAATATCCTTGGCATTCTAACGCCGTTTTAAACATACCGATATTTGGAAAGAAATTCGGCGATGAAGTCCTACCGAAGCTAACTTTAAAATGTTTAAATACGCATAAATAAATCATTGTACACGATAAGTTCATCAGATTTTGTCGTAAAAATCCACAAGGTTCATATTGCCTTTGTTATTTGAAACGAGGTGTGAGTTAATATAATAAATACAAAATAATACTCATTTTGTTGATAATATTGAATGAGAGATTTTTATTCTTGTAATGGGAAACTTTATTAATTATTTGTTTTTTGCCACAGTAGTACAAAGTTGTATCTCATATCTTGATTTAACACTCCGCTCATACCTCTAGTCTTTAATTTTGCAAATTAATGTTTATTGTGGTGTAACTGACCTTTATCTCAAATTTAGGTTTATTGTGGTGTAACTGACCTGTATCTCAAATTTAGGTTTATTGTGGTGTAACTGACCTTTATCTCAAATTAAGGTTTATTGTGGTGTAACTGACCTTTGCTTCAAATTAAGGTTCATTGTGGTGTAACTGACCTTTATCTCAAATTAAGGTTTATTGTGGTGTAAATGACCCTTGTCTCAAAATAAAGTTTATTATGGTGTAACTGACCCTTGTCTCAAATTAAGGTTTATTGTGGTGTAACTGACCTTTGTCTCAAATTAAGGTTCATTATGGTGTAACTGACCTTTGTCTCAAATTAAGATTCATTATGGTGTAACTGACCATTGCTTCAAATTAAGGTTCATTGTGGTGTAACTGACCTTTATCTCAAATTAAGGTTTATTGTGGTGTAACTGACCCTTTATCTCAACTTAAGGTTTATTGTGGTGTAACTAACCCTTTATCTCAAATTAAGGTTTATTGTGGTGTAACTGACCCTTTATCTCAACTTAAGGTTTATTGTGGTGTAACTGACCTTTATCTCAACTTAAGGTTTATTGTGGTGTAACTGACCTTTATCTCAAATTAAGGTTTATTGTGGACTAACTAACTCTTATCATACCTCTAGTCTTTAATTTTGCAAATTAAGGTTTATTGTGGTGTAACTGACCCTTTATCTCAAATTAAGGTTTATTGTGGTGTAACTGACCTTTATCTCAACTTAAGGTTTATTGTGGTGTAACTGACCTTTATCTCAAATTAAGGTTTATTGTGGTGTAACTGATCCTTGTCTCAAAATAAGGTTTATTATGGTGTAACTGACCCTTGTCTCAAATTAAGGTTCATTATGGTGTAACTGACCTTTGTCTCAAATTAAGGTTTATTATGGTGTAACTGACCTTTGTCTCAAAATAAGGTTTATTATGGTGTAACTGACCCTTGTCTCAAATTAAGGTTCATCACAGTGTAACTGACCTTTGTCTCAAATTAAGGTTCATTATGGTGTAACTGACCTTTGTCTCAAATTAAGGTTCATTATGGTATAACTGACCTTTGTCTCAAATTAAGGTTCATTATGTCGTAACTGACCTTTGTCTCAAATTAAAGTTTATCGTGGTGTAACTGACCTTTGTCTCAAATTAAGGTTTATCGTGGTGTAACTGACCTTTGTTTCAAATTAAGGTTTATTGTGGTGTAACTGACCTTTATCTCAAATTTAGGTTTATTGTGGTGTAACTGACCCTTATCTCAACTTATGGTTTATTGTGATGTAACTGGCCGTTATCTCGATTTAAGGTTTATGGTGGTGTACTGACCGTTATCTCAAATTAAGGTGTATTGTGGTGTAACTGACCGTTATCTCAAATTAAGATTTATTGTGGTGTAACTGATCTTTGTCTCAGATTTAGGTGTATTATGATGTAACTGACCTTTGTCTCAAATTAAGGTTTATTATGGTGTAACTGACCTTTGTCTCAAATTAAGGTTTATTATGGTTTAACTGACCTTTGTCTCAAATTAAAGTTTATTATGGTGTAACTGACCTTTGTCTCAAATTAAGGTTTATTATGGTGTAACTGACCTTTGTCTCAAATTAAGGTTTATTATGGTGTAACTGACCTTTGTCTCAAATTAAAGTTTATTATGGTGTAACTGACCTTTGTCTCAAGTCAAGGTTTATTATGGTGTAACTGACCTTTGTCTCAAATTAAGGTTTATCATGGTGTAACTGACCTTTGTCTCAAAATAAGATTTATTATGGTGTAACTGACCTTTGTCTCAAGTCAAGGTTTATTATGGTGTAACTGACCTTTGTTTTAAATTAAGGTTTATTGTGGTGTAACTGACCTATGTCTCAAATTAAGGTTTATTATGGTGTAACTGACCTTTATCTCAAAGCGTCGTATTATAATGTGATGTACATTTCACAATTCATAAACTGTAGTCATCACAAAATCCAAAGTTTGCAAAGGTTGAAAATATATCCTCCACTCCCCCCTCCCATACTGAGACAATAATTCGTGCAACATTAATTCGTTTGCTAAACTGAGAAAATATCGCATACGTTCCACAATGGAATTATGAACACATATGACAATATTCTGCTTCCTAGTCTTAAATGAGATTTCAATATTGAGATTAAGGGTAAATGTTGCCACTATATCTACTGAATAAAAAAACAGTGTGCCCTTTTATCGCTTAAAATGTGTAATTATTTCACTGTAGATTAGAACATCCAATTGCAGATTCACTTCCTTTACATTTAAGACAAAATTGAGAGAGGTATACGTGTGAAATATTAAACAGTCTTTCAGTTGCCTTTTCAAAATGATCTGTAACGAAAAACAGTTTTAATTTGTTTATCCGGAAAAAAGACGTAGGGGGAAATATTGAACATTTCTATCATCACCTTGAAATTAACTACTCGAATTTACACGATGTGTTTACAAACATTTTCCTTACCACTCTGCCAACCGCAGTCGCAAGAAGAAAATACTTCTCTTTCCACGGAAATGTATCTGTTTCCGGTGAAAATGCTACAGAGCACTAGAAATGAAAACCATTTTGTATTCAAAGTGGTAAAGTCTTTTCATCAATTCGACTTAGCTGGAAAGACTGCTCTTTTGGTTTTGTAGAAGATTTTGGAACCAGACAAACGATGTAACGCTTTCGTTCTGACTATGTACAGATATGTAAAATCTGATAGCAGACTTTGGAACTGCTAAATATGACTATTCGTGAAAAATTTTCATTTCCATTCGGAAGGAGCTCCTACTCCCATAGTTTAAATGTCTATTATTCTAAAAAAAAGCTTTTCTTGAGCAAATTATTGTATTGTCTTTACAGAATCTAAGACTCACACTTTCACGTTTGATCTCTATACAATAATAAACGCGAAAAATCTCTAAATATGTCAAGAAACAATGATGATGAAAACTAATTCGAATACAAAACTTTCAACGTAGTGTAGATTGTATTTATTCCCAATATCACATGGAAAGCAGAGAACAAAAGATGCTTTTTTCGCCAAAGAGTAAACGAATGGTTCAACATTGAGGGCATCTAGCATCATACTCGCCCCAAAGTTACATTATAAATGTGTGTGTGTTTAGCTGTAACCTGGTTGTAGATAGGGATAGGGGTGGGGGTTAGGAGGTTGGCAACTGACATAAAAACTGTTCTCGGTGGCAAAGTTGTGGCGCCACTAAAGAAAATTGCCCCCTGGCGCCTCGGTAGGGGCGACACTAAAGATCATTGCCCCCGGGCGTCTCGAACCCTCGCGCCGCCACTGCATCTCTTAATTGTAATTTACGTTTGCCGATTCTGCGTGAGGTAAACAGTGTTTCAATCAACTAATAACAAAGATTTTGATGAAACAGACTACATATATATATATATATATATATAGAGAGAGAGAGAGAGACAGAGAGAGACAGAGAGACAGAGAGAGACAGACAGAGAGAGACACAGAGAGAGACAGAGACAGACAGACAGAGACTGAGACACAGAGAGAGACAGAGAGAGAGACCTCTAAGCTGGTGCATATTTATTGACGACATAGAATTAAAATGGATCGAAACGGACGACAATTTCAAAATATTTATTTAATTCGCCAATAACTTCCATCCTATGATTAAATTTACGTCAGAATCATGAAATATGTCCAACATCTTTTTGAATACTCAATCTAAGCTCCTGGAAGGGAAAATGGAAACTGACCTGTATTCAAAACCAACTGACTCTCACCAGTATCTACTCTCAACCAGCTGCCACCCCCAGCACATAATAAAAAATCTTCCTTACGCTATGTGCGTTCGGACCAAACGCATATGCTCTAATATGGATACATCAGAAAGGGACACCTTAGAAGGAGAGGATACATTAACAGCTACATCGAGGAGGCTATTAACAAAACTAGATTATCCCGTTATACCATACTCTTGATATAATTACTGAGTACATCTATGCATAACTTTACTGGGATATAATTTCTTTTGCACATATTGATAATAGCGTTGATTTTTCGTCGCGAATCGTATTAGTCCTTTGTTCCAAGCCTGGAATTAGGTCCTTGGTCCTCTGCATGATAGGCACGATAAATACTTCTTTGAATTTTTTTTACACAACTTTGTTGGGCTGATGGCAGCATAACATAGATATGTAGTTTACCCATTTTAGACCTTTTTTAATTTTGTCTTCTTTCTTTCTTATAATGCTTATCCTTTGTTTGTTTATTTCCCCGTCAGTTATACATGTAGAAGTCAAGAATTCTTATTTACATTTGTGCTTAGTGTTTGTTTTGCGGATGTAAATTGTTTCTTCCCCTGACGAAGAGCTTGTTTAGCTCGAAACATTGAGAACCTGTTTTGCATTTGCGCCGTTATAAATCTTTGTGTGTCATTATATATATATATATATATATATATATATATATATATATATATATATATATATATATATATATATATATAGATAGATAGATAGATAGACAGATATAAAGATATAGATATAGATATAACATGAATATTGGAACAAGGAAACGTTGTTAAGGCGTACACAATGGCTGCACCAATGCCGCAAATGTTATTAGCAAATATCTTTACAGTAACAAAAGCACAACTAAGTAAACATCGGGTTAATGTGAACTGAAAAATTACAGCTGGCGAAGACCGGCAAATTCGAAAGTCATGGATATTTTTCTGTTTTGTTGGGGAGGGGGGCTGCAAGTAGAGTGGGAAAATATGCTGACTTAAAAGTGAGTGCATACGTTGCCATCTGGCGTTGCCATTGGGATTAATATGTATAATTTCCCACCTGGATTTGCCTTTGGGCAGTCATATGTATAATTACGAGTAAATACATTCATTCATAGCTTGGAAAAAGAAATACCGTTTATACTCGCTTATAAGTCGAGTCCAGCCGCAAACTGCACAGATCCAGATCTGCCGTTCCATAATGCGCCAGCAGATCTGGGTCTGTGCAGTTTGTCAGGAGTAATCAGTAGAAGAAAGAAGATAGACCCTGATCTACCGGTGCACTATGCGACGGCAGATCAGGGTCTATGTTGTTTGCTGATGGACTCGAATTAAACGTGGGTGCGTAAGTTGTCACATGGCGTTGCCATCGGGGATTCATATATATGCTTGTTGCCTTGTTACGAGCTCTTTTAACTAATTTAGTTATACTATTAAATATCTCGTCGATAGTACATAAACAGCTGAGCGAAAATTCGTCAAGCTAAATACACCACACGTGTCTTTCACAATGAATGTTTGTTGAACATGTTTTCAAAAGCAAATCGTTATTCAAAAGATGACTTCCTTAAACAAGAGCAAATGCCTGACGAACTCTTTTTACTGACGTTTCTGTATTCATATCGCGAGGTGTAATGGATTTTTTCTGTAAAATTTCTTCAAGATTTTGAATATTGTAAAGTATCGGTTAATAAACCTCAGCACTTCTTCTACTCAAGCTTAGTAATCACTTATCCCCCTCCCCTTTCCTTTGAGAAAAGTTGTCTTGTGAAAACATGACGTTTTAATTATGTTATTATTTCGACTGCTGGCATGAATACGCAAATCAAAATGTATATTGGAACGGAATTCTACATGTTATTTCATATCTTTTCATAAAATATGAATAAATGCCCTTCTTCTGTGCTTTTATAAAATGAAAGACACGTTAACGGCGTATATCACTGGCCTGAGGTCAAAATAAAAATTGTAATAAAATTATAGATATACAAACACAACAAAAGTGGATAATCTCTAATTTCATATCCAGGAAGTTTTTTTATATATATTTTTGATCCAAAATTCATTACTTGTACTTAACAGTAACACGTGTGTCTTTTCAGTGATACGTTTCTTAGGAAATTACGTCTATTCCTTACGATTTAAAAATGAAAGTAACATATTTTCAGATTTCTGCTTATTCTTCGAATTCCAAAATTTCAGTAAATGTCAAAACTTCATTATGCAAGAGACCCATATAGAAAACTTAGTTAATATCGTTTGACTCAAATACAGCCCACGTGATTATTAGCTATCAATGAGGTACTGAACGCTAGACGTTATGATACTTAAATTTATCCCGAGTTAACTTCAAATATACAGGGCAACAGCAGAGATAAATCCGAATATAGATAAGGATATTTCTGCCCTTGGCCGGAGAGGTCCTTTCTTCAAAACCCGAAACATACTGTTTTTGTTTTTTTTTTTTTTTTACCATCAAGACAAGTGGCCCATTCTTTAGAACCCGCGTCAACTGTATTTTCCTTCACTACCAAGAGAATAGGTCCTTTCTTTAGAACCCGTATCCGCTCTGTTTTCCTTCACTACCAAGTGTTTGTAAAATAATCACATTGTTCAAAATTTTAAAGTGTTGTGAACATGTTGCTTTTGACCACAGTTTCAACGTCGCTGTAACTTTAAAGAGGATAAACAAATAACAAATGTAGCCGATGGAATTGTTCCCCATCCATCTCTAATAACAAAACAAGTCATCTCCTTTTGGGCTCAGATAGCTTCTTATCATTGTAGTATTCTGCAATATCGAATTTCAGAAAGTAGGATTGAAACTTATTTTTATCATATAACTCCCTTCTATTTTAAGCAGTGTTCGGTGATTGTTAAAAGTTCTGGGCATAATTACAACTTCAATATCACCATTTGTAAAGCTTTATAGTCTAATAAGCTTCACCCCTTCGTATTTGTTGTAAAAGTTTTCTTAAAGATATAAAATGTTACTGCGTTACTGCGTTAGTTTGTTTCAAGACTTTTCTCATACTTTGTACGATCAAACAATAGCGGTAACATTTGTCTTTACAAATATTTCATTTCTACACATGCTGTTTCTGACTTAAGACACGACAATTAAATCACCGCCCTCACACCAGCTTCGTTACGAAGCACAGATATACGTCCGGTGCGTGCATGTCTGTTTGGAATCAGTGTTTCCTCTGACAATCATATTTTTCCCTGTAAATATCTTCTCCAGTGTCGACGCAACAGAGAGGCAGAACGCTTGACTTTCATTATCATTTCTTTGAATCTTCTCGACAATATCACAGCTACTGGGCATATGCTAGACTATTGTTCGGATATGGGGCCACGTGACCATTGCGCACGAAATATGGTTTAATGAGAACTGAATAGAATTAGGGACGAGATTGTGAGACTTAATAGATGACAAGAAAATATAAGATATTTCTTGTGGGATTTCAAAATAATAATACCTGCATGTTTGCAGCTTTATTACCCTTCCCCATATGATGTCTTGTGACGCAGCTTTATTGTTTCAGTTACACACGGATTTTAATCACGAAAACGTAGGTTAAATTACGTTAAGAATGATCGCGTGTGAAATGTCAGAGTATTTAACATTTTGAAAAATGGATATTTTGACATATTTAAAGTCCAAGCGATCTAACGTTACTTCAAAATGTATAGGTTAGTATGCATTTTCTTGTGCTGATCTTAGTTGAATATCTAACCCCAAGTAAAGGTCATTACATAGAAAAGTATAGGAAAAAGTACCCTGTCAATAATTTTCTATTAAAATAATAGCTGAACGAATATTTAAAATTCATAAAATGTTTACACGTTTAATATTATAGACTCCTCTTATCACATACAATAAGAACATTTGATGTTGTTGAGTTATTTTTTTCAGTATGACACAAATATTGAGATCACATTGGCTTTCCGCAACAGAAAGCCAGCGAGACCGACTTATGGTTTGTTGTTCGTCCTTTATTAGAGATAGACGTCGTAGCCACGTCAGTTTGCGTTAAATTTCTCCCAGAGTTCATAGCGCTATCGTACATTTAGGTTTCGCTCACAAATGCATCACACTTCCAGTTCTCTTGAGACCGCAGATAACTATCACCCTCCATCTTAGTAAAAGTACAGAATTTTCGTACTCTTTTTCCATGATGCACCGCGCCGATGTGAAGCTACCAACAAATCACAGCAGTTTTGGGGGAAGTTTCCAAACCAGCTGTTGGGGAAATGACGTCTCTATATATACATTCGGGAGACACAGATTTTACTAGTTACCGGTCTATAATATTGGCTTGCTTGCCAATTTAGGGTGGGTACCAGCAATACACTTTAAGTAACACGTGACACATATCAATGACGTCATAATGTAATGATCACGTCGTTTTCAGCTGTGTAGTAAACGTTGATTTTGCAAAAAGTCATTTCGGTTGTTCAATATAATGAATAGAAATAAGTTCAGTATCGTAATATAAGCATCATTTCAATGAAATTCGATATATTTCGCAAATCGTTTAATCGTTCAAAAATACACCAAAGTGTGTCAAATTGGTGAGGGTGGTGTTTTCCAATGAATGGTATTTTGTAGAAGTTATTGTTTACCTTTAGTGAGACTTAAATTGTAAGGAAAATTGCAAAATAAATTAGGCAATGAAATTTGCTAAATCTATTCACAAAACAAAGGAAAGCGTGTGCATTGATACAAGTATGCCTTTATCAGACTCGTTCATGAGATATAACAAGTTTTAATATTGGATTCATCAGGAAATTTTTGAATTAGCATGTGTTGTTAAACAATAAATGTAAAATAAAGCCATTTTCAGGTCATAGTAAAGAATTAGCAAGTTTTTATTAAGGACTTTATTTTGAACATCAGTCAACTCCTCTTAACATCACATTGTTCTAGAGCTGAGCTTCACGCTTTATATTTTTTGTTTAAAATCTTCCAATCGTTCTCCACAACATAAGCCTTATTGTAATATTAATGTATACATAGATGAATTTCGTCATGATTTGAACCATGGTGCATTTTTCTAGAAATTTAAAGATACAAAACTTTGAGAATATACCCCCCTTGATACCCGTCAAGGCAATAGTGTATGCAAAACATGAATATACTAGCATTGCCTTCTTCCCCGGAAGCCGTTCTCCTATAGTATTGTCTTGTGGGTATTCCCACCAGGTAATACAATAGGAGGACAGTTCTCAAGGGAGAAGGCAATAATAGATTTAGTATTTCACATGACGTTATGTGACGTCATATAACGTAGGTCCGTGGCAGTAGTACCCGCAATAACATGTGTAGTAACCGCAGCCAGGTATAGTATCCCGGAGTCAAGGGGAATTGCGTACTGTCCTAAAATAAATTCCTGTAGTTCACCAATCGGAGCTCGAGAATTTATCATGTGATGTACTGAATCACGCTGGATAGCACTGAGGAAATTGATAGGTGTTTCAGTACAATTGTCTAAGGATGAAAATTTGTTTTGTGCAGTCCAACTGCAAGCTGCACAGACCCAGATCTGCTGTCGCATAATGCGCCGGCAGATCTGGTTCTATGCATTTTGTTAGGAGTAATCAGTAAAACAAACAACATAGACCCTGATCTGCCGTCGCATAATGCGCCGGCAGAGCAGGGTCTATGTTGTTTGCAGTTGGACTTATAAGAGAATATGTACGAAACATTGCGTATACATTGAATAAAACATCTGGCTGAAATTTCAACAAGATAAGTCTTAAAGTTAAGTTTAGACTTAAAAGTTGATTAGACAATTTTAAGTCTGACTTTCATTTTAGACAATCACATCATCGGATTAAGTTTAAGTATTGACATAAGTTTTGTTCGTGAAATCTAGGTTTTATAAATTTTGGATGTATTTGTTTCGGTTTCAGATATTGTTGGTATATTTAATGGATATAATTTTATTGCACTTTAGACAACATCGATAGAGGGATATGTGTGAAATTTTAAACAGTCTCCAAGATGTCTTATCAACTTTGTTGTAACGGAAAACAGTACAATTTTGTTTATCCGTTACGTGGCACGTGGCGGGAAATATTGAACATCTCTATCATCTCCCTAAAATTAAGCACTCAAATTAGCAGCATGTGTTTACAAACATTTTCCAATCACTCTACAAAGCACAGCTGCAAAGAAAAGAAAGAGAATACCTTTTTCACGGAAATGAACTTTTTCGTTGAAAATGTGTTTTGGAATGTTTATTTATTGCCCTCGGTCAAAGATTTGGAAAACCTCTCTTTCCCCATTTGTTCCCAGCAGTGGCGGCGCGAGGGTTCGAGGCGCCCAGGGGCAACGCTCTTTAGTGGCGCCCCTACCGAGGCGCCCGAAGGGGCAATGTTCTTAAGTGGCGCCCCTACTTTGCCACAGAGAACAGTTTTTATGTCAGTTGCCAACCTCCATCCTCTTCCCCCACCCCATCTAAATATAAGTTTGGTGAAGAATTGCCCCGTTACTAAGGTGAGGTGAATTACTACGAAAATTTCAGCTGCAAAAAAACAACTCCCGACGGCGCCACCTTCGCCTGGCGCCCAGAAGCAATTGCCCACCCCTCCCCTCCCCTCCCCCTCGCGCCGCCACTGGTTTGCAGCAAGGAAAACGAACTCTTATTCGTATATGTGCCTTGAATGAACTTACAAAGTGAATGGAGACATAAACCAACATTTTGTTCAAATCCAATGAGCAGTTGTAAATATATGACCTATTACTCTCAAACATTCGCGTCCACATTCTTGCCATCATAGATATAGTTGGGACATCAATAAGTCGCATTTTGGTCCATAGCCGATACACTGGTCTATCGATTCAGTGTTGCCTTTTATGAAATCAAATTATATCCAAAATTCAATCCAAACTTTCTAACAATTCTCAAAACATCGCGTCACTTTCAACCGCCTCTGATCTTGTCGCATAAACGGAATGGACAAAACAATGTGACAGGTGCGGACAACAATCCTTTCACAGGTGAAAATCTAACAAACATGACGTCATCATGTGCATAGAGAAAGTAGCTGATTGTGGAAAAGAAATGGAGAAATTATCCCTTACAAAAGTGTTAGAAACCAAAACTTTAGTTATTACCGAATTTTCACCACATTTTACATTTAAAACATTGGCGACATCACATCGTGATCATAAATAGTGCAAGATAGATTAAATAAAGGATATGCACACTGCCCGTAACCATTTAATGGTTCCGCACTAATGGGATTAATAATTTGAAGAAAACAAAATGGCGAATAACGCATTATGATAAGATAATTGTTTTCCCGATATAAGAGAAATAAGGTTCCTGAACATGATAGCCAGACTGTATTATGCATTTGTCAAAACAGTTAAAGGGAACATAAGCTCCAGAGGCAGTGGCATAGAAACCGCCCAAGCAACCCCCGCAACTGCTGGAAGGGTTGGGGGGCAGTTCGTGTGTGGGGGTGGGGCATGGGGGGGGGGGTCCCGGAACTTTTTGCTACGCCACTTACCATATAGGCATGCCTATAAATATTCTTACTAGTGAATATTGAACTAGTGCCATTCTGGAGGTTGCTTTAGTTTACACTCCAAATATATTGCCATTAACTTCATGCATCAAACTCTGAGGCTCAATTACGTATCTTAATATCAGCTTTATTAAGCTTCTTTGTCGGTTTGCCATAGGAAAGAATTTCGACCGCTTTGTTTCAGCACGGATTTCGGTGTCCGTACACGAATACGGTGAATGAGCGAGTCAGTGAATGAAAGTTTTTATACAACGATGACGACTCTTGAACACTGGACCGCCATCGTGAGTTCAATCGTGAAACAAATCGGTACGAAATCTTAAATAGTCGAGTGTGCTGGGTTTCAGTAAATACGGGTGTGGCAAACGCATGGTATGGTCATAGGCATAATTTAGCCATGGAGATTCCAGTTGTTTGGCCAACACTTGCACCTGAGATTTTTCTCTGAATTTTGAACGACACCACGTAGTATGTGTTGAAACTGATGATGCGATGCGCTTTGCTTTACTAAATAAATTTTGCGTGATGTAAATGATGCGATTTTTGTGTAAACCATAATTTGATTTCCACCTCATCCATACTTAGCATGTCGTCAAAGATGACAAGATAGTTTGAATGGAGTCAGACACGATCCCGTGGTCTTTGCAAGGAATATTCCTCGAGGATCGAACTTGAGTTGTTGTTTGTGTTCAATCAAACGTTTGAAAAATTCGGTTTTACCTTAACCGGTCGGTCCTGCAATCAACATGTTAAAGGGATGGCAGAGATACAACGCCTCCCAACTTTGACAATCTGACATTTCGTCGATTACTTTGAGGACAGACGATGCAGCCACGACCACAAACACCTTGGATTCTGAGACCGAACACACAAAACAAGACATTTTATGCAGGACATATAAATGGTTTATTTGTGGCGTCTTCAATATGCAAGGAATGGACACAATATCTAAACAGCAGAAGGAGGAAAAATAGCGTTTTCTGTCACAATACGATCAGTGTGGGTTGTTGTTGTTGTACTTTGTGGCGTAGATATCCACACACGTTTCGAAAGTTGTCTGGATTGTTGGCCACGTTCTCGTGTCCAGGCATCGAATCCATGAATCTTCTAGTCACGCAGGTGATACCAGTGTAGAGCATGTCAGTGCAGATCACTAGATACACAAAATTCCTGGTACTTTGGGTGTGTCGACAAAGTGCGGTGAATCTCTTCCTCACATGGGGGCAGATTCGTATTCATCACCAATCGCATGACTTTCTCGTGTACAGACAAGGATTTTGTTGTTATCGTCGTCGTCGTCACAGTTCTTCATGAGATGTCGATACATTTGTCAAAGTCGGCAACCGGGTAAACGAAATCAAAGAAAAACAGTGAATAGTACGCACACCATACAACGTTCCAAGTTCAAAGGAGTATCGTCCTATGGAATTAATTCTGCTATGAACACTCTGTAATCGCCTAAGTCATTAATCATTCGATTCGAATTCTGCAATGCTTCGTGCAGGAGCTGTGGCATTGGGTTTAATATTTCTTGATTGCTGCTACCGTGTTTCAATGTCCGTGATCTTGAACATTTTCCAGAAAATCGGCCTTCTTATACAATTGAGACACCAAGGGTTAATATGCTTATGCTATATAGGGTAAATTTATTCTTTGCCTTTCACTTGAATCCGTACCAAATCTTTGTAAGTGCGTCCTTGCAGCTCCGGAGATAGACTCTGAATGCGCTTTTCCAAAGAGTCCAAGACGATGATAATGAGAATCCTTCGCTTCCGATGCTTTATAGGTGTTCAATTGCATACAATCGGGCCAATTTTCTATACGCTTTCTGGGCCCACCAAGGTAGTGACAGAGTGTAGACAATATGGCACTGCACATTGCCGCCTTCTCGCGAGTACACAAATTCCACTCTGATTGAAGGATTGGTAATGAGTCGCTGGGTTTATTTTGGCTATCTCCCTTTAGAAGTGTTGAATCCTGGTCGCAGACCCTCAATACTCCTGCAGGGTCACGGGAACACTTGCTTTAAGGCACGACATCACAGTCGACTATATTCTGCGTAGAAAGAATCATTAAATGATGGTTATTCTTCGTTGACGTCTCTTGTGAGAACGAAAGACAATGTATTCCCCTTTAACTCTGATTTTGTATACTCGACTGTAGCCATACGGCACGGTGTTGTACAAGTTCACTACTTGACTGGAATGATAGTTTGGTTTGAGTCCTTTCATTCTGCATTTGGTGTGGAATTGTAATTTCTTATCCTGGTACTGTAATCATTGAATCCGCCACATGCTAAGCTGAGAACGGTGTCTTCTGGGTGTTCGTTGGTCAACGCACATACATATTGGTCTTCGATGTAGGGGTGATAGCATCCAGGCCGATCAATGTACAAATAGCTGTCCGTGTCGAAGTAAATCAGGCAGTCAAGTATGAGTTCCAGAAACGATTATAACTTCAAACGTGCGTTAGTTGTCACGTAAGCAACAATGCTCACGTTTGCAAGTTCATTGGGCTCGACATATTCGAGCGTCTGTTTGTATTTCACCATGAAGAGATCTTCTCGTACGACTCAACTGTTTTTAATGAGCTTTCCCATATCGTCCACCAACTGAAAGTTTATGATCGGATCCGTAAAGTATTCCGTCTTGTACATGATCTGGCGCTGAGCTAGTTTCCCCACAAGCATCACAAAATGACTTTGGCAAAAGTCGATCTTCCTTAATTGTGCCCAAGCCGATTCCCTCCACCGACTAGTGCCATCGCTTAAATACATCTTTTTCTTCTTCTCTGTGATAATATGTCAGATCGCAGATGGCCTCTTGTTTCATTTTCAGGAACTAGTTAACGTATCCAGACAAACAAATGCCCGGGCTCAATCCATCACGTTGGCACTGTTCCGTTGTGGGAAAGTGTCAGATATCTGTAGCGTTCTTGTGACAGTTACCGTATCGATCTAAGTCTTCTTCGTCCTAGTAGTCAGTGGGGTCCAATGACTACTTACCAAAATCGAGAATGATGTTAGGTCCACCAGATAGCTTCAGTTTGACCCTACAGTTCCGAATTTGGCATTCTAGAGGTTCTTGAATGCATTCACTGCAAGCTTGATGCTCTACACAATTTATCCTGTGAACATTCAAAGTAAAAATTATAACACCCACTAGATTGTTTGCAAAATTAAGAATGATGTTGGGTCCACCAAATAACTTTTCATGATCATGGACCTGACACTGTAGTTTCTGCTCGTCCAACAGAGAAACAAAGAAGTCAGTGATAAACGCTGCAAAATTCTCTGCCGAGACAAGTGAGGTAAAATCCATAAAACTTGCCGTGTAAGTGAACCCCGTCGTTCGAACGTTTCTCGACGTTAACTTGCCCGCGGGTTTGACATGGAAGTAATCCTTGGGTGCTACGCTCTCCTCAGGTTGGGCGATACATAACGTTATCGTCACCGTCGCTTTACATCTGGTTTCTCGATAGGGTCGTGTATTCATTTAATGGTGACACGCGTTGACAATTTGTTGATTTGTTGTATAATCTGAATATATATATATATATATATATATATATATATATATATATATATATATATATATATATATATATATATATAAAGAGCCGAAGTAACACTACACTGTTACACCGTTCAGTGCGACTTGGACCTTAAACTCGGGAAGATGGAAAAGCCGCAAAAGACACATGTCCTGGTGAGAGCTTAACGGAAAGCGATCTGGAATTACATTCCCTCCACAGAGACCTATGCAGAGATTCAAAACCGCTCCAGATACAAAAGTGAAGATACATGTCGCATATGTCAAGAGAAAGGACATTGGGTAATAGAGAAAATAAACGTAACCGCTTATACTAAGTACTGACAAAACATGGTCCGGAGACAAGAGTGAAGACGAGTATTGTGTGTGTCACATGCAAGAGACAAGAGTAAAGACGAGTGATGTGTGTGTCACATGCAAGGACATTAGGTATCTGTGTATCCACAACGGAAAAGAAAAGTTGAAGAGAAGGACGAGGTGAAAGAGAAAGATGTGGATGAAGAGAAAGAAGAAAAATCCACTCACTCAATAAACCAAAACCACCCCCCCCCAAAAAAAAAAAAAAAAAACGCGCAAGACAAAACAAAACAAAAAAATCGACTTTGTGAAATTACGTGCTTCAATTTGCTGTCCTTTCTATTCGCCATACTATACCAAAAGGAAGTCATGAACAAACGGTTTTGATTTATTTGTTTGTTATTCCCCCATAATCCCAAGTCATGTAGAAGTGGTTATTTTATTAGATAAAGTACATTTTCTGTCGTAAAAGTATATAAGTAGAAAGACACACACACACAATATGTTTGGCAATCTATGAATAGTATTATGAGGGTTGTTTTTTCTTTTCTGGAATACATGAGTGACCCTGAAAGGGCCTCTTGAAAACAAAATAATAAAAACAAGGTGTAAGCATTTATGAATTTTGCATCAATAACTCTAACTGCCTTGCTCCTTTCCCTCGTCTAAATCCAACCGCCGCTGTTTCTCATTGGTTTTGATATTTACAATGCAGGCTTCCTCTTCTTTGACTTTATAAAGACGACTCAGTCAAAGCCCTCGTGTCTTTAGTTCGGGCATGATTTGTTGCAATACACTCACGATTTGAGAGGCCAATCTTTCACATGTCTCAGTCTGTTGATCAGTGACAGTGACATTTCCTCTTTTCCCCCCGTTGTTGTTGTACAAAAATATATTTTTACTCTCTTTCTCTCTGTAAAAATCTCTGCAACACTTCTTCCACATTCAATTAAATTCACACGACGGTGCCTTTGGCGTCTGAAATTAACGCAGTGAGAAAAGTCCGAGAATCAAATTGAAAAAATCAGGTTTGACTAAAGATTATATCGGGGGTGATGGTGGTTGTGATGTTAGTGGCGACGGTGGCGATAGCATCACTGTTCTCATTCATCGTGGTAGGAGCGACTGCAGGTCCACCCCAAAAAATGACGTTACTCTTCAGCTCAGTTATGATACCTTCCTGTACTATTCCGTATTGTATTCTACTGCACTGTGTGGTTGTTGTTTGTAGCAATGCTACTTTCCACAATGACTTACTCACTACACACGCAATCCTGCATTCTGATTGGTTCACGCAAGACGCACTCTGATTGGCTGTGCGAGTGATGATACAAGTGGCTGCCCAAGAGAAAGACACGCTACGAGTGGGTATGTGCCAAAGCTAACTTCAATGCCTTTCCACCATACATAAGTCTCGTTTTATCACCAGTCTTACCGTCCATTCTTGAAAAAGCAGCTTATCGTGCTACAGAACCATTTGCAACACGCTCTTCAGCGAATTATGTACGTCAAGACGAAGTGGGTCAACAAAGTAAGAACATAGACGGACATATCTGGGTCTCCCTCTCTTCCGTCTACATCTTTGGCCCACTATGGGTACCTGGTCCCCAAAATTACAAATCTGCACAATTTGGGCCAACCATATACGTCTAGCATTGCATTCATAATTCGTCGAGTAATCGTTAAGTTGGTTTGCAAAAAGCACGACTTATTTTCACAGAAGATTGAAAAGTATTTTAATCCTTCGAAACAAACTAACTCACTTAATCACTCAATTATTCATTTCTTATCCACGCACTTTCTAAAATGGAAATATCTAGTGTGTAATTTTTCAATGTCAGTTAGTCTTATTTAAACTCCTATCGAATCGAGAAGGTTTTTTGACTCACACGCACAGCAAGGGTTGACAATTTAGTTTATGTTGTTTCAAATGTAATATAAATGATCTCGATTATGTTAAAATGGTAAAACCCTGAAACACATATTGTGTTATTATGTACACAATAATTAATATGCTGTTTCCAGCATTGCAATCTTTCTCTATTTTTTTAAGTTGATCCAATCATCAATCCACCTATTTGTCCATCCTTCCATTTATCCATACAGCCATCCATGCAAATCACACTGCAGTATAATGAGACAAATTATCCCAATTCGGTCATAGCAGGCTCACTTCGTGCATTAAAGATTTATCTAAAATTATTTCTATGCTTATGGCTTTCCTGAAAACCATTGATCGTTTCCATTTGGAATTATCCTATTTTCATTAATGGGAAGCTATGAAAATGAGTGATGGAAGCAATAAATAAAACAGTGTTTTATTCTTAAAAACGTAGATAGGTTATAAAAGACAGGCGATCTATGTCATGAGATATTATTTTTTTTACTTGCCAGTTGCTAAAGCAAAATAGTAATGAGGACATATAATGAGAAATATTGAGTCCTATGATAATAATAATAATAATAATAATAATAATAATAATAATAATAATAATAATAATAATAATAATAATAATAATAATCTCTTTATTTTAAGAAGATAACATATTTATCACTAAAGGCTAATCTTCCATATGGTCCTCAAGAAAATGTAAACATATTACATTCGTATATACATCAGTTAAAACTCGTAATCCTTCTTAAATCTCTGATTAAAATGACGTGTAAAATAGTAAAGGAAAAATAAAGGAAGCGCAAAGTGTATACAATAAAATAGGAATATAAATCTGGATATAATTAGGGATGAGTCAAAAGGTAATCATGATACAATGATTAAAATGAAATAAGCATTGTTCTGCGCTCTGTGGCGCAAGAGACACAATGCGCTATTCAAACATAACAAATTAGAATATTCCTGGACGAAATAAAGGGAGACAAATGTGAAAATATTTAAACTATTCCAGATCAGGTGTCATCGTTTGATCGTCTGTAATTCTTATTTAAAAAGAGTCACATTCCGATATTTTATAAATCCAAGTTTTAGGAAGATAGAAATATGTTAACAGATTTTCTTTTACCATGTTCTTGTCACATATTTAGTACTTTGATATTATCTATGAACTTTTTAAAAGTATCTCTTTTGAAATCGAAAATGTTTTCATCGAATATTATACGTAGGATTTAAAAAAAAAAAAAAAAAAAAAAAAAAAAAAAAACCCGATTAGCGTTTTGCAAGAGAGCCAGCTTAACTTGTAAAATCTAGTGAGAAATAAAGACTTTCACGAATCGTTCAGTACAATATCTGTCATTTCTCAGGAATAAGCAACCTCCAGATGTTTGGCAGGTAATTACTTGAAATCACTTAGATTCTGAACCGTATTTTGATTTATACGCAAATGAGAATACACAACGGTTACAGTGGAGCAGACGAGTTGAAAAATCGCCTTTGCGTGCATTGTTGTTTCTATGGCTCTGAATAAATAAGATGAATTAGGGAAAAACAGCACGTCTCACTTCTCTACTCGGAAAATTTATCTCTTCTGACTGGAGAACCTAAGAGGATTGCATGTTTTCAGTTATAGCACACACGATGCGGAATGTAGTCATTTGTTTTTGGGTGAGTCCCGACAAAAGGACATTGATACATGGATACGGCCATAATATTGATACACGTCGTCCAACAATGTTGCGCACGAAATTTTATGTAAGAATCTTGGCTAAATTATGTTTGTTCCTACGTTAAGTTCAAGGCTGTTCCCATTTTATTTACAATCAAATTAAGATAGTAGACGCTGTCACTGATGGTTTTTGAAAAGCGCTGACATTACAATAAATGCCCTGCAATAAAACTAAAGCCCACACATTGAAATATCAACTCTAGAATGAGCAAAAGTGGCCAATAAAAAAAGAAACTATTTTAAACAAGCATAGTACCAAAAAGGAGATTAAAATGTGTTAAACATATTGATACTAGTGACTTAGTCGTTTTCGTTCCATTAAGATCGACAAAAATACATGTGCTAAATTTTGTTCAGACACATCGTTTTCGTTCCATTAAGATCGACAAAAATACATGTGCTAAATTTTGTTCAGACACATGCATTTCCTCCACTCAAAATGGTCATAGAATTTGCACATGCTTCTTTATTTGAACGTTGAACTCTGTCTAGGAAGAAAATCTTAAAACATTAAAGGAGTAATTAATGCTTTATGTCAGCAGAATTAGGTTGCTTTGAAGCAAAATGACGAAATTGGTACTTTGTCGTGCCTGTCTTTAAAAATAAAACGTTTCGACCTACAAAGAACTAAACGTTTTTATCTAGGGGTTACAGATATTAAATCAGTTCGAGAAAGCTGCCCAATTATCTAAACTATTGTCCAATCATCTAAACTATTGTCAATTATCTAAACTATTGTCTAATTATCTAAACAATTGTCCAATTATCTATACTATTGTCCAATTATTTAAACTATTGTCCAATTATCTAAACTATTGTCTAATTATCTAAACTATTGTCTAATTATATAAACTATTGTCCAATTATCTAAACTATTGTCTAATTATCTAAACTATTGTCCAGTTATCTAAACTATTGTCCAATTATCTAAACTATTGTCTAATTATCTAAACTATTGTCCAATTATCTAAACTGTTGTCCAATTATCTAAACTATTCTTTCATTTTACTGTCAAGAACACAGTAGATGAGAATATTTTGAGGATCTATAATCTCATACTCGTGCCTAATTGCCTCGTTAGCCTTCAAGTGTCCCAGCAATTATCATTAGTCAGGACAACAACCAAAAAACAAACAACAACAAAAAAAAAACAAAACAAAAAAAAAAAAAACACAAGCCTCATTGCAACACGATGGTGATGTTAACGGAATATGACTTATTAGCAGATCCGTGCATCCACGAAGGGTATTCATTGCATTCCAAATAATTTAGGGAGGACCCATCATTCACGACCAATAAAAAAAACCACTTTTAATAATGATATTTTTTAAATTTCCCAGTAATTTATTTATCTTATCATTTGAAGCAGAATATCTCATTTGTGGATGATCTGGCATTGGGACGGGCTGAATATTCGTCATTTGAGAACCAAATAAATCATACAAGGATGATGATCGACGAGAGTTTTGTAATGTGAAATATTTATATTAACTTATCTCATTATACTAGGCCGTGAATTCGTGAAATACTGGATTTTCCAAGAGAAATAATTTTGAGTGAAATACGAGATATAATTTTTCAATGCCGCTATGATAGATTATGAGCAAAAAATTTTGAACTATTTTTAGACGCTTGCGTGGTTTAGTGGTAAATATGGCCGCCTCGCATGCAGCAGAACATAATTCGAACCCAACGATGTACATATAACTTTTTCTTTACTTAAAAAAAACTGTGTTGTTTTACCTTCAATTGGGAAGGAAAATTATGTTACTGCTCATATTTTCTGTGCGAATATGCACAAAACACAGCAGAACATAAACGGTTAACAGCTGAGATTATCGCCTGGAAAACAGTAAAAAAAACCTGATACTTCAATCTGTTAAACATATTGCTAACCAATACATTTGAGCATTAAATAAAAAGAGAATTTGCTTGCTCTGAGTGAATAATGGATATATTTCGTCTCGTGGGTGAAATACTCATTTATTTGCACTCGTACTTCGTCCACTCGATGAAATATATCCGTTATTCACTCGTTTGAAGCAAATATCCTCTCTCTCAATTTATCTGTCTATCTATCTATCTATCTATCTATCTATCTATCTATCTATCTATCTATCTATCTATCTATCTATCTATCTATCTATCTCTATAATTAGAAAAACATATTTATGTAAAATTTCACGTTTCAACAATAAACTTTATGGAACTCTTGTAATTTAATGTTGTTTTTTTCCTACTTTCTACTTTTACTGTACCTTTTATATTTTGTTGCCTTTAAGTGCAGACTTGAGAAAATATAATTAGAGCTCCATTTACATAAATGGAAGAAAATATTTTGATCCACATTTTTAATGACACTGATTTCATACATTTTCATATCTGTTTGGCATCAAACATACACTTTTATGGTCTTTTGACAATTTATTTTTTACCACAAATATAATAAAGAATAAAAATTGTATTGATTGTGGGCTCGGATTCTAAAATTGTAAAGTATAAAATGTATCATTAAACAGGGTCAAGAAGACATTAACATCCAGATCAAATATTATAATCGTATCTAATAACGCATATCAAAGATTTTAAAATAGCACTTCATTTTCCAGCATGTCACTAAAACAAAATTGACAAACTTTCAATTTGATCCATTTGAAAACTCAAACTGGATAATCAAAATGGCCCTCATTATCAAGAGATTCCTCTTGTAATTGCCACGAAGAATCTATGATCATCAACCTGTTGAAATTTTTTGACATTTTTAAATACTCGTTCGACTATTTATTATTTTATGGATAATTGGTGACATAATACTTTCCCCCACACGTCTTATCTGCAATTACACTTACTTGAGAAGATATCTTATATTCAATTACACTTACTTGAGAGTATATCTTATATTCAATTAGACTTACTTGAGGAGATATCTTATACGCAATTACACTTATTTGAGGAGATATCTGATATTCAATTACACTTACATGAGGAGATATCTTATATACAATACTTGAGGATATCATATATGCAATTACACTTACTTGAGGAGATATCTTATATACAATTAGACTTACTTGAGGAGATATCTTATATTCAATTACACTTATTTGAGGAGATATCTTATATACTATACTTGAGGATATCTTATATTCAATTACACTTACTTGAGGAGATATCTTATATAAAATTACACTCACCTGATGAGATATCTTATATACAATTACACTTACTTGAGGAGATATCTTCAACTAAGAGTAGCTCAAGAAGCTGCAAATAAATATATGAAATTTTAATTGACTTTGTATTTCTTTGACAATTACCTATGTAAAAATATAAATTTTACAAAACGTTAAATACTCCAACAGTTCACAAGCATAGCACAATTAAGATATTATTTCCAAATAAAACATGTAACAAAACAATTATCAAATCCATTGCTATACGTTTTAAACCTTAAAAATTCGAAATAGCTTTAAAAGAATTGAGTCGTAAATCTTATAAATTGTGGGAGGGTGAAACTAAGATGTACAGAAATAAAAGTTTCACAAACATTTCTTTAATTTTTAAGTATAGTCTGCCCTGTACTCAAGTAAGGATTATATTTTGAAATGATATCTCTCTAAAGTTCATAGACGAACCATGCGTATCCAGCTCGAATTAAATACCATCCAAACGTGTATTTTCTATCAACAATATATTGGAGATTTCAAACTAAACGTTTCACGATCTAACTGAAAACTTACACCTGGATCCCCCAAGGCAATGCCAGGTGACGACGAAATCATCCACATGTACGTTAATATATTGAAATTGGAATGTTGGGGTCTACATCTACAGTGTTTTAAGGTTTACATTGCATGAAGGGTTACGTATTCGCCTTAAGTGCAACGTTGTAATTATCGTAATATCTTTTTAGACATGAACTGACATATTTATTATATATTTCGAATAGCCCTTTCTCCATCCGTTGCAATCGATGATAATATCAAATTTCTAAAGAATGACACATTGTAGCGACAAAAAAGATAACCATATTGACAACTGAATCATTTCTGAAGGGAGTCTTACTGTTGGACTGTGTCTCAGGCTTTTACTGTTGGACTGTGTGTCAGACTTTTACTTGCGTGTTTACCATTGTTCAACCTAAAATTGGTAAACATACTCTACAATTTGCAAGCCAATCAGCGTGACGTGGAGATATTACAACAAGTATCAGGAGGATATGAATGACACTAAAAGTGTATTTATTGCATCTACATTTCGAAGGAAGGTACATATTACGACTTTTATCTATACCATCCACCCACTCCCCACAAATTCTCCAAAAAGGAGGTATTAGGCGTATGAATATTGAGCATTTTTGCAATATTCAATGAATACGACAGTTGTTATGAGGTCTTGCTTGCAAAAGGTTTGGAAGCAGAAGTAGAAACAGTATGTTTTGCGATATACATGAATCACACGGAATTTAGTCAAAACAGCACCAGATCAACAGATATAGGAAGTTAGCTCGTAGAAATCTATGTCTTATGTGTATATGGTCTCTCAGTTGGATAGATACGGGCGTTCCGGCGAGAATAATGGTTTTACAACAACCCACGTGTGTAGGCTTACGACTACACTAAAATAAAAACTCTTCAATTTCTAGTGCACTAGCGCAGTATAACATTTTCTCACTAACACATCTGTACAGGGATTCGACAGCACTAAAATAAAATTTAAAAAATCATTATTCATTGGCGCAGTAAGACAACTGCATGTAACACAAATCAATGTTTACAAGTACAAATCTACTATATTACTATTTTAAATCTTGATAAAATAAACAGATGATAAAATGCTATAATTGTGGCACTTACAAATGACTAAACATAATTTATATAAGCGAATGATTGTATTCAGCGTCGTCTATTGCAATTCATTTGCCATTAGCAGAGCTAATAGAACACCAAAATGTCATTACACTTGTAAAGTTTATATGATTTATTTTACAGTATGTTAGTCTGTTTAGTCTAGGCTTATAGAGCTAAAATAAAAATTGAAAGGTCTGCGGTTGGGTTCTTACCAGAGATTATAAATGTTTCTATATAAATTGAGCACACCTACTCTTTCTTGTCGGTTCGTTGTCAATATGGCGGTATAACTGGATCTAATGGCTTGAGTCAAGGGAGTATGACATCAATTTGGTGCCAGTGGTGTGAGTAGACATCAATCCATATTACGGGCATTTGAAACTGCGGTGCATATTAAATCTGTGGAGAGGTTTCACTATACCTCTCAGCTGAATTACTTCGGGATTTTCTTGACTTTCGTTGTGCAGAGCACATGCCTTGCCGTTTATACCTAGGGGCCCTAATGAGGGTTAAATTCAACCGTGTGATTCACCAACATCTCGGTTGCTTTGACGTAAGAATCCAATGGCAACAACCCTCCCATTTTGCAGTAAGAAAAAGCAATTCCCAGGGGGCGGTCAGGTGTGCCCAAAACTCCAGAGATGACTGCCCTCAGCAATTGACAGACCAGAGATAGTCCATTGGTTTTTCCTGAAACTGAGGATAAATGTCAAAAGGTTAATTGCCAAATATCGCTCATGGAAAAAAATAGTTAAATAAATCAAAATAAACACTTCGATACTTGGCTCTGTGGTATTATTTCACAAATTAAAATTTACTAGACCAGATTTGGTAAGAATAGCTAATTTGGATGAACTTGAATGACTTTGCTGGATAGGTTTCACAAAGCAATATCATCTTTAGAAATTGATGCAAAATTGAAATTGTCTCACTTTAAATCATAGTAACATCGTACGCAATTAAAACTTTAAAAAGAAATAAATAAAAGAGAAGGCGACGAATTATGTTCCTCCAGAGACAAGGACAGGATTCAACGCTTTTTGTTATGGTGAATTGGAGAGGTTGTTGCCATTGGCTTCTTACAAACTCTGTGCTCTGCACAACGCAAGTCTGGGAATTCCGGAAGTAATTCAACCTGTAGACATATTGAAACCTCTCCAGATATTTAAGGTGCACCGCAGTTGACAGACATACCCTATAATCTTAAATAATGTCAACTCATAGTCTTGTCAAAGATTTGATTTTATACTCCCTTGACTCAAGATATTTAACTCATTACAAGGAGGGCAGGTGCGCTGAATTAATATGGAAGCAAAGTTATATCTATGGCAAGAATCGAACCTCAGTGCTCTCGATATGTAAAATACTGCGCTATACGACTAAACCATGATGGCTCAGTTATTAACACACTGTACAATAAGTTCTATAAGATTTTCATGTATATTGATATTTGGCGTTCACTTGGCTCTTTTTTTTTACTTTAGTGTAGTCGGGTCTATTTATCCGAGTGTGATTATATACAAAAATGTTTTATTACGATTGCCGCTAAATATTTTTACATGTTCTATTTTAGTTTTATTGTATACCTACCTGAGTTGGCTGATGTAAATATATTATACTCGCTAGAAATCTCCAAATACTTCTCTCATTCAATTGGATGACGATAAAGATAAACATGGAGTTGGCATAATGTAAAAATGTATATAAAAAAAAAATAATAATACAAAATTGCTCAGTCAAGCCCAACAAGCTATGTTTCTACTTGATAGTTATTTTCAGTCTCATGGCCTCATGTAAATGGCTTACTATTTATGCGGCGCATTCTCTGTGGATATGGTATCAATTCCAATTCAAAATAATATTTGGTGTACGTGTTTCATCATTTCATAACTATAAGCAAGTGACAGTGTACATATTGAGTGGAGGGAAGTGAGGAGTCATTAGAGCTAAAAGCTACTATTTTGATATATTAGGTTTATTGATGATTTTGATATATTAGGTTGATTGATGATTTTGATATATTAGGTTTATTGATGATTTTGATATATTAGGTTTATTGATGATTTTCTTTTTATTTGGACCCATTCGAAAGAAGAACTAAACGAGTTTTGAAACAGGATGAATAACCAACATTCATTAAAATTAAAAGTGAAATTAGTAAGGAAAGTGTAGACTTTTTAGGTATAAGAATATACAAGCGAAATAGCTTTGCAAAGGCTTACGAGAAAGATGTTACAAACAGTGGCGGCGCGAGGGTTTAAGGCGCCCGGGGGCAATGTTCATACTTTGCCATAGAGAACAAATTTTTTGTCAGTTGCCAACCTCCATACCCCCCCCATACCCCCCCCCCCTCTACGCCCCGGTTACAGCTAAACAAACACAAAAAACAGCTCCCGACGACGCACCCCCCCCCCCCTTGCCAGGCGCCAGGGGGCAATTGACCTCCCTGACCCCTCCCCCGTCGCGCCGTCACTGGTTACAAAATCAGGGAACTTAGAAAAATTAAATCTGAGGCATTAAGAAGAAATAGATATTTGCAACAAAAGACAAAAAATAATTCCGTTCATTCTTCATTTTAATAGACGTTCAGCCTCGGCATCACTCACTCTTCATTTCAATAGACGTTCAGCCTCGGCATCACTCATTCTTCATTTCAATAGACGTTCAGCCTCGGCATCACAGTATGCTAGAGAAAATCTGAGCGATTTGCAACAAATATTTTCTGAAGCATTTGGAACAAGTACTTTGGTTGCAGCTTATAAACGAAATAAGAACATAAGGGACTGCAGAATATAGACAACAATGATTGTTTAAGTGTGCATTTAATAGTTGTAAACTGTGTGATTTTCTAATTAATTCAGACATAGTAAAAATCTTGAAAACAGGTAGAAATTTTAGAATTAAGCATCATATTTCATGTGATACGCAAAATATGATATATGTGGTGTTTAAATTGTAAAAAGCAGTATGTAGGGCAAACAAAAATATATTGACGTGTTAGGACTGATGAGCATTTTGGGACGTACGACTGCAAAGACAAGAAAACATCTGTATAAAACATTTTAGTACAAACTGTAATAAAGATCATTCGAAAGTGATTGGCATTGAGCACAACAACTGCTGGTCAAAAGCAAATAGAAGAAAAAGTGAAAAATTGTAGGCTAACCTTGTGGGAGCTGAAATTCAATTTGAAATTACACCGACGGTGTAACCTCGACCATGGTCCTTTGCAGTTTTATGTTTTTTCTTCTTTTTAAACCTTTTTTTAATACTCAACATTGACGTGTATGTATGTATGTATGTATGTATGTATGTATGTATGTATGTATGTATGTATGTATGTATATGTATGTATGTATGTATGTTTCTATGTATGTATGTATGTATGTATGTATGTATGTATGTATGTATATATATATATGTATATATATATATATATATATATATATATATATATATATATATATATATATATTCAGTCGCATCTATCTATCCATCCATAGATCCATCTATCAATGAAACTACCTATGTATCTATTTCTCTATCTAACTATCTGAACTTTCATACTGGCTCGTAATTTTATATTTTTGTCATTTTAAAATGCACCATTAAACTTATTTTACAGTAATAGTTTAATCCCACAAGGTGACAGCCAATAAATTTCGTCAGACGCATGTCGTCCTTATAATCCAACTCTAGCTCTGTGATGATATAAATCAAAAGGATAATACAAACGAACGAATTTAATAGCTTGAACGGATGTCTTCAGAAACCAACATCTTGCTACGACGGCCCACCATTCTACATTTCAAAATGTTCGGGCCTAGATCACGTACTGGAGTTCAAATCCTGGCATTCTTACAAGACAAGATTTTTACAACGTGTTATACAGGAAACTCCTGAGAAAGATATAGAATTATAATTAAAATTCTGTGGGCATGAAGAATACAACAACAACATCAACAACAACAACAACAACAACAACAAAACAAAAATAACGTAAGTTACAGCTTTTGAAGGTAGCAGAGCCAGAAAGTTTATTACCACTATAAAACATCAACATTATTTTTAAAACATTATTCTTATAGTTATAATGCACGTTTGAAGCTCTACAAAAAGTCATTGTTTAAAATGAGCTATTAGTCTCCTTTAAATGAGATATGATTTTACCATCATTAAAATAATATTGACAGACAGAAAGCCTCGATAGATGGCTTAAGTATGTCCACATCATATAATGTATGACATGTTGATGATAAATATGGTCACCTAATGAATATCACCAACATAGGGATATTATTATCTTTTTTTTTTTTTTTGTATAAATGTTTACTAAAGCCCGAGCTTTTCAACACACCCGAGGGATTCAGTCATCGTTTAAATTATACAAAAACGGAAACTTTTAATTTTCTCTTAAAATTTCAAATGTTTTCCTTTTTTGTGTTTAATAATAGCGTTTTTCCCACGCTACCGGTCGACATGGCCATGATCGCGCCTGCTTAATATTCAAGTGCAACGAGCCGAATGGAATATCGCCCAAATATGACGTACTACGCCTACTGATTATCTGATTTTCAGTCAACCAATAAGAGACCAGAATTCCATTCAGTGCGTTGTAGCTGCATATTAACCGGTCGCGATCATGGCCATGTCGACCGGTAGCGTGGGAAAATGGTCTGGCATTCCTTAAATGTGTGGTAGAAAGTCAAACATTGTGCAGGCGCAAAAAGTCGAATGCCTGAGCTAAATATCGGTACCAAATATATTACGCCACGCGATGCATAGTTCGAAATAACAGCGTCCATACTTAAATAGGTCGCGCCAGAAAGGAGAGAAGTGTCCTCCCTTGTAGTATTATATAGTACATGTATGACTGATAGACAAGTTGTAAGCAACAATACGAGCCCCTGTGGTGTGTCGCTATACTTATCCATTTCCGGGCCGCAGCCAAAATAAATGACTGCATTCCGCATAGTGTATGTATTGACTGAAAGCATGCCATCCTGTATGGTTCTCCAGTTGCACAGAAGAGACAAATTTTCCGAGTAGAAAAACAGGACGAGCTCTCTTGTCCAAATATATCTTATTCACTCAGAGCGATAAAAAAAAAAAAAAAAAAAAAAACATGCACGCAAAGCGAATTTCGTCTGCTCCACAGTAACCGATGTGTATTCTCATTTGCGTATCAATCAAAGTGTAGTTCAGAATCTGTGCAATTTCACTTATTGACCTGCCAATCATCTGGTATTTGCTTTATCTTCAAAAATGAGAGATATTATGCTGAATGATTCTATAAAGTGGTAATTTCTCAATAGATCTTCCAAGTTGGCTCTCTTGCAAGACACTCATGTACATTGACCGTTTTACATCAGATGATTGAGGGCTCAGCACCGGAAGTGATTAAGTAAAGCCAATATACCGGATCGTCGCCTTCACTAGGGAAACTTAAAATTGCATCTGAAAATTTCAAAGTTTTTTAAACTTTATTTTCATGAGAAAATAGCGACCGTTCATGATTTTCCTGGTGTCAGCATTCGCCGAATCCCTCGGGTTTATTGAAACGATGGTCCTTTGGGCTCGGGCTTCAACGACTTTCTCGAGATTTACCGAACTTTGACACCAAATAAAAAACACGCATGATCTCTTTACTATTATGTAGCTAGGCAAACCATCTTTATCAAATACTTATCTGCAGATATAAGCAAAGTAGTTTCTCTATGTATGGGGGTGGGGTTAAAGCCATTTTTCTATTCATTTATTGCTCTCATTCTTTTTCATTTTTCAAAAATATTCATTTAGAATTAAAATTATGACGTCATGTTTTACGTAGTCGTTCTAGTTCATTACGTCATGAGCTTGATCTGATCATCATGTCATCCATTTGTGAGCATTGTCTTTAAGAGTCTTTATAATGGCAGGTAAATATAGTTAGCTAAAATATCATTTGACGAATCTAAAAGTGGAATAAATCATTTTTGAGTATTAATGAATATATTTGTCATTTTTAATAAGAACGTATAAATCAGGGCAAAAGTAAACAAATATATAATTCCTTTGAATATAGGATTGAAGTTACATGCATTGACAAGAGATGTCGAGAATTTGTGGATGATGGATTACACTCTACTACGTTAGATTTAACTATTTTGAAAATAAATATACTGTTGAATTTTAGAAACGCAACAATTGCTCTGAACATGTTAACATGGAAAAGGAGAGCCTCAAGTGGAAGTGCTCTTGAGTTGTAATGAATATTCTCGGTAGTTTATTCCAGGTTACACGATAAGCTAGATCTACGATAACTAGGCTATCAATTATCTCCAGAGAGTTGTATAAAATCAAATCTTAAAAGAAAAAAGTTTAGTTGTTCAATGTGTGATGAAATACAGGAAAGCGATCAGAAATTTGATTGCTGCAGTCCCTCAGTATCCATACAAGTTTATATATATATATATATATATATATATATATATATATATATATATATATATATATATCGGCAAGCCTAGTTTCCGTTTAATGAGAAATATATACAACTCGTGGCATATCAAAGATACAGTATACATACTATACATATATTCTATTTATGCCACATACAAATATACATACTTTTGTTCCACCGGAGTTTAAGATTGACTACAGGAATCTATGTATTAACGGAGAGAGTGAACTCTTCAAATCCCTTTCCAGTGTGACCGCTATAAAATGTAGTTTTGCATCTATTTTAGCTATTCACTATCCTTTTGGAAATTGTTAATTTGCTTCTTTTTTGAGCTTCTATTCATATTGATTAAATAAATAAAAGAGACGTTTAGGATTTAAACATGAAAATTGGCTTAAATG
Organism: Margaritifera margaritifera; assembly: GCA_029931535.1. Taxonomy (NCBI): domain Eukaryota; kingdom Metazoa; phylum Mollusca; class Bivalvia; order Unionida; family Margaritiferidae; genus Margaritifera; species Margaritifera margaritifera. Next base: position 1,484,593 of record JAQPZY010001491.1, read on the forward strand.
AAGAAAGTAGAGTACAACAGACATTGCATGGTTAGCGTCCCAAACAGGGAAAGTGCGACCATTCATCACGGGCGAGTACACCGAAACGAGTGGTGAATAGTTTTAAAGCGAAATGACGAACCAGCAAGAGATAATTTAAAAAAATTAAGTTATCTCCAGCTCATCTAAGTCATTATTATGCTTTCATTATTATGCTTTACTTCCCGTTGCTATTGGTCATAGCATTGTTTTTACTCTCTCTCTCTCTCTCTCTCTCTCTCTCTCTCTCTCTCTCTCTCTCTCTCTCTCTGTCTCTCTCTCTCTCTCTCTCTCTCTCTCTGTTGGTCGATTTGTCTGCCAGTCAAGGCCGGATTAACCCATAGGCAAAAAAGGCTGTGTAGTCTTAGGCCCTCATATTTTGTAGGCCCTTCTTTAGGCCAGCAATACTTTTTTTAGATATGTAATTAACACTTAGGTCCTTCCCTCCTGTTAGCCTTAGGCTCCTCATAACCTTAATCCAGCCCTGATGCCAGTTTCATCATCATGGGTAAAGACACATTGTTGCATGCCATGGGCAAACATCCGCTACACTCCTTTTTCAAGTGTTTTCAACCGTCGCTTGCGACGATGGTCCTGAGAGAGAGAGAGAGAGAGAGAGAGAGAGAGAGAGAGAGAGAGAGAGAGAGAGAGAGAGAGAGATGGGTCCATTCGGGTAAAACTGACATGCTGGCTGACCACCCAACAGAGAGTGGCGACTGAATATACGGTTCTTTATATCGTCCATCCCTCCATTTCTCTGTTGGTCGATTAGCCTGTCAGTTTTACCATCATAGTTCGAGAGAGAGAGAGAGACAGAGAGAGACATACAGACAGACAGAGAGAAAAGGGAAAGCAGAAGGTATCTAGATGAAATTGTGCAACATGTTTAATTAATTACAAAACGGAAATTATTATTTTCTCTCATTATGTTCTTATTTTATTAATAATTAATAAGTGGAAATTCATCACTGATCTAGACAGTACATTAGCAATAGTCTCCTGTTGAAACCATAATTATACGCGTATGTATACGCCATGGGCGAATCACAATTTGATATACCGACAGTATTGATATATCCAATTGCTTTATACCAACACTTAAAAAGACATATTATTTTTAATTTATGTATATATATATATATGTTACCTCAACGGCACTCGTCTGCGTTAAAAACATTTAAATCAAACTATTAATGAGTTCTTTATTTAAGCATACGTGTGCCATATATCATTTTGTCAAATTAGTCTTCAGTTTAATTTGATAAAAATAAGATTAAAGCTGCCACTAATACATACTTTTCTTCCCACCCCACGATCTTTAAGTTCTCATGTATGAATTGAAGAATGTTACGACAATGCGGGACAGTAGAGACTCTCCACAGAATTGGGAGTTATTGTAAACAAAACGACAAATAACGAGAGGGAGAGGAACAAAAAGGTTAGATAGTTCAAAGCTTCCTTCGTTATATTCGAACACTTAAAAAAATTCGGACTTTTTTTTCCACAGGATCACAGAATCAGTTGGATTACAGATGTAATTGTTGACAAAAAACAAGATCAGCTTTACCAATGGAATCGATCCTACCCAAACTCTAATCTGAGATGAATTGAATCGCATTTTATTTTAGGTAAAGCTTTAAAATGCAATTTTGTCGAACGACAAACACAGATTTTATGATTAGAACATTAAAGGATAATTTCATAGCAATATTTATTTTTATGTACACAAAGTTCAGTGAACATGCAACTTTCCTGGCATTCCTGCGACCAAAGCATTCCCAATGGTAAATACCGCATATTTATGACCGTTTTGTTTCTGCAAACAGAAACGCTTCTCTCATGAACGTGATACGTTTAATCTATGTTTAGGATCAAGATTTTGTCAATAACGTCTACGAAAATGCGATAGCTTCTGACGAAGAATATAGCGTTATCAACACTCAGAATGAAAACATTATTTTAAGGTTTGCACAGTCAAGATACCCTGGGGACTAAACAGTTTCTTGCAGATATTTCATTCATTTGCATATTTGATAATTACAGACACACAATTGAAGTCACTGTTCTAACACCAGGTTCGTTATGAACCATTGATCTGCAAGTTCTGTGGGTTCATGTTTTATTTGGAATCAGTTTACTCCACTGACAAATATTTTCCTGTAAAGGTTGTCTTCCCCAGTATCGATGCAACACGAGGGCATGACGTTAGATTGTAATTTTCACCCACTTTATTGTTCTTAGCAACATTAAAACTGTCAGGCACGTGCAGTGCTGTTCACCGGAAATCTGGACACGTGACGGCATGTGGCAAAATTGGGTTTTAATTACTATGGAATATAATTTGTACCAAGATTTAAAGAAATAATTGGCGACGGAAAAAATCTGACATTTCTTGTGGGATTTTATCGTACATGTTCGTGTAAATACCTGCATGTTTGCCGTGGAACCATGTGAAATAGATCGTTTTATTACCCCCAAAAACGTTACAAAGCATGCATTGTATTTCACAGACGTTATTGTGCCTGTTTTGTATGATTCGTTTCATTTGTCACTTATGAAGGGGGGGGGGGGGAGAAAATTAATTATCAAAAGTACATGCTTTTACGCTTTGTTTATTTGTTCGCGAAATCATTCGAAAAAGGTATCGCAGTTTCGTCAGAGTAATGTTTTCTTTGTCTGTAACTTTTAATATGAGTATTGTTGGTCACATTAAACCATTATTAGTATTAGAATAACGACTTTAAAATAACAACACCTACCTACTTTCTTACATCTGTTATCATTGATACTAACATTTACATGACTCATTAAAATTATTCATATTTTATTTTGTTTAACGATTTTGTTCGCTTTTCACCTGAACGATATTCGAGTTTCCGAAAAATTGACATTTTGATTTTAAATAAAAACACTTATATTTTGTTTTGTTGTTTTGTTTGTTTGTTTGTTTGTTTGTTTGTTGTTGTTGTTTTTTTTGGGGGGGGAGTGGAGTATTAGGTTATGAGCAATATAAAGACCGAGAACAGATTCAATCATCGTTACTTCTTTTAAGTGTTGGAAAACATGGACAGAGGGATATGTATATTACGTGTGTTTTTTAACAGTCGCTAAGTTGTTTTCAGGAGATGTATTGGAACTAAGAAAAGTGGACTTTTGTTTATCCGGAAAAAGACACACAGAAGAAATATTGAACATATGTGCCATCGCCAAGAAATTAAGTACCTGAATTAACAAATGAGTTTAGAAATTTTTCTTCTTACTCCTCCAACCGCAGTTGAAAAAAAAATTCTTTAATGGAAATGTATATGTTTCCGGTGAGAAGGCTGTACTCGAGATAAATACCTTTCGATGCCAACGGTTAAAAGTTCCGGTCACCTGTTTTTATTTTTTATATTTTTTTTTTACTTCGCTACCAGGTATATCCCCCAGAGTTTATGGAACAAGTCCACATACGTAGTTCGTTTTATGTTCAAATTTTGTTTCCAAAGAAGTATAAAGTAACATTTCCGACTATGAATCATCTCAAGATTTGGATGTTTTTGTGTTTTTTATTGCTGTGTTTAGTAGCAGTAGTAGTAGTAGTAAAGACTTCGACTCTCAATCAATATGCTTAGGTAATATCAGAAACAGATGAACATCTGTACAAGGACACTGCATGCACAGTTTTCCGATACATGCATATAATGAATAAGCTAGTAATAAATAAATAAATAAATAAATAAATAAATAAACGAATAAACAAAACAGAAATGTTGTATTAATTAAGATCCCTTTTCTTATTTTTGTCCAATATCTGTCCATTTTATAATGAGATTGTTTTCCCATAGTTCTAACTGACTTGACGAGAAAGATAAAATTAATATGCGTCTCTATCATTTCAATTAAACTATACTTAGTGCGCTGATTTGTTTTGTCTAGTAATCAATCTATGGACATTTATTTTCAAGTTTCATTTTCTTACAACACCGAAACTCTAAACGCACTACTCTTCGTGGAAGTCAACGACTAAATTACTCTTAAAATGAACTCGAGAAAGAGATAACGTCGATCTGATGTCATTGTACTGATACCGAGTAAGAATGTGTTTTGAGACCGACATGAAAGGAAAATATATGAGCTTAAGTCGCTGCATTCCCTGTGAAATCGATGTAGGGAGAACAACTAGCATATATATATATATATATATATATATATATATATATATATATATATATATATATATATATATATATATAGAGAGAGAGAGAGAGAGAGAGAGAGAGAGAGGTACATTTCTGTGTGTCTGCTACGCAAGAATGTTCCATCCTTCCATCCTTTTTCGGGATGTGTGCATGGTAGAGGGGGTATGGAGATTGGTGTGTGCAGGCAGCAACTCGATTGGTGCCGTAACCCGCGGACCCAAGTTCCAATCTCATTAGAGACAAACTTTTTAAAAAATTATCTGACCTGTATGATACTATTCTTTCTCAATATATACTCCAATTGCTAACAACCGTTAGCTACGAATCGCAAGAACGGCCAAAGTAAAGTTTTATTTTTGTAGAATAACAAATATCAATGTCTTAAAATAAACGTTTGGTTAGTAGTTAAAGTTGCAAATAGTATAGAAATTATTAAAATGTCTTGGAGATAAGCAGTGAATGTCTGACAATGTCTTGGAGATAAGCAGTGAATGTCTGACAATGTCTTGGAGATAAGCAGTGAATGTCTGACAATGTCTTGGAGATAAGCAGTGAATGTCTGACAATGTCTTGGAGATAAGCAGTGAATGTCTGACAATGTCTTGGAGATAAGCAGTGAATGTCTGACAATGTCTTGGAGATAAGCAGTGAATGTCTGACAATGTCTTTTGAAATATAAACATCCTTAGCACTCAAGGAGCATTTGCGTGAAGATTAACATATATCTCAGGACGAGGCTGGGTGGTAATCCGTTGTCATTTCAGGTGGACAACAATTGACTGACAGCCGTAGCAGACATGTACACACAAAACTGGGCTAGTTTTCAAATTGCTCTATCATTGTTTCTAAGGATGCCGTTTATGTTGATGGTTGTTGGCAGTTTTCTGTCAATAAGTGATCAATCAAAGTCGTATTCCATCATTCTCTCCATAACAACAAGCCAACGTTTTAATTATATAAGTCTTCCGTTATTGTCATCTGAAAAAATTGCATGTGCAATTTTGATATCGTGTACAATACCTGTATCAAATTATGTAGTACAAATTACACTTTTTCAAAATTTTTGTCTTCAGTTTTGCGAATCATGAAAAATCATTTCTCACTCCTTTTTAACATCAACAGAGAGATTTTCAAGAGAGGCTTTTCTATAAGAAACATAAACCGAGCAAATGCATTATGCTAATGGATTATTGTATGTTTAGTGATAATAAGATTATCTGATTTGTGATAGAATCATAAAGGATATTTGAAGAAAAAAATATATCGAGACTTCGCTACAATTTCATAGCCAGAATGTTTAATTGAAGCGACCAGACAGAAACTATGTAAAGCTAATAATCTTGTCTAAATACGACATTTCTTATCTAATAATATTGTTATCAAGATTTCGGAGGAAGCTTTTCTATAATAAGCACACACTGGGAAATATATTATGCTTGTTGACTCTTTTATGACAAGTGATAATAAGATTAGTGATTTGTGATTTAAAAAAATAGAACCATAAAGAATATTTGAAGAGTATAATATGTTTTAACTTTGCTGTAATGCAATATTCAGAATATTTCATGCAAGCGACACGAGAAGGAAACTACGTGAAAAATGTCCATCTTGTCTAAATGCCAAATTTCTTATGCAATAATATTGTGAACATGACAGTTGCTTTAATACGATCCTGAATATGATCGTTTTAGTCCGTGTATCATGCCCAAGTATGGACCTATTATTATTATTATTATTATTATTAGTAGTAGTAGTAGTAGTTACATACATATAATGAATAAGCTAGTAATAAATAAATAAATAAATAAATAGATAATAAATAAATGAATGAATAAATACATTAATTAACTAAATAATTATAAAAAAAATATGGAAAAAAATAAATGAAATAAAATAATTAAATAAATAAATAAGCAAAACAGAAAAATTTTATTAATTAAGATCCCTTTTCTTATTTTTGTCAAATATCTGTCCATTTTTAAAGTTCTACAGACTTACTCACACCTATGTCCGTATATTGATTAATCCTTATTTTCTTAATCAGAAGATTATAAAGATTTATAACATAACAAGTGTACATGAATTTGAGGAAAATATGAATTTGCAAGAACGCGGCAGTACAATTTGTAAATCACACACACAAACACACATGTACACAATAACAAAGCTATATTGTGTTATTTCAAAGCACTTTGTGCTGCTGATGATATAAAAAATAAATATAAAAAAATTAAACAATTGGAAACATCATTCCATACATTCTATTCTATTGTATCGAGTACAAAAGTAGTACAATAGACTCAGTATTGACTGTACATTGACAAAATTAATACAATATAGTCTCATTATTTACTATATTTCTAGCAGGTTTTTGTTATTATCATTGTCAAGTTTGCTCAACTAGCCATCTAAGCCAATCGTAAAATTGATCGCTCATCAAGTAAATAAATGATAGGTATTCTTTTCAAAGCCCCTGGATGTATTTTGAGGCCTGGTTAAATGATAAGTATTCTTTTCAAGGCCCCTGGATGTATTTTGAGGCCTGGTTAAATGATAAGTATTCTTTTCAAGGACCCTGGCTATATTTTGAGGCCTGGTTAAATGATAAGTATTCTTTCAAGGCCCCTGGCTATATTTTGAGGCCTGGTTAAATGATAAGTATTCTTTTCAAGGCCCCTGGCTGTATTTTGAGGCCTGGTTAAATGATAAGTATTCTTTTCAAGGCCCCTGGCTGTATTTTGAGGCCTGGTTAAATGATAAGTATTCTTTTCAAGGCCCCTGGCTGTATTTTGAGGCCTGGTTAAATGATAAGTATTCTTATTGAAGGGCCACTGGCTGTATTTTGAGGCCTGCCTTAAAGGTAGTTAACAGTGAACAGTATGTAAAAAATACTGGTCTGAGACAACTCATTATCAGACCGTCATTATCAAGCGTTCAATGTTTTTTCTTGTTTTGATGGAATATTAGTCTTTCTTTTATCTATTTCGATAACGGTGGTGAAAAACCATGGCCAGCTCTTATTGTCATAATGTAACTTGCAATTTAAGGAACAAACTACCAAATGGAATAATGACCGCAATCACAAAAGGAAACCTTTAAATCAGAGAAAATAAATAACTGAAGAAATAAAACGCGAATGATTTATGTCATGACATATACAGAAAATATTGTTGTAATCTCAAACTGCTAAAACAAAAAACATAAGGGGAAAAATCTATATTTTAATAATACTTTGGCCAATACAACCTCAAAAATACGAACCGCATATTTCTGGGCACTTCGTGAGGCAATATACATGTTGCATTATTATAGCTTTAAAATAAATTTATTCTTGGAAGTTATGGATTAGCAAACAAAAATAGGAAAAAAAAGTAAAAGTATTCACCATTTTACTTTGTAACAATAGGTAATTATTTATTGATATCTAAGAAATTGTATATTTAGTTAATAGACTGTTCTGTACTGTTTTATAAACAAATAGGAAATTCATAAATAGCAAGAGCTTTTTTCCTGCCTCAAGTGTACTTTTTTTTAGCACTTAATAACCTTATAGGGATCAGACCACTAATTCGGTTCCCATAGAATTTAATGTCAATATATTAAAAATTACAAAAATAATTTCTGCATTAGATTTGTATACAAACCACACATGCTTCTATTCATTAGAGTTAGAAACATTCTTTTCAGCCTTGAAAAACTGGTGTTCCACGGCCCTTTTTCTAGCCTTGTGCTGATAAACAGGGGGACGTCCTGGCCTGCAGGAAATAACATAGCATTGCACAAAGATTGGTTCTCTGTCTGTTAAATAATTAGTGATCCGATGTCTATAATTGTCTGCATATCTCTCTTAATATGTCGCTTTAAAACTGAAAGGTTTTGAATTTAAATAAATGGCTGTTAGATGAAAACAAATTACTAAATTTTATAAATTGTCGATTTTTAACAAAAAATCTACGCATGAAACAATACGTAAAGCATCCCCAAAAACAGCACGAGCTTATGCGTACGATATCTAATTGTTTAATGGAAGAAATTTATTTCGCGTTACATCGAAATTATTGTCGCCAAATCGGCTAGCGGTTCACATCTAAACATTTTAATGTTGCCAATATCTGAATATCTGACCTAGCCAGAGCTTGAAGAAATGAATTCATTTTAGGAAACACGTCAAATTATTGAATTTAGAGCTCTTTTGGTGTTATGAATACCGTATATGACCTTTCTCATAGATCTGCCACGCATGCGGAACCCCACATCATGACTACACCGTAGTTTTATTTGGTTCAAGGTGCTCGTGCAATCATTATTAGAAAGTACAGACCATGTTGTAAATTGATTTCAGAGAAATATAACATATTTCAAGATTTTAAAAGCTAGATCACACGCGATAAGTTTCAAACATCAATATATTGACATGGAACAAGTAGTCTTCGAAAACTGAACGAGGGGACTATTAAATCACCGACAATTAACCTTTCTTCTATTCCCTTGAATGTCTGTTTCCTCTATTTATTTTCCAGTGATATCTGTTCCCTACAAATCGAGTCTGACGGCGCCGGGGAAGTTACTGTTCTCAGGATTACGTGCAACTAAGATCCCAAAGATCGCACGAATTTACAAGTCATTTACAGAACTTTTGGGCTACCATTGATTACAAGGTCAAGGCCAATAATGCTTTAGATTGTAGGAGATATGTGCATAATACAGGATTTAAAAAAAAAATAATGTTTCCCTCAATCAATCGAATAATACATATTTATTTTCTTTTATCAATCTATCTATCTATCTATCTCCATTGACACAAACTTTACAAGAAGTTTTCATAATTCATATCCATTTTAGTGTAAGTGATAATAATCACCTAGGAAGCGTGAAGGTTAAACTTTTGCTACCTTAATGGTTGTCCAAATGTTGCTTTTTTCTCTGTCAACAAGGTATTGCACATTTCAAACAAAATTGTATACAATTATCCAGACTTAGCTGCTACTGCTCCCATGCATTGCCCTTCAATCATGCCAGATGGCATTCATTTTCTGCACTTCACGTGCATTCAAATAAGGCCGATGGTATTTGATTCTGATGGTTTCCTTCAACTGTGTTGTTTCAGTTAACAAGAGTGGCGTGGTGAGTTTGCTTGTTCAAATATGTGAAGATAACACTTCCGACATAACAAATGCATTTTCTACAGACTTTCGCATACCCCCAGTCCATCAGGTGCAGATGGGAGTGATGTTAAACCAATACAGAAACAAACATAAACACTAAACTTAAAACAGACAATGCAACTGCCAACTTTTTAAAATCATATCAAGGCAAACCCCGTTTTCAAATAAATACATACCGGCACTTCCATGATGATCCACACAACGTGAGGAACTACTAATTTTGTAAAACGACACGAGTGTGCAAGGGCAAATTAACGGCAATGTTCCTAACCAAATAATTAAGAAAAGAGATTGGTATATATTTCTTGTTTGATGGCTCTCCCAAATTTCAAACCAGAAAGATTTGACATTGTTTTGTCACAAGAATTATTTTTATCGGTTATAATTTTTATCCTTTGTTCAATAGTCAAAGGCAACCTTGCTTTAGATGAATCTATCTATCTTTTTCTTTATTTCTCCACAGAATATTCTCTTTGCGTCTTGACCGATATTTAAATGAACTTCCAAACAAGTTTACTTTTAAAAAATGACAATCATAAAAGTTTGCTTCCTGGATTTATGATTACAGAAATAGTAAATCATATGCCATCCCAGTTTCGCTAACATTTATTATTTTAGTCAGGTAATTCATAATTTTTCATAAGGTATAATTAATGGAATCATAACGTTTTACCTAGAAACGTCAGCAGAAAGCATTCAAAGACAATACACCAGTCTAATTTTTAAAAAATAGAAAAAAACAAAAACAAAATCTACATTGTTAAACAAACATAGTCGTGCACGCCCATAATTGTAAATATTTTGGTCTATTAAAATTGCCGACAATATGAATTACGATTTTTGTACGATATTTGTTCAAACATTACTACGAATGAAAACACACTACAGAAATTAAAAAGTATATGATCTAATACAAAAATATACCATGTCTTTAATAAGAGTAATTTCATCACATTTGATGAATGTATAAGCTGAAAGTTTGCGCTTTTTGGACAACCACTTCTAGACTGAAAGCATGTATGCCTATGAACTCAACTTTATGGTCATTGCCGATTTCGTATCCCAATTCACGCTGACATCGCATCGTCATCGTAGATACATACATACATACATACATACATACATACATACATACATACATACATACATACATACATGCATACATACATACATACATACATACATACATACATACATACATACATACATACATACATACATACATACATACATACATACATATGTATGTACGTACGTACGTACGTACTTACATACCAACATACATCATCATCATCATGCTAAAGATTTTAGTTAGATTTTACCTTGATATTTTCATACCTAAACTTGTAATCGGTACTGTATAGCCACGAGTGTGCTGATGTGCCCTTCAACTCTCTCTCTCTCTCTCACTCTCACTCTCTCTATCTCTCTCTCTCTCTCTCTCTCTCTCTCTATATATATATATATATATACATACATAGATACATATACATACATACATACATACATACATACATACATACATACATACATACATACATAGATACATACATACATACATACATACATAGATACATATATACATACATACATAGATACATACATACATACATACATACATACATACATACATACATACATACATACATACATACATACATAGATAGATACATAGATAGATAGATAGATAGATAGATACATACATACATACATACATACATACATACATACATACATACATACATACATACATACATACATACATACATACATACATACATACATACATACATACATACATACATACATACATACATTCATACACACATGCATAGAAAACTGACGTCATATGGGCATGAAAAAAATTGCATTATATTCGGGAAAGATTGTTATTTTGAAATGCTCAAATGTCAAAATATAAATTGTACGCCCAGAGGGACGTTTAATATGTGTGTGTGTGTGTATTGCTGTGCGCGAGTGTGTGTGTGTCTGTGTGTGTTTACTTCAAGGTGCTCTTTTAGTAGTTATTAATAAGATAATACAATTTCAGTCGATGTTGCAAACTGATGCTAATTTCAGAGAAACATCGCTTTTTCAAGACTTGAAAGATTAGATCCCAAGAAATCACATTCAAAAATCAACTTCTGCACAAAGCACAAGTTGCATTACGAATACTTTGGGGAAAGTGGGACAGGATGGGGACGGGGCAAACATTAGCAATCACTCCCTTTAGTTTCTGTCATTTCTACTCGTTTTCCGATAAAGTCTGCTTCCCATAATTCGAGAAAGAAGCTAATGTCGCAAGCAATTTAAAGAGCACATCTAGGCTACCACTGACCACAGGTACAAAGTCAATAAAGCATCAAATTGAAGCAAACATAGGCATGACTCTGTACAAATCACTCAGCCTGTCTATTAAACAATCAATTCAATCAATTAATCAGCCAGTCTATCTATCAATCTATCTATATATCTGTCTGTTTGTCTGTTTATCTGTTTTTCTATCTATCTATCTATCTATCTATCTATCTATCTATCTATCTATCTAAAAGAAAACATAAGGGGAGGGGGTACACACAGTTAACCTTTAAGGGCAGAAGACTTTACAAACATATTTTCATTTTATTCTTTATTTTAATGGGTTTTTTATAGCTCAAGTAGATTTTTTATAACTAAAAAGGATTATCTTTGGAAACTATTCTGCGGCAACACTTACTGAGAATCAGGCGTATAAAAATTTGCTTTTGTGAACGACTGTCCAAATGTTTTTTTTTTTGTTTTTGTTTTTTTTTTGTTTTTTTCTCAATAAAAAAATGTATTGAACATTTTAAACCAATTGTACAGAAATATCCCAATTGAGCTTGAACCATACATATGGATCCCATCAGTCATGCCAGGTGGTGACGATATCACACACATGTTTGTATTATTTTCCGCACTTCACGTGCATTCAAATAAAGCCAGTGATTTTTTAAAATCCAACTGTCTTCTTTAACTGCCTAGCTTTTTTGTTTGTTTTTTTTAATTTACGAGGTTAGCGCGGTGAGTTTGCTGGTTTATTCCTAAGCCCTCAGTCCATCAGGTGCAGGATGAAATGATGTTAAACCAATTCGGACAGAAACAGAACCAGTGGAATTAAAACCGACAAACATACTGCCAAGTTTGTTAAATCAGATCACGGCAACACCCCGTTTTCAAATAAATAACTACCGGTACTTTCCATCACGATTCAAACGACATTGCAAACTAATAATTATATTAGTATATCCAACTACTAATTATATTAGTATATCCATACTAATTATATTAGTATATCCAACTACTAATTATATTTGTATATCCAACTACTAATTATATTAGTATATCCAACTACTAATTATATTAGTATATCCAAATACTAATTATATTAGCATATCCAGCTACTAATTATATTAGTATATCCAACTACTAAATATATTAGTATATCCAACTACTAATTATATTTGTATATCCAACTACTAATTATATTTGTATATCCAACTACTAATTATATTTGTATATCCAACTACTAATTATATTTGTATATCCAACTACTAATTATATTTGTATATCCAACTACTAATTATATTTGTATATCCAACTACTAATTATATTAGCATATCCAACTACTAATTATATTAGCATATCCATACTAATTATATTAGTATATCCAACTACTAATTATATTTGTATATCCAACTACTAATTATATTAGTATATCCAACTACTAATTATATTAGTATATCCAACTACTAATTATATTAGTATATCCATCTACTAATTATATTAGTATATCCAACTACTAATTATATTTGTATATCCAACTACTAATTATATTAGCATATCCATCTCTTAATTATATTAGTATATCCAACTACTAATTATATTAGCATATCCATCTACTAATTATATTAGTATATCCAACGATAATGAGCAAGTGGAAATTTGCAACGATGGTCCTTTTTAAATAAATCATAAAAATCATAAATACAGATTGACATATATTTATTATAGTTGATTTGTCGTATAATTGTCGAAAAAAGAAATTATGATAAATGGTAGGAAATTATTAAAAAAATAACTTTTTACAAAGGGAATTTTTAAATATTTTTACTCATCTATCGAATAAAGCTCCACGATTCCAGTTGTAGCACGACATACACTCTCCACGCGTTAGTTGTTGAGATAACTCGTCTGATAATACACTGATAGAGTAAATAACTGTTGAAAATAAACATTTTACCCATTATTAGAAAAATTAAAAAGAAATATAATATTTCTACCAAAGAAAATTTTAAAATATTATCCACACATATAAAATAGAATCCGTTGTGTCCAAATTTAAACTAAAAACGCGCACTCATCATTGATGTCCTCTAGATAAAAGAAAAGTATAATTGGTCAATTTATAAAAGTACCAACACTATTTTAATCATTTCATTGTTGTAAATGCTAGAACACTGTCGACTATTCCCCATTTCATATATTGAATGCATATTCCCTTTTGCATTTATTTTCATATGCACCTATCGACGTTCTGACAGTTTAAAATATCCACTGTTTAAAATGTTGCCGTAAATCGGTCTGTTTATGTTGTTATCGATAGGACTTTGTACACCATTGTTAAAATTGAATTATATTTGATGTTTAGATGTATAGGGATGAAATTAAACTTAAATATAACAATTTCTATTGAAATGTGTTAGCCTATTCAAATCTTCAACAAAATCTTCATTAACAACGTAAACCAGATTGATGGACGGCAGTATGCGTAATCACCTCGACCCCCCCCTCCCTTTCTTAAAAGGAGTAAAGAGGACCTCATTTGCCGTATCCGCCGTGGAAGCTTTGCATAGAATATGAGAACAACTATAACCAGTCAAGCACACGATGTATCATACGTTTGTCATGTTATTAATTATGTAGTTTAATGAATGAATTAATTGATTAATTTGTATGGGTATACAAATCATGTGGATGAATAGTTTTGGCAGGGGACGACTTGCAAAAAGCCATTGACCCACTGCCAAAGCAATTAGTCCACATGCATATTTTTTAGGCCAAATTCAAAAAGATATTATTTATTTATTCAAAAGCTTACAACCGACTAAAACGTGACATAGCAAGAGGCCAAAGAACGTCTGAGATCGCTCACCTAGTTGATATCTGCACAGTAGCCAAATGCAAGAGCAGTTAGCCAAGAAATCAGGGTCAGTAGGATGCTTTCTGTAGAAACTTCTTCCAATGCTGTTGATGGCATATGTTTCAAGGTTTCTTTTTTTATATCTACATCCATACTGGATGGTACATAAGCATCGTTTGCCAAATAATGGTGGTTTTTATGCCAAGATGCTTTTTGCCAAAGTTGGTCAAACTCTACTAAGGATTTTTTTTGTTGACATTTTTTTAATTGCTTGATGGCGGATATGCAATATTTGCATAAATTTGAAATGCCGTCAAAGTAGGATGCTTACTGTTAAATTTTGCAAAAATATGTTGAGAGGCTTTTTTTTAAAAGGGGGGGGGGGGGGCATATTTCATGGTGGATAGGCATCACTTGCACAAGTCTGAAGGTAATTTATACCAGGGTACTTGCTCTAAAATTTGGTTAAATTCTGTTAACCGGTTGTTTCGATGTCATTCAAATGTTATTCTATTTTTAGTGACAGCAGTCTTATTTGAAAGCGGATCAGCATCATTTGTATAATTTTTATTTTTTTTTATACAAGAGTACTTTCTGTCAAATTTGGTCGAATTCTTTTCAGCACTTTGTTCGAAAAAGTGGATTAAATGTTTTTCTATTTTCAGAAATGGCGACCATATCTAAAAAAGGATCAGCATCATTTATATAAGTTTAAAAGCCCTTTATGGAAGCACGATTTTGACATGTAGTATTTGATCAGCTTTTTTTTATATAAACAAGTCATTTTAGGATTTTTGTATTAAGCGTTCTTTGTAAGGATGCTCAAAATTAGTTTAATTCTTTTAGGGTTTTGAGAAAAAGTTGTTTAAAGGTTTTATATTTTTAGTCACGGCGGCCATATTTAATGGCAGATCGGCAGTATTTCAATAAATAAAAAAGGACTTTATGGCGAGAATCTAAAACTTGTTTAAATTCTGTTGAGTGATTTTTGAAACGAAGTCTTTGAAACGTTTTATATTTGTTGTAATGACGTTATTTGACGGCAGATCAGCACAATTTGTAAAAACTTGAAAGTTTGAATGCTTTTTGTCAAATTTGGTAAATATCTGATTACCGGTTTTTGAGACGTCGTTTACGCCACCATATTTGGTGGAGGATCGGCATTATTTGTACAGACTTGAAAGCTCTTAGCGCAAGAATGCTCTCCGACAATTTAATTGAAATTGGTTCAGTGGGTTTTGAGAAGTTTAAGATAGCAAATGTTCACGGACGATGCATTAACGTCAATTAACGTTGAGATTACCAGGTTTACTCATTGCTATAGGATTTTCAATAATTCAGAATTCCCATTTGCAAATTATACCACGTAACTGAATAGGAGTTCCAGGCTCATATTGAAAATTCACAATTTTGGAGAAAAGAGATTGAAGTGGGAAGAATTATACGTGTCATACATAAAGAGATAAAACTGGTGTATACCAGCGCATCTCCAACATATAAGACATCAAATGTACAACGATAAAATGACAGCTATTGTCAGACACTATTGCGTGATGATTCCCAATTTGCTCTATCCTTCTATGTCTAAGGATGCATTTCATGTTATGTATAAAATCCATTCTTGTGATGAGGACTTGCTTCATTTTTTGTCCATAAATGATCAATCTATAGGGTATTCCATCATTCTCTTTATTACACGAGTCTAGAATTTCAATTAAAAGCGTCTTCCGTTCCTGTGGTGGAGAATGATTTCATTTGCAGCAATAGTAAAGTCTACATTTCCCTATCACAATATTTAAAACAAATTACAATTAATGGATTAATGGATTTATTTCGTGAGAAATAAGGTTAGTAGAAGCTAGTATTGCAGATGATTGTATTCTATCCTCTGACTACTTCTTTGCTCAGAAATAACATAAATGATGATTTGTAAAAGAAAACAAAGATAATTTAGAGTTGCATTTGATTTCGTTTCTTCCAGATATTAGAGAAATGAACTTATCGGCACTTCTGCCCGATAGGCAAGGCTGCAAATAAAGAGCCAGACTGTTTCATATATATTACAAACATTTGAAAAAGATACCCACTTCCCTCAGTCAAATCCGTTTACTTTATTGTGCAATATTTATTAAACATTTAACAAAAAGTATACTTTCTCAACCAGCCTCAATCAATTACTATATAAGATAATCATTATATATTGTTACATTTGTTGCTTTAACTACTTCAGTTGTTGATAATTTACAAGTTTTTGTTTTCCTTTTATTTTCCATGAAATTGTTTTGTATTTGTTCCTTTCATTTTGTAAAGTAATTGTTTGTATTTGTTCCTTCTTTCTTTCTTTTTTTAATTTGTTATATTTTTTTTTTTTTTTTTTGTTTTTTTTTTTTGATGCCGGGGTGACCAGGTCTTATACAGATTGGTTTTTAGTTAGTTCATTTTTAGTAATTAACACGGATTCAAGAATCATAGTGATTCATATTTTGACGCATACGTCTAAAGTTTTCAATATGATTCATTCTATTACATTTTCAATTCCACCTTCTGATTCGAAGATACTGAAATGTATAACATATTGTTTAATATGTGTCTGCCATTACTTCACTTTGGTATTAATTAATTTCGTATATTTATGTTTGCATAAGACCTATAGGTTAGATGCAGTGAAGATTCTTCTTGTTTTGCTATGATTTATGCACTATCTGAAAATATGATACAGATTCGATAACAGATGTATTAGAACTTGAATGTAATTGTCACGAAACTTTCCCCGGAACCTTTTTCACTTCGCCAGTTTCCGTGACCTGAGTTCGTGTGACGTCACTTGGGGAAACCGCATTGCGGATTGCCATTGTACTATTATGGGAAACCAGACAATATTGCTTATGCTAACTAGAAAAAAAAATCAAAGGAATATTGAACTATAAGTGGTTTTAAATCAAACGGAATGTTTATTTAACGATCAAACGCGATATATTAACGTCATATCATTGACAATTTGACTTGAAGGCGTCAGCACTTCGCACAATAATTTGCGAAAAAAACAGTATATACAACCCGAATAAACATCCTCGACGCGTCAGTCTTTAAATTACAAAACCATTGCTTGAAATTAATAAATCAACAAATATGTACTAGCAATATGGGTGATGGAATGGTACTTGTTAGTGGACATGCCCTATCAAAACTCGAAGTTGGACCAAGTTCTCAATAAAAGTACATTCTGCTCTGGGGGAAAGTCCTATACGTATAATGTTTTCCGTGATAATATTGCGATGTTTTCCGTGATAATATTGCGATGTTTTCCGTGATAATATTGCGATAATTATTTCCAGTTGATATAAGGTGATCCATCTAATTCGACTGATTTATCCAAATGTCATGAAGAAACAAAGCTGCGTCTGTATCGGCAACCAAAACTATGTACGATCAAATAGTCATACCACCTCGCATCCTGAGCAAATAAACACTGACCATAGAGAGAGTAAATGGTACGTGTTAGTGGACCGTAAAATTTATTGCTATTAGTTGGACGTTTGTTTTTGCGAAAATATGACAACTTGTGTTACATAAAGACGATTCCTGTCAATTTACGCGAAAGATCTGATTACAAGTCAACTTTTGGAGGATAAAATGAATCTTACCATTGCTCTGTCTGTATCTAATTAAGTTCTTGATATATTTCCTTTATTTTCCACGTTTTTATTGAAATCCAATGCAGTAGTTATAAGTTCTGATGCAAACGTTAACAATTTTTTTAAAAATTAATATTAAAATTTAGTGCATAAGTTAAAATGTTTGGCCAAAATCTCCACCCTGGTTGTTTCTTGGAAATAATACCGCACCCCCCCCCCCAGTTTAAAATGGTACGCGCAATTTCTCAATAAATGGATCTAAAGAAAGCATATCACTTGTATGCACCTAAGGTGAAATATGAGAAGTTTTGAGATCAATGGACCATTTTTAGAAATACAAAACTGCATAGATAGTACTTGCATTAACATTGGCATGCACACTCATTTGTATGTTTATTTCAAATTGTCAGAGGATATTGAAACTGTTGAGAATGGTGAATTTTATAATTTGATGCCATACAAGCCAAACATTTAATATGTTTGTTACAACTGACAAGACCAGGAGCCCAACTGTATACCTTATTATAGTTCTCTGTGTCATCTCGAATGGGCAATCAAACTCTTTTCTACGGGAAATGGTCAAGAAATGTGTAAATTCATAATTCTTGTCAAGACAGACTTAGAATTACTCTAGTTATGGTTTCATTAAAGTAGATGAACGGAACCAACTGCGTGTATCCTATTTACACTATGGCAGGACTCCACGGGTGAAGAAAAACACATTAGGTAACAAGTATGCAATCAAGTTTTATTTGCATTTGATGAAGTTTTAAATAAGTTAAAAATAATGCAACTATGTGACATTTTGAAGTGTATTACAAGAGTAAATTTGTAAAAAAAAAAGAAATCTAGTCTAGGTTTAGTGTTTTCCACCTTTGATAAGGAAGACAAAATATTTTTTGGCACCAGATTCTTCAAATAAGCATCAAATTACCAATTCATTTACTTATTTCATGTACATTTATACAAAGTAGCTATAAATACATTTAGGATGCTAAATTATAAAAAAAACAATAGGATTTCCCCTTTATACTTATTCAAGGTGTAAATAATAATAATAATAATAATAATAATAATAATAATAATGATGACTTAACATAGTGCTTAATCTATAGAAAGCTCTAAGCGCTTTACAGTATTAGTTAACACAGACAGACACACACACACACACATATATATATATATATATATATATATATATATATATATATATATATATATATATATATATATATATATATATAAGCAAGATTACAAAAAAGATTACGAAAAAAATAAAAAAACACGACACCGTGGTATTACAAACGAAGTATGCTGAATGAATTAAGGGTAAATAAATATTGTTAAGTGTTTTCTTGCAGCTGAAAGAGGTGAGTTTTTAAAACTCTCTTGAATGAGATGGTGGTGTCATTGTACTTTAGTCCAAGAGGCAATTCGTTCCAAGTAGCTGCACCCTGATATGCATATGAACGTTGTCTTTAAGATTTGGTTTGAACAATGGGAGTAATGAGAATACGAGTATCAGACGAAGAGCGTAAGTATCTAGAAGGGGTGTACATATGGGTCAGGTCTGATAGGTATTTTGGACTGTAGGCAGTCAACGAAATGTAGCTGAGAGAAGAGATTTTGTGTTTCATTCTGGAGCGAACGGGTAGCCAGTGGAGAGTACAGAGCGGGGGTGGGGGGTGGGGGGGGGGGTGAGTACTCGATTCTTGATACTCTAAGGACGATCCGAGCAGTAGTGTTTTTCACTTTTGTGAAGTTTCTGTAATAGGTATTGAGACGAACCAGATATAATGGAATTACGATAGTCAAATATAGAGGCATCAACAGAAAGAAAGTTGCGAATGGAGCTGATGGGTCTCAGCTCCAGATATGCAGCCTTGCATGTGTTTAGGACGTGTTGGTGCAATGAGAGGGAACTGTCGAGAGTGACACCTAGGTTTCGTACTGATTGTGTGAATTTAATGTTGGTGTTGCTGATACTTATTGTTTGAGGTAAAGGATGGGAATGAGAAGTCATTGTGAGGTGATCAGAATGGCTTCAGTATTATCATCATTCATCTGCAGCTTGTTACATGTCATCCATGACTTCACATCGGAGAAGCACTTCTCTACAGGCGGATGGTAGCATCAACTTCAGTAGGGTAACTAGATTTGTATATTTGAGTGTCATCAGCATACAATTGGTGAGACACCAGATGACGATTTACGACACTTGAAAGGGGCTGAGTGTACAGAATGAATAGAACGGGTCCGAGAACAGAAAATTGTGGAACGCCAAAACAAAGATTAGCTGGGCTTAAATGTTTTCTATTTACGGACATAATTTGTGTCGTTACGGCTAAGTATGACTTAAACCATAGTAAGGTTGTATAGAGAATACCAAATACATACTGGAGACGGTGAAGTAATATTTCATGATATATTGTGTCAGATGCTGCAGATAAGTCAAGGAGAGTGAGAACTGAAATATTTCCACCATCCAAAGCAGAGAGAAGGCCATTAACTACTTTACCAAAAAAAAACACTGCTAGCATTTAAATTCAGATGAGTTATAAGTTGGGACAGAACATTTTTTTCTAATATTTTTACATAAATGGGAGGTTAGAAACAGGGCGGTGTTTTTTTTTTTTAAATCGTTAGGGCCAAGCGTTGGTTTCTTCAACAGAGGCTTTACAATGGCAGTTTTGAAAAATGATGGGAATTTGATACCATCAGTTGGCGAAGGCAATATAGAATCAAAGCACTCATGTAGCAGTAATGTAGGAATCGGATCAAGTTCACATGACTTTGGGGCACTTGTCATCAGGATTGTATGTAAGAAATCCGTAAATACAGACTCAAATGCTGTTAAAGGAAGCCTTTGAAATTATGTATCAAAACTGTATGGTGAGGATGAGTCGATTTAAATTGTCAAGTTGATCTCTAGTGGTTTGCACTTTATTACGGAAGACATTTACGAACGGGTCTGGAAGGTCGACTGGAGAGAAGGGTGTTGACATTAACTTGTTAGTAATACAGAAGAGCTCTTTGTTGCTAGAACTTTCACTGATCTTTGTTCTGAAGTAGGTGAATTTCGTTGCATGAACTATGTTTGTGACATACTTTTTAGCAGCTTCATATATTTGCTTGTGAATAGTAAGACGAGATGAAAGACAAAGCCTAGGCTAAGCCTTACATCGATCTTTTTCAACAGTGCGAAGCTGGACCCGAACAGTGCATTACGATGGAGAACACTTCCGAACGGATACTCTGCACTGGGTTGCTGGGGCATGTTTGTCGAGCTTTGAACGCAAGCAGATATCAAGTTGTTCAGCTGTGGGACATAATAAAGATGTTAGGTTTGCTTGGATGTCGTGCATTAGTTGTGTTCTATTTAGCACACAGAGATTTTTCTGACTAGCAAGCAAAGGTATAGGATTGGCAACTG
This sequence comes from Margaritifera margaritifera, assembly GCA_029931535.1. Lineage (NCBI taxonomy): Eukaryota > Metazoa > Mollusca > Bivalvia > Unionida > Margaritiferidae > Margaritifera > Margaritifera margaritifera. The sequence continues at coordinate 1,506,186 of JAQPZY010001491.1, forward strand.
ACACGTCGAGATGGCATATGACGAAGAGGTGATCTGATGCAAGTTCGTGAGACACCAATGAAGACTGTAGAATATCATCTTCAGATCTATGATCAATCCAGTCTAATATGTGGCCATGTTTATGGGTGGGTTGGCTAACTGACTGTTTGAGGTTGAAAACATGAATGGAATCTAAGAGTTTTGATGTGTATGGGTTTCCAGGACCGTCAAAATGAAAGTTGAAATCTCCAAGAATAATCAGGCTGCCATTTATTGAATTTCCATATTCCAGCAGGTTAGGAAACTGCTCCAAAAAGAGAGATTCAGTCACCATGTTTTTTCGGGTAGAGGTAGAAGAAATGGACTGACCTTTGTTGCATTGTGAGGGTGGCTTGAACAAGTTCAAACAATGTACGGTCAAAATTGAAGGCATTACACAACTAATTATTTTCCGTATATATTTCCTTCATTTTTGTCCCGATTTTGTGTTGAAATCAAGTATATTAATTCAAAGTCACCAAGACTATGCTTCTAATTTTAGACAGTAACTTGGACATAACATCTCCAAAAATCAGCAGAGGTTATCAGCTAGAAATAATTACATAAAACTTTAAATGTAACATTAAATGCGTTTTGCTTTTGAGACATTTCTTGATTTAGTCATTTGAATTGCACTTTGATCGTACACTAATTTTGAATAAATTACCTTATAACTTTATACGTGTATTTATCCCATTATTTTCTATCACGGTTGTCTGAAGTAACTGTGAGCTAATTTGTAATCTCCATTTCATTACATGATAGAATATAAATTTAATTTTTTTTTCAAATCCAGAACTTTTAGGCAAGAACGTTCACTCAGATTAGAAGGAAAATATGTTGAGAGACATAAGGCTTTTAAAAAAAAGAGAACTTCAGCCCAAGAGCCATAAAGGACAGATACATTTTATATCTTTATTAAAATTGCTTTTCTTTTATAGCCCTCGACAGAATTGCTTAAAATATAGAATTATTTCTTTATTGCATACATATTTGATTAAGTATTCTTTCAATCTATTGCTTGTTCCTATATTAAAGATCAAAAATGGAGGTTTCTGTTTAAACGTATTTTTTAATCTTCCATATCTGAAAACCCATTATTTTCTGTTGTTATGATTTATATTATAACAAGCACAGGGGTTCCTCTACCGAGCGAATCAAACACCTGCGTGAGGTTGGGCTGGAAGTCCCTTGTTTTCCCCTATTTCCAAGGACTTCCCGACAACATTTGTTGTCAACTAGAAGTTCTCGTCAAGCACCAAGACTAGAATTTTTTTCTTCTCTAATCAATAAATAAATGACCACAATGTCACAACTGTAACTTCAAAATTGCTTGGATTTTCCTTGTTAGCATGCCGTACCATTACAAACGCGGTAATGTAGAGATGATATTATAGGGAATCTACAGTATGTTATGATATGAACAATGATCTTGTGGAAATGTAACAAAATTAAACGACTATAGGGTCAATATGGTCATGGATAACGTGAAAAAATTAAAAAAAACAAATGAGAATTATTGCATCGAATTAATAAACTACTGTGCATTCAAACGCAGAAGGGCGATCTCAGCATATTTTCTAACGTTTATATTACATAAGCCACACTGAGAAAATAAATCCACTCGACCCCTACTTTTAGTCAAAATTATTGACAATAACTCTTCGCAAGAAACCACATAGGGACCATTAAATGTAACCGCTTACGTCCTAACGAACTATTTAGCGATTGTAACAGGGTGGAACCGGGTTGGACTGGAATTAGTGAAGACACTTAAAACAAGTACGAAAATGAGATGTTTATTTATAAATGCTTAATAATGATGAATGAATATCTGACACACTAGCTCACACTCTTACTTCTCCCTCGCATAAACTAAACTATAACAACTGAAAACCCTTACCTACTCATAAGCACAAAATTCAAAATTGTATCATTCCTAAATGGATATGATCAAAATATGGATTTTCAAAAATAATCACAATGATACTGTTTGTCAAGGACATGATGAATGCATGGATTTATCAACATATATGATCAATGTATGGATTTGTTAAAATATATGATCAATGTATGGATTTATCAACATATAGGATCAATGTATGGATTTGTCAACATATATGATCAATGTATACAATTTTAAGCAAATATGTTCAATGTATGGAAGTATTGTTCATCAACAAGTATGATGGTGGATTCAATTGTCACATATATAACGACATTGACTCTTAGGTTCCATCAACATATATGACATTATTATCTCGTGGCATCCAGGCGATGGTTACGAGATATTTTTGACCCACAGCTCTCAACAAATGGTTAAGGAAGGACCTCGTGTAGTCTACTCCTCCCAGCCTCCCGAAGGATTCATCAAGAACCTTCCTATCCCGCAGACCAGTTAGTCCAGAACCTTTGGCCCCTCACACCGAGTTAACCAGTATCGTCCCTCGAACCAACGTCACCAGTGACCGCAATATCGGGTTACACAACCCCACAGAGTTCGACGACTCCCTATAGCAGCTAAAATATAAAACATGATACATGTTTGATTGCCAATACAGTGATATCCACTACGCATGCGTGCACAAGAACTGACCTCGTTACAGATTAAATTCTTTCATAAGAACGACTGTACGAGATTATTATTATTATAACCATTCATTAGTATTTCGAAATCGCCGAGGTTAAAACTATATACCCAAGGGTAACGCTGTACGCGGCAACAAAACCCATCTACATTTTCGTTCATATATAATACAAAGGTATTTTGGTACACATAATTCTGTGACAGCCATGCATACTCTACGCTATTTTTTCTGCTCTTATATCTCTCTCATAAGCTACATAGCAAAGGTTTAACTAAGATATGTGTTTGCAGTTCCAATTCCTGTACCCTATGAAAGGGAACTTATTTTCTAAATTCTTTCTCTCTCTCTCTCTCTCTCTCTCTCTCTCTCGTTTTTAATTTTCCCCTGATGTTGCCTAAATGTTATGACTAAATCCATTTTCAATGTTTAAAAGGCTTTGTAATTATTGACTGTTCGCAATATGCTTGGGAAAAATAAAGAATGAACAGCTTCTCGTGATAATTCCCTGTATTACACGGTAGAATCGGTAGATCCCTATTTTCTGCGTCTTTGTTCATTTATAAATTGAAAGAAAGAAAAACAATAGACATTTTTCTGTTTTGATCACAATACATGACCGTATATTGCACAAAATCCGTGTGTTTTTTTTTTTAATCCATGAAATGACATTGCAATCAGTACACTTTTAAATTAGTAGTTTGTCGGCTCGTTCTAGAATAACGTCACACATAACTGCAATCCTAACCTTAGTCAAGGGAGGTAATGCAGTCGGTAGTTTGGAGAATTTAAATCTGCAACAATTTCAACGGTAAATTTCGGGAGATCGGTTGAAGTAAATTTTTACCGGAGAAACGGATTTTTAATTTACACCTATGAATTAAAATAGGAACTACTTGACTCCATGCCCAAATATGCTAGTCTGACCCCATCTCAAACTACGAAACCAATCCACCCAAAGCATGACAAATTTATATTTTGAAGACTTTCTCCATAATTGACTCTTTGCGTTTTGTTCCATTAATTACGTTATTCTATAATCTTCATGTGCCACGTCAGTGTCTTTTTGGAGTGATTTAAATCTTGAATGTTGAATATCAGCTATATATTTTTCAGGTGTAATACCTGCAATGAAATGAATTTGGGTCGACTCTTCATTTTTGAGACCTTGAAACCTTTCCCTGATCTTGGTGAATCAAAATGGAAGTGTCAAAATGTTCTAGCGGAATACTCTATAAAGCGTAATAAAAACCAACAACAATAGTTTTCTTTGGGAAGAAGTCACGTGCTGTTTTTATCGTGATTTACTAACAATACCTTTGAGCATAGTGTTGATTACTATCGTGTTTCTCGTATCAAGGTACTCAGGTTGTATTTAGCAAACTGATTACATCACACAGTATTAGGTATCTCTTGAGAAGCATGTGTATGTAGAAAACTGATTACATGGGAATCCCGTGTATGTAGCAAACTTATTACATGGGAATCCCGTGTATGTAGCAAACTTATTACATGGGAATCCCGTGTATGTAGCAAACTTATTACATGGGAATCCCGTGTATGTAGCAAACTTATTACATGGGAATCCCGTGTATGTAGCAAACTTATTACATGGGAATCCCGTGTATGTAGCAAACTTATTACATGGGAATCCCGTGTATGTAGCAAACTTATTACATGGGAATCCCGTGTATGTAGCAAACTTATTACATGGGAATCCCGTGTATGTAGCAAGCTTATTACATCACACAGTATTAGTTATCTCCTTAGCTTTTCGTACCTTAAACGTATAATATTGAAATATAAGAATTTTTAGAAAAAGTAGCATTTTGTTGTATTTAATTATATCCATTTGACCCGCCCCCCCCCCAAAAAAAAAAAAAAAACAAAAAAACAAACAAACATGTAAGTCATAGCAAAAGTTTTGTGAGGAGCTGTTTAGGCATAAAATACATATATTCAAGAAAAGCAAAACGACGTATATGAAATTTTAAGGTCACTGAATGAAAGATTGTAGTATATGATCTCCTAAGCCATATCATACTCTTTTTTCTGCTAACATAAAAATATGAACATAAAGTTCGTTTTTTTTTTTTTTGTTTTTTTTTTTGTAAATGATGGCTTTGGTTGACTTTCATTTAATATCTTCATTTTGTTTTGAAGAGGATTACATATCTCGCAGTAACATCTTTAATGGAGCAAAATCTCCTTAAATTTTTACACTGAATACAATATTTTTGTTCCCATATTACTTTTTAATATTTTGCAACATTCATACTCAAGGAAATAGTGAAGTAAAGTTCTTGTGCAAGTGAACAATTATTAAATTTGTTATTAGACCCCTGTAAGGGGGCAAATTTAATTATACAATAAACGGGAGAAAGTGTTAGCGGTGTAATACACGCTGGACCTTAATAGGAGACCTTACAGAGTTGCGAGCACACTTCAACCCTGCAGCCAAATGATGGCCATGCCTCGTCAGTACAGTGAAAGGAGCAGAACAATATAGTTGCTCTGATAATGGTCTATCAGCACGTTCTTGACGAAGGCGGTCATTAGGAGAATACTACAGTAAAATTATAACCCTTATCTGTCGCCAGCCTTACGGTTGACAGTCTATTACTTTTAAGAACCTACGCAACCGTTGAAAGAATAATTGACTGGAAACAGTCTAAATATTTAGTTAGTGCCTGAAATTTGTTTCTTCCTCCAGAAGAATTTTCTGAGTGAAGCAAACCGATCAACATTGATCCAGTTCCAGCCATAAGGCCTTTTTTAAAATATTATTTGTGTACTGTTTTGCTAGGTAAAATTTGAACCGAGTGAAGGATAGTGATACTCCACATTTTGTATTCTGTAACTATGTATATGGTTTGGAGTTAATAAATGATTGAGAAGTAACAATCAATACGTTAGCACTTTCTCAGTAAAAAAAATAATTTGTGATCAATAATATCGACAGCCTTTCTGAAGCCCAAATACAACAATAACAACAACAACCCAGTAACTTCACTTACGTAGATAGCAGAGAGGTATCTTTCGATTAGTCTGACCAAGAGAGTTTATGAGCGAGTTTATCTGAATCCCGCGTAAGAGCGATACAAACCACCATATTTATTAAGATATCAAATACGTGAACAGCAATTGATTTCTCAATTACTTAACTGATGACTGGAAGTGGACAAATCGTTCTTATTTCGGCAAAAGTCGCTAGGTTCATATTGCATTTATTTATATTAATCTTCGTAAAAGGTTTGTCAAATAAAATATGCATCTCGAGCTATTACCTTCGACCTTGTTTCATTCTTTTCGGGCATGAGCGCATGATCACGTGGGTTAGGACGTTGGTACAGTAGGGTGCTGATTTCAAATTAAATCTATGACATTTTTTGAATGATCTCCAGCTTTTTTGAGCACTGGCGATCAAATAATTAAAATTAGATTCGAAGATTTTAATAAATTTCATTTGAAATGAACACAAATATAAGATTATATTTATTACACGAATACAAATAGTGATTTTATTTTTTGACAGCGTCAAATAGTGTAGTGAAATGACTTAGAAATACATTCGGATGATTCTGTGATGACGGTTTTCCCTTACATGATGTCATAACATAATTTGTGACGTCATGATGTGCTTTTATACGTGTTACATATATAGAGGATCTCAAATGGCTAAATTGGCCATATTCCAACATACGTAATCACTACTCTGCGGTTTTGTAACGTAATATTAAAAATTTCGCGTTGTTAAAATCATCCATAGTTTTAAAAAAATAATGGATATGGAATAACCTTTGTATATTATAATGTTTATAAGATAAATGTACATTTTGCACTTCATTATTGCGTGCTTTACATCATCAACTGCATCTGTACAAAAATGAAACATACCTTCTTGCTCACTGAGATTTCATAACGGCCCGTCTTTCTTGCCCACTGAGATTTTCATAACGACCCGTCCCTCCTGCTTACTGAGATTTTCATAACGACCCGTCCCTCATGCCCACTGAGAGTTTCATAGCGATGTGTACCTCTTGCTCACTGAGATTGTTATAACCACCCATCCCAAATTTCAATAGGAAAACCCCTCATCTAAATATGTCGACATATGATTAATCTGTAAAATCATGTCATAACAGGACTCCACAATATATTCAGATATAGCAATTTTAAAAGTCTTTATTTTTTTTAAAATACAACTGATGCTGCCTACCCAGTTTATACTTTTCTTTTCCAATCTGTCAAATATCTGTCCATCACTGTTTTAGTTATATCTTCGCTGAACTTGTATTTTGGAAATGTACTAGTCTGGGATCTGGAAGTACATAAATTCTGACAGTCCTGCACCACTCATATTCATGTGTTTTTACATCCCGTATTAGGATACGAGAACATTAGAAATCAAAGTTAAACAATTAGTAGACAAGCAGGACTTGGAGGTGTTTTTAAAATCAAACTTAAAAAGCACTAGACCACACTTGTTTTTGTGTATTATCATCTACTATAAGTGTACTATAAACTTGAAAGTTACAATTTAAAAATTAATGGATAAGTCAGTCTATAAGAAATTATTTCAGAAAAATGAAAGATTACTGGACCAGTAAGACTCGAAAGTATTATTTCATAAATTAAAAATTACTGGGTCCGTCAGACTCGAAGTTATTTGAAATTATACTACAACAATAAGGGGAGATGATAAAATGCTTCTGTTGTTGTACTGAAGAAAGACAAAACAGCAAACTAAATGGAACAAAGGAGCACCAGAAACCAGTGTCAAGTTCACAGCAAATTTTCACGCTACTTCTCAATCTGTGCATTATTGCTAGACTGGTTCGAAATGTGTAAAAGCAATAATAGATAAACCAGTTTAAATGGTGATTAATTTTCAAATGATCTTGAATTTATATTGCCTCAGACAGATAGAATCATGGTGGTAGTCAGGTTACAAAGGACATTTCAGGATTATAGATGAATTTTGCATTCACATTTGTAAGTACAACAAAATTTAAATTATTGATCATGTATTGTCAGGAAAATATGATCGTAGTTGTTAAGAATTGTATAGAAAGGTGTAGTTTCTAAATCGATGATCGAGATTTGAATTAGCCTTTGTGCCTGTTGTGTCTATTGCAAAATAAGTAACACCTTTGTATAACTGTATTGCTTTATTATAATATGAACGCCATAAAAGTGCCCTTAAACGTGTTACGCCTGGTGACGTAATATCGTGCGCAAAGTCTTTTGGAAAAGCGAAAGGTGCTTCGCGATTACTTAATTGACTCTCTCCTCCTTTATCAGAGAATGTACTTCATGTCTATGTTATCAAAGGTTTCTAGTTGATATTAGGATTTGTTATTGCATCCATAAATTATCAATCAAATATGTTTTCGATCATTCTCAATAAAGGCAATGCATTTAGGTAGTCTATGTCATGTCTAAATAGTTACAAAATTGATGATTTGAAAAAACAATGGTTATGACAGACGTGGTCGAATAGCTTCTTTCCGGATACTAGAGAAATAAATCGGCGTGATCTCGATGTAATAGTACGACTGCTGCATCTATTTTTTAATGATGAGGTGGGAGTACTTGGACTTAGTAACACTTGTGTAATAATGGTGTCAACTATTTCATAAATAGTGTGCCCCTCACAGTTACTGCGAATGAATTTTATAGATTGCTATTTACGTCCTTTGAATAAACTATAAAAACAAATCAATGATCTCATTATAATCATGCGTTCCATAGAATGATCTCATTATTATCATGCGGTCCAATCAATGATCTCATTATAATCATGCGTTTCATCGCTCTTTGATAAACATTATTGCACACATAGTTGAATGAACGAGAATGGAACACATTGCATCAAAATTTTAAGAAGATGAAAAGTTGAAACTTCACCGACATTGATGTGTTAACGTTGTAACTCTACCAAAGTTATGATGGAAACGTTTGTGGCTAATATCGCTTGTTTAAAGATTATTGTTATTATTATTATTATTATTATTCCGTCTTTCTACCATCTTCACTTGTAATCGAAGTGCATTAATATATATCTTTCTTGTAGTGCAAATTATATTCGGGATGTAATGTTAGAAGTGAAAAATAATGCACAGCTACAGATGGGGTCATACCAGGATAAAATGCTTCCGGGTCAGTACCAAGCTAGGCAGTCATAGCTAAATTTATAGGTTTTGCTTGGATGTGCCTTTCACTGTAAAATATTCATGCCATGCACCGATTTGTACCATGGAATAACTGAGAAGGTGGCATTCTATATTTTGAGATGCATTTTATTGTGTTTGTTAAAGCAGCGTGGTGGAAGTGTACATGTAAAGTAAGTGTGAAATATGGTCACAAACTATATTGTGCTTGACCCGGAAATGGAACCATGTGATCAGCTGTTATTCGTAATTATGCTGGGCAACAACTGACAAGTCTTGGTGTGTGTAATGGACTATACTCTCACTGACACCCGTAAGAATCCTAGTGTGATCGCAATGTTGGTCTGAGTTCAGCTTGGAGAAATGTATCTATGTAATATACATTAACATTAATGGTGGTCTGACCCCAGATGGCGCCCTGTTAAACATGATCTCATCGCAATGTCGTACTAGACAGGTCACGCCAAGTTGTAGAACGCTATAGTGCTGCTAGCTTGCATCCGCATATTTGCCTTATCTATAGATAATAGTTCCCTTGCTAGTCATGTAGTTATTTTTTCTTTATTTGAAACCTTTTCATTAATCTGGATAGTTTTGCGTCTCTGTGCCAAAATGTAAATATATTTTGTTCTATGCTTGTCACTGTGTGTGTGTGTGTGCGTGTCTGTGTGTGTGTGTTGTATGTTTTGTCTGTCTCACACGAAAAACCACCTTGTACTTTCCATAAACATTAGGATTCTGTGGATGGATGACAAAAACAGAACAAAATTTAATCGCAGAAGGTTATGTCGAATACTCTGTCAGAATCATGGCTAATTTACCGGCGGATGGATAGTTAATTCAATACAATTTTAGGATTAGTGATTTTAGGATTTAAATTTGAGACACCAAAGAATTTGCTATCATGCTGACAAAATTAAATTATGGTAAAATTAGTTATGTAACCATCATTTGACACTGGCATCTCCCTTTATAACATCATTTGACACTGGCATTTCCCTTTATAACATCATTTGACACTGGCATTTCCCTTTATAATATTATTTGACACTGGCATTTCCCTTTATAACATTATTTGACACTCGCATTTCCCTTTATAACATCATTTGACACTGGCATTTCCCTTTATAACATCATTTTACACTGGCATTTCCCTTTATAACATTATTCGCGTATTGGTTCTATTTCAACACTAGAGAACTTATAGGAGATGTATCAAGTAAAACACACCATTTTTAAACCAAAGCTAAATATGCATGGCGCCCTTTATAAAATGTAATTTAACAATATTATCTGGCTGTTGAATTTTGTTTTATTGATCTTGTTTAAAAATAGAATTTTTGCTTAAATATGGAGAATTGCTGATACTTGTCAGTTTGAAAGGGACTTCTGCTCAGAAAGAAATGTTTGTAAGAACATCAATTTAGACATTTCGTATTAAGAATTTATATCATTCATTGCTCATTTGACAAATTTGTGACCCTTATATTCTGGTCCGTCAATGCAAAACCTTCAAATTTAGCGACTGGCTTGATATTTTATGTAAGTGTTGCAGAGATGAAATTTTCTTTAAAATATGTAAAAGTTTCTGACGAAGGACTGTTTCTTTTATCAAAATGCCGTATACTATAGTTCTGCATGATCTGCCACGCATACAACATCCAACATTGGCCCCTTCCTGCATCATCTCGATCAGGAGCTCTAGGCATTCGTTCCATTACGATTTCTATGAAAACGGGGTGCTGTCCCTATTGCGGACTAATTGTAGCCTGATATCGCTGCGAAGGGTAAATTCCAAGCAATATTAGGGATCAATTAGCCCTAAAAGCATGCATTGCGTTGCAAATAGTGCAGGGAATGGTCAATTATTCACGGAACATTAGTAAACTCTCATTTTTGTCTCGGTCATCTTCAGTAATTTTCAACTACTTTCAGACGTCTATAATTTGAGATGTAATCTCGTCAGTGCCATTTCTATTTGATCTAAAATCTGACATTGTGTGGGTTGAATTAAATGTTGTCCCTCAAGGTTTAAGGCAATTAAAAAACCAGCAAATCACATGCGTGATTATAAGCATCTATATGCTTCTATTTGACAGGATCTCTCTAGGGCCCCCCCCCCAAAAAAAGTATGTTTCTGGTCACCCTAGCACTTCCCCCCCCCCACAATTTTTTTTTTTGTTTTTAATTTAAAAAATCACATTGCCAAAATTTATTTGAACATCTAATTGAGCCGGTTTTGGCCAGTACTTTGAAGCACTTGAAATATTATTTGATTTATATATAATGTTTAAAAAAAAATAAAAAAATAAAAAATACCTGTGCAATAGGAAACACACACATATTTTTTTTTTGTGCCTAAGCATATCACATGTATTAAGAAACAGTTTTGGTGAGATGTTTAATCAGCATTCAGGATCAGGCCCGCCGACAGAAATTCCGGGCCCCTGGGCAGAGCAGTCATGGACCCCAAGACTAGTTAAAAATTTTGTATATAAAAACTCTGTACAGATTTGCATATTAAAACCTGCAGGTAATCTACTATAACTTAGACTCTTGTAAGGAACAAATTTAAATATTTACTGCAAAGATTAATTTATTTTTTATAACTGAGTTGACGGCGGGACCCTAAAAATCGCTAGAACCCTGGGCAATAGCCCCATCCCCCCCTCGCCCCCCCCCCCCCCTTCTTGGCAGGCCTATTCAGGATCATTCAATTATAAAAATATAGGCCTTAAAACTTAAAGATTCTGAAGTGAAACATATGAAACCCTTGCAATGGAACCCTTGCAATTTTAAAATGAAGCTGTTTTAATCGAAAAGAAAGTAGTTAAATTGTTTTTCTCACCTTATATATCTGTCTATACCCCATACCTAATTTCATATTTGACTGCGGCATTTTGATTATCTTGACCCCATACCTAATTTCATATTTGACTGCGGCATTTTGATTATTGAGATATATAGGCAAGGTATAATTATCTTCTTCTTTCAAAATTTGTTTTATAAAAATTTTATTATACGAACCTGAGGAAGAAAAAGACGAAGAAAAAGGAGACGAAAAAGAACAAAATAGAGAAATGAATCCTTAGAGTCCTTAATGAATCCTTAGAGTCCTTAATGAATCCTTAGAGTCCTTAATGAATCCTTAGAGTCCTTACTGAATCCTTAGAGTCCTTAATGAATCCTTAGAGTCCTTAATGAATCCTTAGAGTCCTTAATGAATCCTTAGAGTCCTTAATGAATCCTTAGAGTCCTTATGTAAGTAAGTAAGATTTTTTATTATAGTCACATGTGAATACAATATATTAGGATACATTACACAGCACAAATGAAAATTAGCATCCGATCTCATGGAAATATAAGTAATCCGGTCTCATGGAAATACAAGTATATATATATATATATATATATATATATATATATATATATATATATATATATATATATATATATATATATATATATATATATATATGAGTATTTAGAGAAAGAGTTTAAACGTTGTCTTTAGATAACACATTTGTATTCCATTATGCAACCGAGAAAACTAATTATATACAAGCCTTAGCCCCCCCACCCCCACCCCTTTTGAATAATCCTTTGAAACCTTTTAGACTATAGCCATATCTTGCTAATGCTATAATTTTCCAGTAATGCAAAAATATATATTTTCTTTTAGTGAATAATATCTATATCTAAAACAATCGTTATGAATGAGGTCAATTTGAAATTAACTATAATAGATAACAACAAGCACATAAAAGGGACTCTTTTTGGATTGAAAACTCAAATGGGAAAAGTTTTGCCGAAAATAAATATGGAAACTGGGTCGAAATGTCATGTATCTATAAAGAAAATATCTAAAGGCACATTACATATCTTAATATCATTTCAATGAAATATCTTAATATCATTTCAACTAAATATCTTACTATCATTTCAATAAAATATCTTAATATCATTTCAATTAAATATCTTAATATCATTTCAACTAAATATCTTAATATCATTTTAATTAAATATCTTAATATCATTTCAAAATAAATATCTCAATATCATTACAATTAAATATCTTAATATCATTTCAATTAAATATCTTAATATCATTTCAATTAAATATATTAATATTATTTCAACTAAATATCTTAATATCATTTCAATTAAATATCTTAATATCATTTCAACTAAATATCTTAATATCATTTCAATTAAATATCTTAATATCATTTCAACTAAATATCTTAATATCATTTCAATTAAATATCTTAATATCATTTCAAAATAAATATCTCAATATCATTACAATTAAATATCTTAATATCATTTCAATTAAATATCTTAATATCATTTCAATTAAATATCTTAATATCATTTCAATTAAATATTTTAATATCATTTCAATTAAATATCTTAATATCATTTCAACTAAATATCTTAATATAATTTCAATTAAAAATCCTAATATAATTTCAAAATAAATATCTCAATATCATTACAATTAAATATCTTAATATCATTTCAATTAAATATCTTAATATCATTTCAATTAAATATCCTAATATCATTTCAATTAAATATCTTAATATCATTTCAATTAAATATATTAATATTATTTCAACTAAATATCTTAATATCATTTCAATTAAATATCTTAATGTCATTTCAATTAAATATCTTAATATCATTTCAAAATGTAATAAATCATTTAACTTTAGAAACACTCAACGCTAACCATTTGAAAAAGTTCAAGCTTTAACATTTTTTAATTTTTTATTATAATAATCATAATTGCAATAGGAGGAAATGAACATATTCAAAGATGTTTGTCAATAATTTGATCAATTCAATTAAAATATACTTTCTTATACTTTAATAAGAATAATATTTTCAAATTACATCGGGTTGATATTCACTGAGAAAGCACGCTTATCCAGCTCGACTCAAGTATCAACCAAATGTTTATTTGCTATCAACAAGGTACTGAACTTTTCAAACTGAAATATTCACAACTTGCCTGAATTAACTTACACCAGATGGCAACAGTAGCACCCACACGGAACTAAACTATGTGAAAAATTCGATCCTTTTTTAACCTCATGGTTTTAATTTAAATACGTTTACCTGTTGACTGACGTAAAATGAGTTTTCTATTCAATTATGACAGAAAAGTCACTTGTACGGAATGTGCTAAGGCGTTTCGTTCATTCAGTGCAGGTAGTAGTTAATTCAACTTCTTTATGCATTAAATGTTAAGTCTATATTGATTTTAAGTACTACAGAACGGCACAGAACCAGTCCAGATTAGACTAAGACATTTGTGTCTTCAGCAAATCAGACTCTATCTAACATCACATTTGTAAGTTTAGGATTTCGTTTCCTCGTATCAAGAAAAAAGTACACACTACTAAAATAAAATGAGTATACTAGAGAAAATCTTCAAAGGTATGCCTTTCCTAAGAAATTGCACAATCACGACCTTGACATATTAAGTCGATTCCGACATGTACATATTTAATATAGTTCTGTATTGAGAATTATAGAATTAGTTTCCACATAGGTTTTCTTTTCGGACTTGTGAATTCTTCTTGTTTCAACTAATACAGTTGTGAAGAGGTATAGAAACCTCACTGGTTTCTTCACAAAAGCATTTTGTATACTAATTTATATAATTTTGGATTAGTAACAGTATCGTGTTATTAATTAGAAGACCCAGTATGTTTAGCATGCTAGTCAGGGAAAAAAGAATCTTTGTATGATGGATGATAAGTATTCATAAAAAAAGAGCGAATTCTACTTTTTTGGTACAATTATATAAAACTAAATACACATAACAAGTTAGGTGACTGGTACGAAGTACGAGGTTCAGTACTCAGTGGTAATAAAAGTTAGTGTCGATAAAATGGGATAATTTTAATCATGATATGATGTAAATTTTACAATGTTATGTATTACAAACATTCACCTAATAAGAAAATCATTTAATTGTTTTAAACGTTCGGCTATGGACTGAAATACATGAATGGAATTGTGGTGCATCAATTTGATATATGGATGTTCTGATATCCCAGGCATATCGTCGTTGTGTGTGTGTGTGTGTGTGGGGGGGGGGGGGAGATGGGAGTTAACAAGTAGGCAATGGGTCTGTAGGATGGAACCTCTGGTTCGAATCTAGAGGTGGGGAGCCCCCAAAAGCTCCTACATTTTAAGCCTTTATAACTATAATTTAAAAAAAAAGTATTTAGTTAACGTTCTTATTTTTACGCCTGTTTCGCCCAGCCATCCCTGGATCAGCCCCTGTTTTCCCATTTAACATCTAAGTCTAGAATCCTCACAAATTAATTAAGTAAGAGCACAATATAAGTAAATATAAGTAGATTATTCACCTTGTAAATAATTTCAACAGTTATGAAGCTATCAAATTGTTATGTATGATGTTTATATAATATTATAAATATTTTAGGAAATTATAAATGTCTCTTGACTTTAATATTTGCTCAGACATTAATGTTATGTATCAGGTTTAGCTATTGTCCTTGAATTAGGCTGTTTACTTAGTATTTGAGTTCAAGGACAGTTTTGGTAAACAAGTTGTTGATTTAATTTGAGGTCAGGGTTGATTTTGTTTAATGATAAAACTAGAATTCCTTTAGAGTTGTGTGTTAAAAGTCACATACACCATATAATTTTCTAGAACATTCTGTCATGTGACCTATCATTATATATACCATGTTTAGTGGACAGTTTTCAGTTTCGACCTTAACATCAATCTATAAAGAGTCATTACAGCTGTGAAAAATCATTCAGAGAGAGAAATTATTTAAAATATTCATTGGATTATAGTGCTCATTGACTTTTGGATTTTGGATCCTGAATTGATGAATTTGGAATTTACGTGAACTTATTCAAAGATATTCTGGAGTACTTCATTTTGGCACATCAGGATATTAAAGACTACTGGCACATCAGGACATAACAGACCATTGGCACATCAGCACATTCAAGGATACGGTAATTCACTCGGAACATTCTATATCTAGGACTTGTGATTAGGACACTTAGGATTATTGGATTATTTGGATTTTAATTCACGTTACTGTAAGTGTCTTTTGATTTTCATTTTAAATATCTAGAAATAAATTGCTTGTTGATTTTTACTTGATTTGTTGGTTTCACCTTCTTTCTGTTACATTTTTCTTAGACCATAGAGTAGTAACAGAAATAAATTCAATATTTGACTAACAATGAAAAGCAATTGAGGAACCTACTACTTCTTTATGTTGGTGAACCCTTTCCCTACTTTACTCAGACGGAGATGAAGTTTTAGAATGAATGTAAACCAGATGTTAATGTGAATTACACATTTCTTTTAAATATGTAAAAGATAAAATATCAAAATATGTACTTAATACCCGATTGGAAAAAGGTAGAAAATAATGCAATCGACTAATCAACCAATATTTGAACCAAACTCACAGTGAAATACATGCTTATTCACGCGCTGAAAGCGATTTGGGTATATAGCATTTTCAATAAAGAGAATGGTGCAATTTGGAAAATATCTGCACTGGAAATAATTTTAAAAAATAGGCTGCGATTTTTTCTTCAAGGGAAATTGCCCATCTCATAACATGAATATAATTTTATTTTGCTACAGATACCAGAAGCAGGGTGCTATTTCAATTACAAAGAAAATATACCACTGACTCGGAAGCAACCACTCTGGAATAACGATAAAATTATACACAGAAAACAAAATGTTAGTATACCGAGATCGGATAGAAAAAGGAATTAAATTCATACCGGAAAATAGATCGTTACATTTCATTGAAATTTGTAGCCTTAACTCAATAAATACATATTTTAAAAAAATATCACATACTAGTTTCTTCTATTTCAAAAGACTGCTTAACCTCTTAGAAACGAGCCAAAACTTAATGGAGGTGAACAGTAACATTAAATAGACAAGTTCATGAAAGCTAACAAAGCATGTAATCTTCTCTATAAATATAAGATAGAGCAAAATGAATCGGCAATAGTATCACATGAAGTATGGAAAGATATATTTAAAAACCATCGTTTTAACAGGAACTTTATACAGGATATACCATTTAAATGTAGTTTGTATCCAAAACCAAGAACTTTCGCACGCGTATTTTAGCAACCAACAAATTTGTATATAAATGTAAAATCCATTGCACATCGATGTACGATTTCTGTGGAATGAACAAAGAGAACATGCTTGACTTATTTTAGGAACGCGTGTATGTACAAGTGTTCTTTTTGAAAAGCTCCAGGATTTTTTCAAAGAAAATAATATAGATTTAAATGTCATTTTATTTAACAATTTTCTTCGTTGTGCAAAAAAATGACAAGAAACTGGTCAATTTCATACTAATTTTAGCAAAAGAATTTATATATGCTTGCAGATTTACTAAACAAACATCCTTCCATTCAAGTTTTTGCTCGATTCTGTATGATCGATGCGACAGAGAAATAAAATCATCGGTTTTCATTAAAATAAATTAAATAAGATAGAAAAGAAATGGAAGCCTCTTAAAGCTACTTTCAGTCCTTAAAAAAATGACTGTTCTTGCAAAAAAAACCCCCTAAATTCCCAACATGCATATAAACTTTATTATAGTATAGTTATATAGTACGACTCTCTCTCTCTCTCTCTCTCTCTCTCTGATTGTATTCAATGAAAATAAGCAGAATCCAAGTATAATGCTATACACATGTAAAGCCCACTTCTGTACTGAACTTACATAACACTGTTTATGCATGTACTTTTTCTTACGCAAAATAATAAAAAAAATTCACCAATATATAAAAAGCTAAATAAAGCACGTAAACTCATATTTCAAAAGTAAGGACTTATCTTTTCTCATACAAGGCTTAGCTTGCATTAGAAATCATTCAAATTGTCTCATTTTACACTTTAAAAAACCATTTCTTTTCTGCACTTTATCCTCCACAAAGGAACAAAAATTAGTACTCGAACTTTTTCCTTTTCCCCGACTTCCACTCTCTTTAGATGGTATAATATGGTATAAAAACTGGACAAGGTAATGCGCAATAGGATAACAAACTGGACAAGGCAATGCGCAATAGGATAACAAGCTGGACAAGGCAATGAGCAATAAACATAAAGCAGGAAAGATATTAGCAAAATGTACCCAATAATTACTCAATTTAATCTGTAGATTAAAAACACCTTGTACCGTTAGAGCATTAACATATCCTATACCACGAACTAGATGGAAAATATGTTCAAGTATATTGGAAAATGTATCCGGTCACAACCATTTACATTAAAAAAGAGAAAATGATAAACTAACTATATATGCACTCCGTTCAATACAAATCAAAATTATCATTTCAAGAATAACACAAGTCGAAGTCCTTTTTCTGTAGGATGGACAAACCAACTTTAAAGGAAATCGGGCCACGTCACTGACAATGGGATTTACAACCAAACAGAGGATATTTCATAGGTAGTGTTTAAAAAGGAATTTTTTTACATTTCGAGTACTGCATATAGTACTTGAGAATGTCAATGGACTAGAATAACGTTGAGGGATAGTAAATTCACCTGGAAACTAGCCATACAAGAAACGCCTCAACCAGTTTAGATTGTAACGCCAGGTCAATTAGTTTATATATTATAATTTCAAACTCTCAAAGGTCCATGGGGTTGAAACTCTTATTCTGCCTGGCTGATACAGAAACTATTGCCATGCCGACAGTCGTCACCTTAACGCTCTTGATTCTCTTTGTAGTGCAATTATTCATAGTTATAAATGAAATTGATCTTGATCATACTAAGTAAATAAATACCTCTCCATGGCTCCAGACCTGTTTGCTGTTATTTCTGTTGGGAGCCTTGCCAATGGACCGAATCTCAGACTTTTCACTATATACAAACAATTAGTTAACTGCATGCGGTCCCTGGGCCTTGGAATACAACAAGTTAGACTTGACAATTGTCAACAATAATTTAATTGCTATGTCTGTTATTAAAAACTAATTGAAATAATCGTATCTAAACATCTAAGCAAAATGCAGAAGAAAACAAAACAACTCTAAAACTACAAAAGGAGTATGTGACAATTGGAGCATTCATATTTTTGTGTGTTTTTATGGATTTGAGAACATTAGAGATCATATATATATATATATATATATATATATATATATATATATATATATATATATATATATATATATATATAGATGCGGGAACTGGGGCAGTCATATTTTATGTTTTTTATATTTCGTTTAGGGACAGGAAAACATAAAAAATAATACAAATCACTTAAACCATTCATACTCTTCTCTTCACCATCTCTTGTGGAGGCATGACAAAACTTAAAATTTTTAGCGCAGGGAATAAACAAAATAATGTAAATTTTGTTTATATATATATATATATATATATATATATATATATATATATATATATATATATATATGGCACAAAACAACATTGTAATGAATTCAATAGTTTTTAGAGAGGTGGTGGTAATATTTCATGAATTTAACATGAAAGCAACAATGTCGGTATCTAGAGATAATACCTATTTCTTTACAACTTTTGAATGAGATAAAATCTGGTCAAACCTACTTGTGTTACAACATTACATTCTAGAAAATAAATGTATTAATTTGTTGATTTCAAACATTGAAAAGATATACTCCAATGTCTCAGAAAAGATGCAGACTTATATATTACCTATAATGAAATCAGCAGCAACAGTTTTGAAAGTAAGATGCTTTAAACAGTATAACATGAATCAGCAATTTATTACATACTCGATGTGGATAAATACACATATCTGTATTGGCCGAAATTTGCATTATAATTCGAAGATCTCGAGCACTTTACAATGATTCGAGACAAACATAGATATAATTTATGTAAAACAAAGTTGTTTTCAAAATCTATGAAAAACGAGTTTAATTTAAGAGAGCACAAGGCGACATATTATATCACGTCGCTGTTTTAGATCTGACATAAATATTAAATCATTCAAGCATTTGAAAGGATTGAAGAAACGTTGCAAATTTCTGAAATAAAAGCTCATGTTGTTGATGGAGGTTCGATTGGCTGGTTGATAACACTTAAAGACAATTTATCAAGCTAAATATATTTTCTGGATGTTTTTGTTTTATTTAAAATAGCTCAGAATGATCCGTATATAAGGCATTTTTACTAACATCATGAATGTCCAGTTTCTTACTCAAATATCAATCAATTGTGGAAAGATATCAAACGAGACAGAAATAAAATAAGATACACAGTTGAAAGAATGGTAAACCGAACAATCTACCTTCACATTACACAAGCAAGCGAGAAAAAATTTTCCCTACAATTGAGTTTATTAATGTCTAGTGACAGACAGACATAGTTAACATGCAAGCATATACAAATATAACATTGTATACAATTACATTTTGGCAGTGATAAATATTTTCTTAAAACACGCAAGGGCTGAAAGAGTTAAAAAAGAAAGGGAAATAGTACACACAATGCTTTTAGAAAAATCTGTAAAGAGCAAAAATACCTAAAAGGATATGTTCGACGAGGAAACTAGTTTTACAGCTGGAGAGTTAAAGATTTGCTGGCAAAAGAAACATTGAATACTTTTCAACTTTCTCAGATATAAAAGTATCTGTAGTGGAAAGGTTTCACAGAACGCTACAGACTAGAATGTGGAAAATGTTTCACTCAAAATAAAACCAGAACATGGGTTGACCTATTACCAGATCTAGTTAATGCTTGCAATAACACTAATCACAGATCAATAGATATGACTCAGTTTCAAGCAAGCAAGGAAGAACACAGATCAAGGTATAGATAAATCTATTCGGCTTAAAATAGGTAAAACAGTTAGGATTTCAAAACACAAAACAATTTCTGTAAAAGGCTACCATTCTAACTTTACCAAGAAAATATTTAAAATCAGGCAAGTAATTTGGAAGACATGAAGAGAGAAGATATAGAGGACATGTTTTATGAACAAATGTTATCTCAATACAACACACAAGACTACATGCAAAAAGTTGAAAATATTTTAAAAACAAAACTGATGAACGGTAAGAAGTATATAATAGTGAAATGGAAAGATACGATGAATTGTTTAACAGCTGGGAACCAGCAGAAAACATTACGCCAAAAAATATAGGACATGCCAGAAGTACACTTTTCCTCCTGATACAATGCTAGAATCGACTTACCCACCCCTCCAATGGAGACGACATCTCCAATGAGGGAGACTGAAGAAGTGTACCTAAAAAGCAATATCAACGAGTATCAACACTTTGATGATTGGAAGATGACGGGTTTCTAGAAAGTGACAGATGTGAGAGGGGAAATAAACAGCGCATTAGAGTATGAAGAAGTTAAAATATGCATGACATATGAATTTGTCTTGATCAAAATAAAATATAAAATGTAACGAAAATCACATAAATGTTGATGCAACCATGAGGACATTTAAGCTTATTTCAAATTTTGTACAAAAAAGTACGGCAACCGTGACACTGCACGTAGACTTTTCTGAATTGCACAATAAATAATACATTGGTTCTGGACAACATTTTTACCATGGAAAACTTCAATAATCTTCAATGCATCCATAAAACCTTCTTATACAGAGAATAACCATAAAAAGTAGTCAAAATCAATAGATTCCGGATAACGTTTTGCCCCATATGAATAAAGTAAAATCCAGTTCACCTTTCGCAGTGTGCAGATATGCAGATTTTGAAGATACATTTTCTTTCCTTCAGAACTTTGTTTCACGTTTAGTTGCTATTTGAATGAAACTATACAAATAAATGGTACAATAAATATTTGGAAAATACTAGTACTCACTTGTAAAATGCTACAAGTTCAACAGAGAAAACCTGATATAGGAATAGAAAAATGAAATACAAAATACCCAATATGTAAAGAGTCTGTAAAAGTAACTAGATTAAAATTATATTAAAATGGGTGAAATGAAAATATTAGAGAGAAAAATCAACAAAGAATTACACATGAATGTGGAAATAGAGTAAATTGAAGTTCAACGTCCTAAAGTAATAGTCCCTATGTATAATGTGATAGCGCCTAAGCCACGCATTGTCTCAGACGCAATGGACTTCTAATTTAAAACAAAATAAAATGAAATTAACAAGCTACGAAACCTTATCCATGTCCTGTGATTAAAGTTAATACAATAAATTGGTTAACTCGCCTTAACCAAATTAACGTAGTAAACACATTTAGCGAGATAAAAATGTATAAACTGAAACTCATTTTTTTTACATATATACCATGAAATATACCATTAAATATTTTTGAAAAGTGCACATTTTTATTTGACAGTGATGACCTTATTAACAGATACAGAGCACAGAGTGATATGAGATTTGGGCAGAATCGCCTTAGATGGGGAGTATGGATGGCAACATTTGGTTGTGGCATTTGCTATTGTCATTTCACAGATGAAAGTATTGATGAGCTGGTTTAATCTATATACAGATGTCATGCTTATCTCCAGGTACTAAAACTGTTATGTGAATGTGCTATAATTTTACCTTATGAACAAAAAATTAAATGTAAACAGCAAGAACATATAACACAATTTAACATAGTATATAACCGTTTTACAATTTTACCACAAGCTTATGACTAGAGATACATCGAGGGAAAACACAAATTCTTGATCGATAATGGGCCATAAGAACATACAACTGTATACCAAGGTTTCAGAGAGTCTACATCTGCTGTTGTATTAGCTGCTTACGAAACTCAATTCAACGTATAAAGTTGGTATTATTGAATATTAGAAAAAGTTGCCATCTGGTGCAATTAATTCTATGGTAGACAAAGATGTGACAGCCGGTTTGGCTTACTTCTTTCTGTAATGTAGCAACGGATTAACAAACGTGGGAATAGCAAGGTTGAATCAAAGCGTCAGATCAAATATAATCTGCATATAACAGAACATATATTACACTGTCTGTTTCGATATTTTCAGATACTGCTCTAAAGTTAATGGAGCTATTGAGTTTAAGACAGAAGGTTAAGACACAAATGAAAATATTATGACAATGTTCCAGAACTATATAACATACCGTATATACTCGCGTATAAAGCGATACCGACTGCAAACTGCATAGACCCAGATCTGCCGGCGCTAAATTCCCCGGCAGATCTGGATATATGCAGTTTGTAAGGACTAATCAGTAGGACAAGCGACATAGACCCTGATCTGCCGGCGCATTATGCGAGTATATACCGCATATTTAAAACTAAAATTAATCTATGCTGTTGGTTGTGACGGTGAAATTTAGTGACCCAGTGACATGGTCATGAAAATGGATAGTATTGTCGAATATAACAACAAATTAAAGAAATATCAATGACTTGTTTAAACTTGGATTACACCCGGCATCAATACAGATCTAGAAAAGAACCGTATTCCAAAGGTTGATAAGCAACCTGTGACAGTAAGACAAGAAATTGTTGAGGGTGAAAAAAAAGAAGACAAAGTGAGTAAACATTATGTAGAGAAGAAGGACTATGAAGATGTAGGTCTTGTCGTAAGGATGAAGGAGGTTGTGCATAACATATCTCCCAATGATATGCCATACTCTGAAGGAGCTTGTGTTACTGCATTATGTATCATCTTTTAAATTATAATATATTTTCATTTGGTTTATGACCTTTGTATTATAATTTATATTTTCTTGCAGTAGCCAACGCTATTAGTTGTAAAGTACACGGAATGTCAACATGAGTCATTGCTTCTGTCCAAGGAAATCAATAATTATGTCGGTCAACTTAACATAACATAGAGATCACGTGGGTAGAGTGTGAATCATAGCACGTGGTAAAGGTATTAGTCATGACCTGGTTCCCATGATTCAGTTTAGAGTAAACAACGTGTTGATTTGAAATAAGAATTATAATCGCAATTCGAGTTTGTTTATTTGAAACGCAGTAGATTGAATTGTTTTAGATCGCAGATTGAGTTTTTATTTGTTCTACGCAGTATGGATACTATAAAACAAGATTTAATCCCTGTGTGGGGCAATCTTTACAATTACTTCAGCTCGAAAAGTCATAGACGAATTAGTTTATTGTTTGTGATAGTCAGCTTGTGAATTCTTATTTCTAAATAGTACATTTGGGATTATGTACTATTATTCAAAGATCTGAACATTATTTAACTCCGTTGGAATAATCGGAAACATTTCAAGAACTTTTGGGATATTCTACGTTCACAGGAATTTACCTGGAATTAATAACATTTGGATTTAGAACTGATTCTTGTTAGCATATAAGCACATTAGTGTCCTTTTTCAGAATACTTTGGACAACTTCCGGATTAGTGAATTCAATCAAACAATTTAGGACTATTTAAGGAATTTCTACACTGTAAGTTACTTTTAATTCTTTCACTTTGTTTGTTTCAAATATTTTATATTTTAGGAAATTACATTTGTATTTTAGAAATTGTGAAAGCTTGTTTAAGTCTTTCTTTCTTTTGTTACATATTCAACCCCTAGTCGTAACACTTGTGCATAACACATCTCCCAATGCTATGCCATACCCTGAAGGAGCTTGTGCACAACACATCTCCCAATGCTATGCCATACTCTGAAGGAGCTTGTGCATAACACATCTCTCAATGCTGTGCCATGCTCTGAAGGAGCTTGTGCATAACACATCTCACAATGCTATGCCATACTCTGAATGAGCTTGTGCATAACACATCTCTCAATGCTATGCCATGCTCTGAAGGAGCTTGTGCATAACACATCTCACAATGCTGTGCCATACTCTGAATGAGCTTGTGCATAACACATCTCACAATGCTGTGCCATGCTCTGAAGGAGCTTGTGCATAACACATCTCACAATGCTGTGCCATACTCTGAATGAGCTTGTGCATAACACATCTCACAGTGCTGTGCCATACTCTGAATGAGCTTGTGCATAACACATCTCACAATGCTGTGCCATGCTCTGAAGGAGCTTGTGCATAACACATCTCACAATGCTGTGCCATGCTCTGAATGAGCTTGTGCATAACACATCTCCCAATGCTGTGCCATACTCTGAATGAGCTTGTGCATAACACATCTCCCAATGCTGTGCCATGCTCTGAAGGAGCTTGTGCATAACACATCTCACAATGCTGTGCCATGCTCTGAAGGAGCTTGTGCATAACACATCTCACAATGCTGTGCCATACTCTGAATGAGCTTGTGCATAACACATCTCACAATGCTGTGCCATACTCTGAAGGAGCTTGTGCATAACACATCTCACAATGCTGTGCCATGCTCTGAATGAGCTTGTGCATAACACATCTCCCAATGCTGTGCCATAATCTGAAGGAGCTTGTGCATAACACATCTCCCAATGCTGTGCCATGCTCTGAAGGAGCTTGTGCATAACACATCTCCCAATGATATGCGATACTCTGAAGGAGCTTGTCCATAACACATCTCCCAATTCTATGCCATACTCTGAAGTAGCTTGTCCATAGCACATCTCACAATGCTGTGCAATACTCTGAAGGTTCTTGACCCTAACACATCTATCAATGCTATGCCATACTCTGAAGGAGCTTGTGCATAACACATCTCCCAATTCTATGCGATAGTCAAAAGTTAAAATGGCACAACTTTAGAAACTCTAAAAAGACAATATTGACCATGAAATAAACATACAATAATATATATTGATATAAATTGTTGCAGGATCTGCTATAGTTTAATTTTAAAGTTGCCGCCTTATACCTTCGGTACAAATTGTGAATTGTGCACACTTCCAGCGCAGTCAATTAAGAAGATCTGATTACAGCGTAGTCAATTAGAACATCGGATTACAGCGTAGTCAATTAAGAACATCGGATTACAGCGTAGTCAATTAAGAAGATCTGATTACAGCGTAGTCAATTAGAACATCGGATTCGGTTGGATGCTTTGTTTACACCGCCAATCAAGAGTGCAATATCAAACCCACTAATGCCAAAATAAGTAAAAGAACAAACCCACTAATGCCAAAATAAGTAAATTAACGTATTCAGCTAATAAAGTAACAACCTGACGATCTGTTTTCATCATGTATTACCACCACCTTTGTGTGCGTATAGTTTATTCTGTATGTTGCTCTATCGTCGAGGTTTTCTCAAACTATTTTAACTTCTAAAACGTATTGTTGATATTATACACTGTTCAAGTGAAGTTATTAACTATACAGTTAAATTATTGCTTATGATATTGGGCTCTGCTCAAGTTTCCGCGTGCTTCGCCGCTACTTTCCCAGAGCTTAGCCATTAATACCTACTTTTATCTAAAGCAAGCTGTATAAATTATATGTTCCAAATTTTATTATTTAAATTTCTTTATCACGGCTATTTGCACTGAATAATAACGCTTATAATCGGTAATTTCAAATACTTTATCTGTATGAAATTACAAAGATATAAAGTGATAAGTGAGAGGCGGGCCTCCGTTGATCTCGCTGTGCTCGCTCATCAGTTAGGATAAAACCTTTTTTATATTTTCATTAGTTCATTGTTTTCAAATGTTATTTAATTCCTAAGTTAAAAGTTACTCTTCTAAAAGCATATTTTTAAAAAAAACTAACCTAAAAACGTTGAAATGAGGATGATAAATTAGAAAACAAATTGGGTGTGAGGCGTGTCTAATACGGGTGGGTAGCTGGCCTAGGATTAATAAAAAGAAATATTTTTTATAAGGTCATGGGGCCTAGGATTTTTCATAAACAAAACGGGGGATTGGTAGCCTAGAATTAAAAAAAAATATTTTTAGTGGGGGGGGGGGGTAGGGTATTGGTGTTTGCAAATATAAAAAATAAAAAGAAAAGCTTGGGGAGAAGTTAGCGATGAATTTTCCGTTCTCTCTGAAATTATTGTTCGTGTAGCGTGTTGGTTTCTGAAAAATAAAAGAGAATTAGGGAGGAGGTGAGCTAGAATTAAACAAAACAAAAAATGCCGTTTTAGGATATTTTACACACACACACACACACACACACACACACACATATATATATATATATATATATATATATATATATATATATATATATATATATATATATGACGAGACGTAAATACAAATTGTACATAGCCTAGGTTTGTTACAATAGATATATATCATTCAATCTTTAACGCAGCATGAAAATCTCATACTAATATATCATTAGAAAGAGAGTTTATTGTTTCCTTCACTGGGCTTAGGCCCGTATTCTCAAACCTTTTTAGCACGAAACTGAGGCTCAAAGTCCGACAACTCTGAATTTTCGTACAAGTCTTTAACAGCCATAACAAATTCAGGATCTTTTTAACTTTGGTTTCTCTATTAGCACGCTAAATTTAAATTACCTAGGCATACTCCAAGTGTGTGATTTTTGAGTTTTTAGATTTGCCCAGTTAGGAAAGAAATAAACAAAAGTACATGCAACAACAGAAGTGGAGTTGTATTTGTTTCCATCTGTTGAATTTCATCTAAAATAGTCAAACGTATTCATAATAATTAGAAAGAAAATTTGCAATTATGATGTATATCTTCCTACAGTGTATATGTTCTCGGCTAAAACACGGTATTGGTGCTGAGAGTAGTCTCACTCACTTAAAAAATTGAAATGTTTGATAGAACATTTCAATGAAGCTCATTATATACCCTAGGGTGTCCCCTAGTCAGATCAAGTTAGATTTAGCTTGAACATGCATGCGATTTTGTTTAACCATTATTTCAATTCATTGGTATAACAACAGTTACAGACACTACACTTGGTGTATAACATGCAAGAAAAACAGCATGAAAACTTTAAAACTTTATTTTTTTTCACAGTAACATCAGTAACAGGATATCAACATTTAAAGTAAACAACATAACTGGAAGTGGTAAACAACTTAATAACAAAATCAAAACATCTATGACAAAGGTATCACTAAGAAAAAAAACCTAACCATGAAACTTTTGCATAACAAACATAAAAGACATAGAATAATCTTATTTAGGCATTTATCTAACACCAAGAAGAATATTTAAACAAACAAAATCATTAATACTGGCCAAAAGTATTGCAAACTTCCATAAGAGTCAGAAGTACATTGTCCATAAAATTGGTTACAGACACTACAAAACTATAGCATTTCAATACAGCTGCAGAACCATACATATCTCCATAAAATTCACTTCAAAAATAATTCAACATGAACACATTGACTAGAATTATTCATTAAATGAATGTTGATTAGTTAATAAAATGATAAAACCACATTGTAACAGGTATATGTCCAATACTTGTGTTAAAATTATGAACTGGTAAATAGCACTTGAAAGTTTAATACTAAATAGTGTTTGTAAGAGTAAAATATTGAAGTATAATGAATGTTCAATAAATCATAGTCACTAAAGTATTGTTCAACCCAAGGTGCTGACTCAAACACAGACCCATATGTGATTGATCTTAAGGTTACAGACACTACACATTAAACCTTGACTTTATATTGTCATTTCAAATAGAAGTGCTTATGATTTTTTTCCAGATTTGACTTGAGCTTAGACAATTCAGCTGCATTAAACTTGAAATGACCCCTTTCATTGACTATTTGTGGAGCTTTTACCCTGTACAAGATAGCATCTAGAGCCTCTTGTGAATAATCATCTTTTTCAGGCCAAACATACATGTTGCCAGACTTTCTCATGTATTTAAGTCTAACTTCGTTATGAAGAATGTCTATTACTTCTGCTAAGTATACATCTAGAGGTCCCTTCTTTGGCTTAAGTCCTACAGCAACAAATTCTCCAGGGTGGTATTTCTCTATTGGTTTCTCTGTGTTGGTTGGTGCTTTTTTGTCAACTTTGATCTTCTTTGTCACAATGTTTTGTCTTTCTGTTGACTTCCGTTTCTTATTAGGCTTTTCGCTTGTTGCTGAGTTATGATCTTTCTGGTTACTTCCTTGTTTTCTTTTCTTGTCATTATTTTCTATTGTTGATGGATTCTTGTCTTTAAGTTGTTTTCCTTTCTGACTTAAATTATCTTTATTGAGTACTAACTTTCTCATTTCCCAGGCATTAACATTTTCGCTGAAGTTGCATCTCCCGTCAACCTTCATGCATTGCTCACAATAACAGCTCAGATTTCTTATGCTCAGTTCATAATCATTGCTTCCTGACTTTACAGCATGTAATTTTCTTGTACCTTGCAGTGTTTGCACATCAGTTTCTTCTCTATTTCTCTCAACATCTTTAACAAGGATGAACTCCCTTCTCGAAACTGTTTTAGCTTCATTATCTGTATTTTCCATTTTCAGTTTCTCTGTACAGAAATGATATACATCTTCTGCACAACCTATCACCTTTCTATTGCTGATTACAGCTCTGTAGCAAGCATTCTTGACTGTCGCACCGAGACCATCGCAAACACTCTTTCCATGTGATGTTTCGAAATAATTTCGTGTTACAGATGGCTTTTTCCTCAGACTTATGTCAGCAAAGGCTTTCTTCCCCTTATACTGGGCAGCACAGCCATCTGTCCACTCATGGATCTCCTCTACTTTCACACCTTTCTTCTTCAGAATTTCTATAGCTTTGTTCTCAAAAGTGATAGCTAAGTATGCATCATGTTTGGTTTCTTCACTGATGCCAATAATGGCATGCTTTATCTTGAATTCTTTTTCTCCCTGTTTTTCTGTATAGTAACACATGATTGGATGTATTGTAACTTGGTTCCTGTCGAAGAATCCAGATTGTACTTCACTTTGAAAAACACACCCATAGTTCTCACTAAAGTCCATGACCATAGCAATAGAACCCTCACCAATTCTATCAACACAAATTCCCATCTGTTGCTGTTGCCATTTGGCCCTGAAAACGTGCTCTGGATACTCTTGCATGTCAGTTTCTAAGCATGTAATTAATGTTTTTATGTCTGTTTCTTTAGGCACACAGGAGACGCAACACTTTACTTTATCATCTTTTGCTATTTCTATACTTTCCCATTGATGCCATGATATCTGCCTGTCACTATACTTTTCAACAAATGGTTTAAGGTAACTCTGCAAACATTTCACACCGCATTGTTTGCATTCTCTTCTTAAACATTTAATAGCTGGATTGGTGTCGTATTTACAAAAAGTAGCATCACTTAAGCTTTTCTTATCTACTGAAATTTCATCCAAATCTCCATTTTCTTTCACTGCTTTTTTTACATTTGTTAGTGCCTCACTTTTTAGGGCCACGTTACAGCACTTTTGGCATAAGCATGATCTTCTGCTTGTTTCAGACACCTTTTTAACATTCACTGGTTTCAATTTAGAAAATGAAGTTAATCCTATTTTGTGACTATGGTTCCTTAACTTGTAGTCTTTGTAGGCTTCTTCTAATGTCATAGTCATCACATGTTTTTGAAGTATTTCTTTTTGACCACCTTTTCTTACTTTCACAGTTTCACGTTTATTAGGCACTTCCCTACTGATTTCTGGACTTAGAAAAAAATCTTTCACAGATTTCTTTAATGGAGAGTTAAGTGCATCCCTTCTTCTTTTTCTTTGTTTCGTCTCCCACCATGTAGAACTAGGTTTTTGCCCTTTCACTGATACTTTGAAATACTTTTTTAGTCTGTGTCTTTTATATTTCTTCAGTAATGCGTCACAAATGATGTTGTATGCATGTTTCTTTGCACCCCCTTTCCTTGTTTTCACTTCTGAAATGCTCTCTGACACAGATTGATGGAGATTCAATTAATTTACTTATGATGACTGCTTTTCTCTTTGGGGTATTTGGTAATACTTCCTTTACCTTTTTTAATTGTCTGTACAGAGTTGCTTTAGGTAACACTTTATTCATTGGTGAATCTCTGGCTGACCCAGTATTTCCTATTTCACAATCAGTCTGAATACACTCTTGCTGTATACTTTCATTTAGTTTGATACGCATTCTCCATGCTTGGGTTCTTTTCACAGCTTCTTTCTTCTTTCTACTTAATTCAGCAGTTTTCGGACTTCTTAAATCAACACTCTTATTAACCGATATTGCCAGGGCTGCTTTTTCTTTCTTTTTCTGGCGATACCTTTTCATTTCTTCACGTTTTTTCCTTCTTAATTCTTGTTGAAGATTTGAATCGGAAAGTGATTGCTGTTTTTTTAGTAGTCTTGCATCTTTTCTTCTTTCTCTATCAACCCTTTTTAGCTCCTCATGTTTCGCCTTATTTTCCCTCTGTTTTTTTCTCCAGGCTTGTACCTTTAGCCTCGTCTTCTCCCTTCTAGCTTTAATCTTCTGTTCATCTTCTTCTGGCTTATCTTTGCTTCCTAAAAGCAAACAACTTCATTCTCATTTTTGTTCCTCTATGTATACGGATGAAATTTAGACTTTACAAAACATACTTGTAATGAGTACGCAATATGCTTTCATACATAAGCAAACTGGAATAACCTGTAGATTCTTAAAGAAAAGTATCTGATTGAAAAAGAAATAGCATAAAACCTGATGATTATTCAATGTTCTAGCATTTACAATGATTGCACACTTTCCTTAATAATGTAAACAACAGTCGGGTCAATTCACATGTCTAGTAGTGTCTGTAACCATTTGACAATATCAGCAATGTATCCAATACTAAGTCTGAGCTCATTGAATTCTCATAATATTTCTGTTTGAATTTACTAGTCTAATGATATGGAATGCAAAAATACTCAGTTTCAATTGCATATTGTAAGAAATCACTGAAAATGTTGCCTGTTATCAGAAATCTAGATGAAAGAAACTATAAATATACCAAAATATTACAAATTGCAGACAGACAATATGTCAAAATTTAGCCTTACACATCAATACTGTAATAGGAAACATAATTTGGCTTCATTTTTTTAAAAAAAAACAGGGATAAAGTCATAGACAGTATAAAAAGGGGATATTGGTTACAGACACTACAATTTAAGAGTGTGGTTTACCATTCAATACAAACTTACCAGAGTTGTTCCCAGAGGTTTGCTTTTGTCGTCTTCCCATGTCTTAGGGATGTACCATGGTAAAGAACAGAAAAAGTAATTAGGCAGCTTCTTCTAGGATAAGAAATTCAGGTTACATTGTCTTATAGTAAATTACTCAAACAGACAGTGCTGCAAGAATGATGCAATATTCAATCAAGAGAGTTATTGCATCACTTTTTTGCTCTTGGCTGCAGAGGTAAATAGATGATGCAACATTACATCACATAAGATGGAACTTTCTATTGAGAAAAACAATGTTTTAATGACAAGTAGAACAATACTTTTATCTTTCATTTTTATACCTGTTTGTGTAGTGTCTGTAACTTTTTTTATTGAGTTGCTGTTTTTTAATGGTACAATACAGCACCACCAATTTTGGCCAACTTGGACATCACATGGATACACATGAGCCTTTGTAGGATTTATACTTTTCCATAATGAAACAACAAAATTATTGCCATATAAACTTGTAAAGGTTACAGACACTACAAAATTTAGAACTGGAAAGTTTGACAAAGAACAAGCTCTCAATCGAATATCTTGGCTAGCCATGTGATTTAAATGGTTTTACTACTTATTATAATATAAAGTCGAGTTCTAGATGTCAATAAAAGTTATAATGAATGTTATTTTGTACAAAATGTTGGCATATAACAACAGATTAGTGTTTGAATTTCAGTGTTGAAACAAAACTTCTACTGACGGTATTTTGCTTATAAAATCCATAATATTTTACCGATTTCTTTAATTCAAGAAGCAATATTTGCAGGATAGAATTCCGCATAAAACCAGACCAATAAATGCATAATTTCAGTATGATATTTAGAGAATTCTCTATTTTATATTCAAGCTTTTTTCGAGTGAGACTACATAACGCTCAAAAATGGCCATTTTTAGAGCTTGTTTCCATGCATATCTCAACAATGGGTTACACTAACCTCTTGAAATTTTCAGGAAAGTAAGAGAGGTATATGCCAGGCTTACCAATCTTTAAAATTGGTTCATATCTTGTTTAATTTTTCTATTTCATGCATATAACATGAAAATTCCTTTATCAGCACCAATACCGTGTTTTAGCCGTCTAGATGTCTATGTCCAATCTGTGTTCAATTTTAATTAAGATCTTGATAAAATGTGAACCATCACTTGCACATTATCGGAAGCAATAACATTAAATTATATTTCAGTCACACGATTTTCAGACTTCCTGTGTATGATTTGAATTTTTTTAAAAATTTTTTAGAGTGGCCCATAATGGGCAATTTTTACATTATTGGTACTTAGAGATTCATACACATTTGTTGGACATAGGTAAGCTACTGTTGTGTACCATGACGAGAAAAAGACGAAATTGGGATGAATTCTACATGAACAACAATAGAAGGTCATGGAATTTGAAGTACATATTTTCGTTGGTTTTGACTTCTCTCCCAAATACTTATCCTGTAAATAAAACACTTGAAATCCTGAAGTTTTTTTTTCTTTTCTTCTTCTACGGAATCAATTTTACTATTGCTCATTTCCTTACACACTCTGCCTGTAGATGTGTTTGCATTGTAATCCTCTCTTTTTTTTTCTTTTTTAACATTTTTAACCTTCCACGATTAAGATATTTTATAATCTCAACAACAGTATTCAGTTTAACAAAGGAAGTATGTACTGCCCTATTCATTCTATATAAACAATGTTTGATGATAGTCAAATGTTCAACTACGCCTCAAATATCTACATTAGTACAACCCTGAAATTTAACAAGCTTCGTACTTTTGCATTTATCGTATCACTTTTTCTCATATGTATACTTTATTATACCTATGGTTTGTTTTTAGACTTTCTCAATAATTTATGTGATAAAAAGTTTGTAAACTTCATGAAATTTATTTTAATGACAGTTTGCTTTACGTCGACCTGAAATACTGATTATTAGTCTTCGTCATTATGTACGCCATAGAATTGCAAAGAAACGTGTTCATGCTGATTTTTTCACTTTTACGCTTACTCTCTAATTAAGAGCATATTAACGAAGTCACCACCAGGGCACAAGCTTTCTTAGGAAACACTGATGCGCGAATCCAGTGACTACATTTTTTTAATACTTATAATCAATTTGTATCACTGACATACTTTTCTATAAATAATTGGATCCCCACTGTAAACTCAACACGAGGGCATGACACGTGACTTTCATTACTTCTGGCTTGATTCTTCTTAACAGTATGATAATAACCGGGCATTCGTAGGACTGTTTGTCGGATATGGGGCCACGTGACCACATATGACAACTATAGGTTTTTAATGAGAATACGATTAATTTATGCAGAGATTTAGAGGAATAATTAGAGACAAGAAAAGATCTGAAATTTCTGAAGGGATTTTATTGTCAGTGTTTCATATAAATACCTGCATGTTTGCAACAGAAGCGGGTAAAATGGAAATAGTTAATACTTCATAAAACGTAATGAAGGATATGTATTGAGTTGCAAAGACTTGAGTTACTGCTCGATCATGGGAACTTTTCTTTAATTATGTCACCAATCCTTGTAATTCTCTTTTGCAACGAAGATTTCAAAGTTTAAAAAGGATCACTGTACGTTACACGCTTAAGAGAATCCTACACGAAAAGTCCCAAGATTCATAGTCTTTTGTAATGAATCGGTGTAAACAATCTCTTTGCCACGCTTTCAGCAGTGATTGGCATCATCGTTGTCATTATCAGTATCATAGTCGCCATAATTAGTATTATCATCATCTCATCATCTTTAACAACAACAACAATAACACAACTTTTGCACTTTACTCTTCATTACCCTTATTACTAGTTCTTTATGTACTGGTTATTCGTCGTCTCCTTACCATCCTTCTCTATCTTCGCATATAGCATCGCTACTATTGTCTCCTCACTACTACATACTTATCTCTTTTATTTCTTGCCCATTTTCCTATTGACGACACCACCACATTAGTACTTCTTCAACTGTTTCTGCAAGTGCACCGAAGGTTCCATTTGTTTCTCAGTTACTGCTGTTATTAAATTACGTCAACTACATCTATCTCTTCTGTTTAATCATCATTTAAATTTCCTATATTTGATTTCTGAAATTAGCTTGATATTATGAGTAGGTAAATAGAGAGTGAGTTCTCGAGCATAGTGAAACCTGAAATAGTACGATCTCTTTTAACGTGGGCTTCGGCCACACATAAATATACCAATGCAAACAGGAATTTAGAGAAATTCTAACTCCAGTACTTGCATTATCTACCTACCCTACAGCTATATCATGCTATCGTGCTATTTAAAAATCTTTGTTACGACAATAAATGGAGATGTTAAAGTGTCGTCTGGTATAATTTGATAGGCAATAAATATTACACAGCGTTAGCAAGCAAGGCAGATTGACATAGACGTAAATCACACGGATTATAAAGTATGTGGTTCCAAACTCATCAGATGTGAAAAGATCTCGTTCTAGATAAAAGTGCTCGATAGGGACGTATTTCCAGATTCAATAGACCGTTAATACATGCTAATGATTTCTTATCATGAAACTATGACATACGTGTACACAATACCTTATGACGTAAAACAATGAAATTTATACACAGGTAAAAATGTTAGATATATATTGATTTAAAAAGAGATCAAAATGAATATTTTGATGCTTGATCAATTGGTACCAAAACAGATGGAAAAAATACAACCACCTTTTAATACCCCTGGCAACTAGATAATAATTAAGGAGGATTAATAGACAAAATGTAAGCAGAATCAGAAAGAAAAGGGTTAGAACATCATTTGAAAGACAAATATGTCATATACAGCGGCACAGAAGAGGGATGGGACGATAGCTATCCTTTCATTTTCCGCTAAAAACTGGCAGAACAAAACCCATGTCTTTTTAATCGTTGTTAAGTAGACACAATTTATTGTTTAAACAATAACTAATATAGTTAAATGAAGGCGTGATTAAAAATGGAAGTAGAAAAAATCGAAATTGATAAAGACGACATTACAATGGAAAAATGTAGGACAAAATATTCTAGCTATAGTTGGTGGTTACTAATAGAAAATGCCGGAGACGAAACCTCTTAAAACACTTGTAACGCGAAATAATACAAGAAACAAAGTCCATAACTTTAGAAATGCCAACAAAGAAAGCAACTATTGTGTATTTTCTAGTATTCCCCGTGCTATTACACGTCTGTTTAAAATGTTCTACAAACTTGTTTTGTATTCTAGTATTTGTAATCTTGTCCAGCTCATCCTTGTGTTGTAGGTATTTTAGAGGAATTTCTTTATTCCTGTTAATTCTTTCCAAATTTTTTTATATAAAATGTCTGTCTGTGTTTTATTATATAAAATGTCTGTCTGTGTTTTATTATATAAAATCTCTGTCTGTGCTTTATTATATAAATGTCTGTCTGTGTCTTATTATATAAAATCTCTGTCTGTGTCTTGCAACCATATAGCGTCTAACATCTTTTGCCACTTTTCGTAATATTGTGTACCGTATATACTCGCGTATAAGTTGATACCAACTGCATACTGCATAGACCCAGATCTGCCGTCGCATAATGCGCCGGCAGATCTGGATCTATGCAGTTTGTAAGGACTAATCAGTAGAACAAAAAACATAGACCCTGATCTGCCGGCGCATTATGCAACGGCAGATCAGGGTCTATGATGTTTGCAATTGGACTTGATTTATACGCGAGTACTGACGGCATATTAGTTTTGCTTACATTGAAATGATGATCCATTTTTGTGAATGTCAAATGCGCTGAATACGGAATCAGATGGTATTCGCAATGTTTGGCTGTTTGTAGCTAAACGTATACTCGTTGTCTTGTAACTGTATATATATATATATATATATATATATATATATATATATATATATATATATATATATACACACATAAAGCAAACAAGTGTTGTTTTGGGTCATTTTTCAACTTTTAGCTCTGGATTATTGCTTTTAACTTCCATATAAAATATGCAGCAGAAGGGCGTTAGAGGTTCCCCTTTTGAGGCATATAACCAGCTGACTTGTTGACATCTGTAAATAAATTATCTTTTATTAATCACAGAAGATCGCTTTCCAATAATATTGCGCGCCTATTGTGAATCAGTGCGAACTCACATGTGTTGTTTATGCTCTTTGCACTTAGACTCAAACACATATCTACCAATATTTTTGTTCTACATGACATAGAAATTCATTTTTTTTTTAAAACTTTTTTATAAACTTGGCCATCTTCATAAAAGTTTCGTCAAACTTTTGATATGTGTTCAATAGCACTGTGATCAATGTAGTTGCTGCTTGGCTGGTACATTATTCAGTCGTCAGCGAAGAGGCGGACATTTGCAGAAAAGTTTTCAGCAATGTCATTTACGTAGATCAGGAACAGAGTTGGACTAAGTACCGCTTCCTGTGGAACGTCAGATATTACAGAAGGAGTTGTGATGCGGTAGAATACAGTACGGCCGGTTGCCATCGGCCTTGCATGAAGGAATCAATCTACCTCTGGGTGTCGTCTGTGACTCCATACTATGATAGCTTGTGTGGCAATATCTACTATGGAACTTTTCAAAGGTTTTTGAGAAATCTTGCATGGCCATATAGTATTCAGTGTCAATGTCTAATTTCCTGGTAATGTCATCAGTGGTCATAAGAAACTGTGTTTTGCTGGACTATTTGGCTCCCAGTTCATACAGGTTTTCATACAGGTATTTTGGCTGTCTAGGTGATCCATTATATGTGAGATTATGGTGCGCTTCAGCATTTTTTATGCAACATCAGATAATGATACTGAAGATGTGCACCATACTGGCATTTTTCCACTGGGAGGGTATCTCTGATGTATCAAGACACTGCTGGTAGATGAAATTACTATTACTATTATGTATTCCGTCTCTTTCACGAATAATATCGGCATCTTATCCAGACCACTTGCATTTTTGGGATACAATCTTTTAATGCACTTTTCAACACAACTGATAGAAAGGTGGATCTTTGGCACAGACTCATATCGGGAGCCACTTTTACTTGAGATGTTAGTTGTGTCCTTCATAGTCAAAACAGATATGTATTGCTCATTCAACATATCTGCTTTGTCCTGTGCAGTTGCCGATCTGATATTTAATTGTATAGTTTCTACACTCGTATGTATCGTCTTTCTTAGATTTCATATATTTCCAAATATTCTTTGAGTTACTATCTAATTATGGATCCAGTAGATTATTTAATTAGCTGAATACAATTCATGTAGTTTCTTCATTAATATGCGGCGAAGATCTTTACTTTTTTCCTGTCTTAATATGAGTTGTTCTTCTTACTCATTTTGTAAAGTTTGTTCTTCTTGATTAGCTTTTTTTTATCTGTTATGTATGATGTTTACATAATATTATAGATATTTTAGGAAATTATAAATGTTTCTTGACTTTAATATTTGCTTAAATCTTAATGTTGTTTATCAGGAAAAATATGTTTAACTAGTGTCCTTGAATTGGGTTGTTTACTTTAGATTTGAGCTAAAGGTTAGTTTTGATAAACAAAATGTTTACTGAATTTGAGGTCAAGGTTGATTTTGTTTACAGATAAAACTGGAAAATAATTAGAGTTATGTGTAAAAAGTCATGTCTATACAAGTAAAATTCCATTAAGATGACACATATTCTAGAACATTCTGTCATGTGACCAATCTTTATATATACCATGTTTAGTGGACAGTTTTTCAGTTTCGACATTACTATCAGTCTTGTAAAGAGCTATTACAGTTGTGGAAAGTCATTCCGAATTCTAAGAGAGGAATTATTTAAAATATTCATTGGATTATAACAGTGCTCATTAACTTTTGGATTTTGGATTTTTAATTGATGATTTTGGAATTTATGTGAACTTATTCAGAGATATTTTGGAGTACTTCATTTTGACATCAGCACATTAAAGATTACTAGTACATCAGGACTTTGAAGACCATTGGCACATAATAACATTCAAGGATACAGCCGTGAATTCGGAACATTCTATATTTAGGACTTGTGATTAGAACACTAATTCTTATTGGATTATTTGGATTTCAATACACATTACTGTAAGTGTCTTTCTGATTTTTCATCATAATTATCTAGAAATAAATTGCTTGTTGATTTTTACTTGAGTTGTTGGTTTCACTTTCTTTCTGTTACATTTTTGTAGACCATAGAGTCGTAACAGAAATTGGGGGCTCGTCCGGGATAGAATTTCTTTAAAGCGTATTACAGATATTAAAGTTATTTTTGAAATTCATATTGATTTTGTCTCGGAATTTTTTTGTCTTTGGCAAAGATTTTAAATAGAGAATTTGTTTGTGTGAAACCAACAAGCATTCACAAAGGCATCTAATGTTCAGAATTTCATTTCAAAACCTACCCAGGAGGGGTTAGAGTGTATGAGAAAGGATGAGTTGCTCGAACTTGCCAGAAAATACAGTCTGTCTGAGGCGAAAGAAACATTGACAAAACATGAGATAAATATTATTTTAATTCAATATTTAGTAGGAAAGGGAATTTTGGATAATAGTGCTTTAAGTTTGAAGAGAAAGCCTGTATCTGGTTCTGACAGGAAATTAAGGGAATTAGAGTTAAAGAACCAGATGGATTTAGAATTGGCAAAGCTTCAGATTCAGAGAGAGAGAGAGAGAGAAAGAAGAGAGGCAGATGCAGATGGAGAGAGAGAGAGAGGAGAGGGAGATACAGAGAGAGAGAGAAAGAAAAGAAAGGGAAATGCAATTTAAATTAAGATAATTAGAACTGGCAAACAGAGCACACTCCACTCCTTTAAACACAAGTTCAGGTTTTGATGTTACTAGATATATTAGGTTAGTACCCCCTTTTCAGGAAAAAGAAGTAGATAAATACTTTCTTCATTTCGAGAAAATTGCTGAAAACTTGAAATATCCCAGAGAGCATTGGACTTTGTTATTACAAAGTGTACTTATTGGTAAAGCTCGTGAAGTCCACACTTCACTGTCAGTACAACAAAGCAGTGATTATGATGTGGTCAAGGAGTACATCTTGAAAGCTTATGAGTTGGTACCAGAGGCATATCGACAAAGGTTTAGGAATTGTAGAAAAGAAACTGGACAAACTCATGTCGAATTTGCAAAGGAAAAAGAGCAACTATTTGATAGGTGGTGCTCAGCCAAGAACGTTGATCAAGATTATGATAACCTCAGACAGCTCGTATTAATTGAAGAGTTCAAGAGGTGCATCCATAGTGATGTTAAAACCTATCTTGACGAGCAGAATGTGGAAACTTTGGAAAATGCTGCTCGTATGGCTGATGATTATTCCTTGACTCACAAAATTTCATTTGGCAATAAGTCGTCCTCTCAGCAGTTTTCTGGTAAAAAAACATTTCAATATCATACCAGTACTTCCAAATTTCACAACAGCAAAACTGTTAGGAATCAAACATCTGATAAGACTGATCAGAAATCCTTATCTCTTCCTACGTGCACTTATTGTAAAATGAAAGGGCACGTTATTTCTGATTGCTTCAAGTTGAAATATAAGCAACAGAGTAAAGACAGAGCTTTTCCAAATGCTCTTATTTCTACGAGGTCAAGGTCACGGTCTTGTATTGAAAGCAATACATGTGTTGGGTCAAACAAACCCCAGTCTGATTCTATTTTGGCGGCATATGAACCATTCATGTCAGAAGGTTCTATATCACTTATTGGTGATTCTGCCAAGCCTATCCCAATCAAAATATTAAGGGGCACTAGAGCTTCTCAGACTCTTTTATTATCAGGTACTTTGCCTTTGTCTGAGTAGTCTTCCTCTAGTGAAAGTGTTCTTGTTCAGGGAGTAGAGTGCGGCTTTGTAAATGTTCCTCTTCATTGTGTAAATTTGGCATCAGACTTAGTTTCTGGACCTGTGACTGTTGGGGCAGTGACTTCTTTACCCATGGAGGGTGTTCATTTATTACTAGGCAATGACCTAGCTGGAGATAAGGTGTGGTTAATCCACTTGTAACTGACAAGCCTTGTTTGGATCAGAAAGTTGATCCTGTCGAAATCGAAATCCCTGATTTGTATCCTGCTTGTGCAGTTACTAGAGCTATGGCAAAAGAGCTCTTGAGAGTGATGTTGATCAGGATATTATTACTTTAGCTGATACATGTATTGGTCAGTCTTTTGATGAGGTCACTTTTTCCTCAGGTATTGATCAATCAAATAATATTGATCACAGTGATCCTCTTTTGGCAACTCATTCTCTTTGTTCTAATCAGGGTGACAAACGACAATCCCTTGTCGTTGAACAGGAGCAAGATCCCGAGATATCTTGTTTGTTTCAGAGGGCTATTAGTGAAACTGAAGCCACAAAAGTTCCAGTGTGTTACTTTGTGAAAAATGGGGTCCTTATGAGGAAATGAAGACCACCTGAGGTACCCGCTGGTGACGAGTGGTCAGTGAGCTATCAAATTGTTGTTCCTAAGTCATATCGACAGGAAATTCTTAATTTAGCCCATGAAACTCCTTTGGCTGGTCATTTAGGAGTCCGTAAGACTTATCACAAGATCTTGAATCATTTTTATTGGCCGAAACTCAAAAGTGATTTTTCTAAATATTGCAGATCTTGTCACACTTGTCAAATGGTAGGAAAACCCAATCAGAAGAATCCGAAGGCTCATTTGCAACCTATTCCTGCATTTGATGAACCATTTAGTAGAATAATAGTAGACTGTGTTGGTCCTTTACCTAAGACCAAGTCAGGCAATCAATACTTGATGACCATCATGTGTGCATCTACAAGATTTCCAGAGGCAATTCCTCTGAGAAATATAAAAACTAAAACTATTGTGAAAGCTTTGGTGAAGTTTTTTTTTACACTTGTTGGCCTTCCCAAATCTGTCCAGTCAGATCAAGGGTCAAATTTTATGTCTGGAATTTTCCAACAAGTTATGCATGAATTAGGCATCCAACAGTTTAAATCTTCTGCCTATCACCCTGAAAGTCAAAGTGCTTTGGAAGGATTTAATCAAACTTTGAAGAATATGATTCGATACTATTGCTTTGATACAGAAAAGGATTGGGATGAGGGTGTTCATTTGTTGTTGTTTGCTGTTAGGGAATCAGTTCAAGAGTCGTTGGGTTTTAGTTCCTTTGAACTAGGTTTTGTTCATACTGTACGTGGACCATTGAAATTATTGAAAGAGAAACCTCTTTCAAATGAAGATTCAAAAATTAATCTTCTTGACTATGTCTCTGATTTCAAATATAAGTTGTCAAAGGCCTGTGAAGTAGCAAGAACTAATCTTCACACTACCCAGTCAATAATGAAATTAAGGTATGACAGAAATACACAGGAAAGGAGTTTTAAATCTGGTGACAAAGTTCTGGCTCTCTTGCCCATACCTCAGAATCCTCTTCAGGCTAAATTTTTATGGTTTTTATACCTTGAAAAGAAAGTAAATGACTTAAATTATATCATTAACACTCCTGGGAGACGGAAACAGAAACAACTTTGTCATATAAATATGTTAAAGGAATATTTTGACAGAGACAGCCCAGCTAATTATTCAGTTAATTTAGTTGTACCTGTCCCACACAGCGAAGATATCAACGATGGAGTACAATCAGACTATAGTGACTCTGGTATAACCAATCTTCGGAATTCAGAAATATTGAACAATCTAGACCAGAAACTTTCACATCTACAACAACAGGAAAGAAATGAACTAAAACAGCTATTACATGACTATGAGCACTTGTTTCATGATGTTCCAACACAAACAAGTAAAGTTTATCAAGACGTTGACATTGTAGATTCTGCGCCTGTGAAACAGCATCCTTATAGGATGAATCCTCTCAAACAGAACTATTTGAAGAAAGAAATTCAGTATTTACTAGAGAATGATTTCATAGAACCAAGTAAAAGTAACTGGAGTTCACCATGTATTCTTGTTCCCAAGCCAGATAATACATTCCGTATGTGTACTGACTATAGAAAAGTCAACAGTGTCACCAAAACTGATTCATTTCCAATCCCAAGAATGGACGATTGCATTGATAAAATTGGAAATGCGAAATATGTCACCAAGTTTGACCTTTTAAAAGGATTCTGGCAAATTCCACTGACAGAAAGGGCAAAATAAATTTCAGCATTGGTATCTCCAGATGGACTTTATCAATATAAAGTCATGCCGTTTGGAATGAAAAATTCGCTTGCAACGTTTCAACGTCTGATGAATATGATAACATCTGGTCTTGATAATTGTGACGCTTATATCGATGACGTCAATATCTACAACAACACCTGGGAAAATCACTTGGAAACCATTCGAAAATTCTTTGATCGACTCAGCGATGCGAATCTGACAATTAATTTGAGCAAAAGTGAGTTTTGCTATGCTTGTGTCACATGTTTAGGACATATTGTGGGACAAGGTCAAGTTAAACCTACAGAAGCTAAGGTCAAAGCTATCACTGAATTTCAAGTTCCAATTTGTAAAAAGCAACTGATGCGATTTCTAGGTATGGCTGGATATTATCGGAAATTTTGTTCCAATTTTTTCAAAATTGCTGAACCTTTGACAAGTTTATTGAGTAAGAAAACCAAATTTCATTGGTCTGACAAGTGTCAGGAATCTTTTGACAAGTTAAAGGCCATGCTTAAGAATGCACCAGTTCTTTCTGCACCAAATTTCAGCCAATCATTTAAATTATCTGTTGATGCAAGTGATGTAGGGGTTGGTGGAGTATTGATTCAGGAAGACAAAAGTGGTGTGGATCACCCTGTGTGTTATTTTTCTAAAAAACTAAACAAGCACCAGAAAAATTATTCCACAATTGAGAAGGAATGTTTGGCTTTGATATTGGCTTTACAGCATTTTGAAGTGTATGTTACCTCGGCTTTTTCTCCAATTATTGTGTACAGTGATCACAATCCTCTTATTTTCATCAACAAAATGAAAGATAAAAATCGGAGATTGTTGAGATGGAGTTTAATATTGCAGGAATATAACATTGACATCAAACACATCAGTGGAATAGACAATGTGATTGCAGATGCACTCTCACGTGCATAGAAATGTTATATTGCTTGATGTAATTAAGTTCAGTATCATAAAACATTTTCTTATGTAATTTTAGTTATTATAGTATTAGATGTATATTCAAAAGAAAGCTTTATTGCATAAATCTTTCTTTTTCTTTATGAGGGGAGGTGTTATGTATGATGTTTATATAATATTTTAGATATTTTAGGAAATTATAAATGTTTCTTGACTTTAATATTTGCTTAAATCCTAATGTTGTTTATCAGGAAAAATATGTTTAACTAGTGTCCTTGAATTAGGTTGTTTACTTCAGATTTGAGCTAAAGGTTAGTTT
The DNA here is from genome assembly GCA_029931535.1 of Margaritifera margaritifera. Lineage (NCBI taxonomy): Eukaryota > Metazoa > Mollusca > Bivalvia > Unionida > Margaritiferidae > Margaritifera > Margaritifera margaritifera. The sequence continues at coordinate 1,550,366 of JAQPZY010001491.1, forward strand.
TGATAAACAAAATGTTTACTGAATTTGAGGTCAAGGTTGATTTTGTTTACAGATAAAACTGGAAAATAATTAGAGTTATGTTTAAAAAGTCATGTCCATACAAGTAAAATTCCATTAAGATGACACATATTCTAGAACATTCTGTCATGTGACTAATATTAATATATACGATGTTTAGTGGACAGTTTTTCAGTTTCGACATTACTATCAGTCTTGTAAAGAGCTATTACAGTTGTGGAAAGTTATTCCAAATTCTAAGAGAGGAATTATTTAAAATATTCATTGGATTATAACAGTGCTCATAAACTTTTGGATTTTGGATTTTTAATTGATGATTTTGGAATTTATGTGAACTTATTCAGAGATATTTTGGAGTACTTCATTTTGACATCAGCACATTAAAGATTACTAGTACATCAGGACTTTGAAGACCATTGGCACATCATAACATTCAAGGATACAGCCGTGAATTCGGAACATTCTATATTTAGGACTTGTGATTAGAACACTAATTCTTATTGGATTATTTGGATTTCAATACACATTACAGTAAGTGTCTTTTTGATTTTTCATCTTAATTGTCTAGAAATAAATTGCTTGTTGATTTTTACTTGAGTTGTTGGTTTCACTTTCTTTCTCTTACATTTTTCTGGACCATAGAGTCGTAACATATCTCTAGTGTTATCCATGGTATATCTGGCTTACTGTTGAGTTTCTTCTTCTTGATTAGCTTTTTTATCTCTAGTGTTATCCATGGTATATCTGGCTTACTGTTGAGTTTCTTCTTCTTGATTAGCTTTTTTTATCTCTAGTGTTATCCATGGTATATCTGGCTTACTGCTGAGTTTCTTCTTTTGGATATGTTTTGCCATACATTAGAAGATGGCATCTTTAAATCTATTCCAGTTGTCTTCCATTGATTTCTTCTCCTGGTGTTATTCGACTTCGCTTACTGGTAAGTATACACAGTTATTGGGGACTTTTTGGTTTGATTTGGTCTTTATAATGTGTTTGTAGCCAGTATATCATGATCGCTCATTCCAATGGGAGGGCAAATAAACTGTTTTTCTACAACCACTAGATGCGATATAATCATAACATCAATTAGATCAACATGTTTGGTAGGTGATGTGTTTATCTGTTAAAGAGTACATTCTTTTACTATATATGTTAAACGATCACAATGTGATTTTTCTTTGGCACCAGGGATAGTAGTACTAATATCCCAGTTAATGACGACTAGGTTGAAGTCTCCACCTAATATGAGTTGGGCATTTTGTTTGTAATTTGAATCTATGCAGAGTTTGGAAAGCGATGCTTGCAATTGGGTCAAGGGCATCGCGATATTAGATGCTTTCTCTCAGTAGTATGTTGCTATCATTAGATAGTTTTTATTTATGGACTTGATGTTAACCCATTTTATGTCGCAGAGTCAAGATCTATGCATTCGTCGCACTCTTAATCTAGTTTGGTTAAGATAATAATACTCCACGACCTATATTCACTATCTACACCATATCTTTCCGCAATATTTTATCTACATCATATCTTTCCGGAATATTTTATATATGTGATATTACTAGGAATAATCTCAGCATTATGTTAATTCCCATCAGTTGGTGCATCAGTTGGTCCCAATAATCACATCATGCGACAAGCATGAGATTAAGTTTTATTATACACCTACCAATTTTCTACCCAAGAAAGAGCCAGAATTTTACCGTCATTTCATACAAGCACGAAAACGATACTATCGTTTTCCAAACCCGTATCACCATACTCTCAAACGAGGCTGAGACTACTTTATCCTCGAGGTTTCCTGGTGACAATAGCAGCGCCCATAGCGATGGAATGCCAACACTAGCAGTAAACAAAGCTCTCACAGCGACGTTAGTTAAGAAACCTTGAGTAATATGTAAAATATCTGAAAGGTCTAAACCATGTTTTTGTCACAACAATAATAAAAAAGCATTTTTTCCTTTATTTTTAAGTAGTAAAATATTGCCAAAATGTTCGTCTGAAACAAGATCATATTCGGAAATCGCGTACCAAAACATTACAGTTGTACAGTAGAACCCATTTACGGAAATTCATAAATGGTAACGTTAGTGACTTTCACGCATAATGGATGAATTTGAAATTATAAATGAGTAATATTCTCTGCAACAAATCTGTACCATCAAGTTCCAACAATTTCTCCAATCCTGTTGTAAATAACTGTCAAAATAATGTTCTCATTCCCGTGTCAAGTTCTCATCGGAGCCTCTCACAATATCCCGCCAGAAACAGTTCAATAGCATTCAACCTGGCCTCTGGTGAAAACTTCCGTGATGCAAAATTTCAGAACTGCATAGTAACTGTAAATCACATATATGAGTAGTCTGCCCTCAAGCGTCGAAGAATTCGTGTTATTGACAGTGATGGTAATCAAACTAAGCGAGCGTTGTTTCACAAACTTCATTCATACAACCAATATTCATGCGCATGACAGCCTTTCAAAAAGTAATTCGGTTTATGCTCTAAGATGAAGTTCGTATTATAGAGGTTGAAATGTTTAGCAATTTCTTGTGTTTTTCAACTACATATAGTGATTTTATTAAATTATATGTTAAATTGAAAGGTATATAGCAAAAATATCATTATCAGAGTAATGCGATTTTGATTGCTAGATCACGTCTCGTTGTCAGCATAAAAATCCGGATCATGACTCGACGCTTCGCGTCTCGTAATGATCCGGATTTTCTAATGCTGACAACTCGACGTGATCTAGCAATCAAGATCGCGTTACTGTGATAATACTATATATGTATATATATATATATATATATATATATATATATATATATATATATATATATATATATGTATAAGCCTGATTGTTTGTTCTTGATACTCATAAACTTTATCTCAAGGGAGCTGAAGTTTTATCATAAATAAATTTTGCCGAACAAGTTGTTACTGCTTGGGGATGAGTTTGTGGATATGGTGTTACTATGTTCTGAAGTTCCAAAGGGTGAATGGGTTTTTTTCAGTGATTATACTACTGACATGTGATGAGTGTTGATCCTCTGGACAAATTGTATCGAGTGAAAGTTATGGAGGGATTTAACGCTGACTTCTTTGAGGTGTGGACATGTGGTGTCAGGTATGGTCAAAACTGGACAAGCTTTCACTGACTGAGGCATTTCGAGATGAATCAAACAGGAGTGAATATTGATTTGCAGAGACCACCTATCCAGGTCGATACAATAGTTAAATGTCAAGTTCGGAAGAAAACATTTAGAACAAATCCATGTTAAGCTTGTTTTGCGCAGAATGCTAAATGACTGGGCACTAATGTTGGTACATTTGATATGATACCAATATTGTCACAACCATCGTACTGTATGGCTTTAGCATTCCAACCTTCATTCTTTCCACAAATACCACATGGATTTTCAAGAGGCTATGGGTTTATATTGATGTTGTAGTATAAGAAGGAAACAAGAGAAACAAGCTTGTTGTTACCAGTCAAGATACCTTTTTATGCATGTGTCTAATGTTAAACATGCTCCAAAGTCTCTGATACAAGTTCCAGGGGAGCGTTTCATGTTCCGTCGAGAAGAGTTATTGATATTTGTTACTTGTTCAACTTCATTCTTCATAAAAAAGGAGATGAAAGTGATTAAGACAGCACTTTAACATAAACATTATTGAAAATTCACAACTTCATATTTTCTCATGTCAAGTTTATAATTCATTTTAATTAATCACTCAGTCGATATTTTAATTAAAAATAGCAACATACGGCTTTTAAAGTCCACATTTGCAGCAGCAAATGTATAACCCTAGCCTAATTCAGCCTGATTCTTGTATTTAATATAATTTTCATATTATGTCCTATCTAAGCATAAGAAATTGTCAAATATTGGTATATATATATGTATTCTGCTTTGTAGGAGACTCAGGATACGTGGCATGTTTCCCTTGAGAAAATTGATGTAACTCTTTCAATTGCCATAAAGTGATGGAACTAATTTGACTGGTATCGTTTGCTGTAAACTTGTTTATCCAAATATCAGAATGAGGCTAGACCCCATTTGTATCAGTAACAATAACTGCTCACTATAGGTCCCTATTTTACACCACAAAAGAACCATACAGCCTTTATACCAGTACAACTAAACACTGACCATTAAGTGAAATAACGGTACGAGGCAGTGGTGATATATGTACATTTGATCCTAGTAGTTGACTTTGATGTTTATTTGAGATAACAGCTTAATAACCTACACGACATCCATGGCAAATTCCACGAAACTCGCAGTCAACTTACAAACCTATTCTGACCATATCCCCAGTGTCAAGAATTCAATCTGATACTGAACTCCTCCTCCCCTTCTCATAATTAAAGGTCTTCCAGTTATCGCAATCAAACAGCAGTATATTTCCATTCTCCAGGAAAAATAAGGATATTGAGTACTAAAAAATGGATATAGCACTCTCTCGAATAAAGGAATGTGCAAATGCATTAGTTCTCCAAAATTACTGATTCGAATCGTCAAATTTAACACTATTTCCATATTATCCCAGAGCATCCAATGGCATATACACGAGGAAAATGGTCACTTGGTACATTACATTTTCGGTTTTGTATGTATATATGTACCCTTAGCTCAAGAGCATCTAATAGCATATACACGAGGAAAATGGTCACTTGGTACATTACATTTTCGGTTTTGTATGTATATATGTACCCTTAGCTCAAGAGCATCTGATGGCATATACACGAGGAAAATGGTCACTTGGTGCATTATATTTTCTGTTTTGTATGTATATATGTACCCTTAGCTCAAGAGCATCTAATAGCATATACACGAGGAAAATGGTCACTTGGTACATTACATTTTCGGTTTTGTATGTATATATATACCCGTAGCTCAAGATAGCTTTGAAGACACATGCTGTAAGCAATGGTAGTGAAACAACCAAATTAACAATGTATCTTACTGTATACAGATATAAATCAAACGCCTGAAAGCAAATGCAATGTTTAAATTCTTTTCTATCGAGATGATACCCAATATGTCAAAGGCTGAACGCTGATAACATTTACCTGTCTTGCCCTGATATTGTAACAGCAGGGTAATGATTACAAACCAACACCTCCTATCTATATAGATGACATCAACAACATATTTCACAGGTCTAATTCTTCAAAATTAGTACATTTCATGCTTTCTGGAGTTCATACTCAATTCGGGCCGACATCTAATTTTAGCGACCGTCCAAATTTCCCCTGCCTTGGGGAAATCAAAGCGTAGATGTAATTGTTTTGGCGCAGTACCCAAACAACCATGCTTAGCAACAACGAAATTGTTTGGTAACACGTCTCATGCTGTTTAGCATGACTCAGTAAAGTTCCGCTTGCATGATGTAGACTATTAAGTTGTATTGTTTGTATAGTACGTGTTGGTTCTGAATGGGAAAGTTGAGCAGTATAAGTGTATAATCCAATGATTAAATGCATGCTGTTAGATATCTCTTTAGGTTGTACTTACATTCTTGTGATATGAATCATATGGACTTCAGCAAAACTGTACTATTTTCATGCATTTAATTGTGCTTCTGTCTGCAATAATTGTAAGTAAATGCTAAATTTCTGACAAGCTGCTACGATATAAAATGCATTTTTTTCATACATTCATTTTAAACGATTACAAAGCAGACCCTCGTATAGACATTTAAACTCATTTATTGTAAAAGTCAGGTAAATTATCCCCCTTTATTGTAAATTTCAGATAAATTATCCCTCTTTCCAAGTGCCATATCATACTCATTCTCTCTGCCTACACGGAACAAGACATATGTTTAGTAAAAAACAAAAACAGATAAATCGTTAATTCTTCCTTTCCTTTGCTTAAGTTCACGTTGATTTTAAAAATCCTCTTTAAAAGACAAATGGTCCAAACAAGATCATTCACGAAACATCTACTTACGTGGATAATTTTAGCTTACAGGACTTTAAATCTCGTAATTTTACAAATTCATCGAATGAATATATATATATATAGCTTGTTTTCTAAATATTGATTCTTATGTGGTAAAATAAAATTGATGCCTACTAAAAAGTGAACTACAGTGCATGCACAAGTAAAGATGATCAAATTAACAATTAGTATTCTCATTTCAGTCATTTCGTTGTGTTGGAGACTTTGTTCAAAGTACTTATCAATGCTCAAGTCTTTTTTTACTTTCCATTCTTTTTCTGCTCTCCTTTTTTCAATTAATTAAATTTTATGCATGGAAATAAAGATTCATGCTAGATGACTCAGTGATAGATAGTGCTTTTTCCAAGTACATTTTTAGGAATAAATTGCTCATTACGTTATATCTTTAATATTGCCGCCTGAGTCAAAAGACGATATATGGGGAGAAAGTTGAAAACCATATCATATCCGAGAAAATAAGTGCTCATTTTAAGAAGTTGAGACCACATACAAACATTTCCCTTTACTCTGCTCAAGGCAGATAATAACTCTGTAAAGAAATGTATCGGAATCGGATGAAACAGGTACTTCCCAGCTTTTTTTAGATAAATGTTATTCTGTTCCTAAGGTAACCAGTTTTAGTCGCCTGTCATTTCTTTTTCTACTACGATGATTTTATTGTTTGGACATCATGAAAGATTATAGCACCATCCTACAGAAGCAACACATTTATTTGAATTTTATGTCCAAACATGTATTCTAAGATATCCTATCAAATTACGAAGCCCTTCATTAATTACAGTGTTGGACATCATTTGTAATTAGACTGTATTAATATGGCTCAAACTGAGTGGATTAAAAGAATTAATACAAGCCTGTGTGTATATTGTTTTAATCAACCCTTCTATGTTCCTGTATTACTAAGCAGTCTAACGAAAGATAAACATTTATTGTAAGATTTCATGGAACGCAATACAATTTGTACCAGTAAACGATTATGTTATTTCTGAAAATTAATTTGAGAAGGAAGCAATGATATCCATTCCTATGTAAATGGTACTTCTACCCGGCGAGGATATGTTTTCTGACTAATATCTAAAGCAGAAACAGGACCTAACTTATTGCATGTGCCGCGAAGTCGATCCAATGCATTGAGAACTTCAACTTTTCACTTTTTTAAATTGTTTTTATTCTTAAGAACTAACAGTGATGAATCGTAAAAACGGAGACGCACAGATCAACTCATCAGCAGGAATTATATATCAAAGGAAAATTATTTATTTTAAAAATATTAAGTTAAAACTGTTTTTAAAGAAAGAATGGACTCCTGGTGAAAAATCTACACAAACTTAAGAAAGATAGTGAAGTTGTAAGTATTTGAAAATGTTTCCGTTACATGTATCAAGTTTCTTCGGTGTGTAATCCTACTGTCCAAGGGTTAGATACCTAATTTGTCACTCCAGCTGGTGTTACGTCATGGTTCCGCGACGAAAGTGTTCTGTGGTACATTGTATTTTCAAATGTACAACGCTGCTGTGGAATACATATGGAGTTTGCCGGTCACTCAATTTCCTCGTGCCTCGTTTCTTTAACAATGCGTTTCATGGCAACAGCATAACATTCTTTTGCTGATATTAGGATTTATCAGTTTGGTATCCATAAACTATCAATCAAATACGTATTCCATCATAATCTCTATTACACCAGGCTAGGATTTTAATTAAGAGATTGTTTTTTTCCTATTCCGTCATCGGAAATAATTACAACTGGCTTTAGGGTGCAATAGGCATTACCACTATCCTAATATTTAGTACCTATTACAATTAAAGCATCGGCGGCACGAATTCGTGAGGTGCAGTAGTGGAGAAACATAAACAAAGGCGATGCATTTTGCTGGTGGTCTATGTAATGGCTCAGCAATTACCAGATTAATGATTTGAAATAAATAGGGGAGTGTACAATCGTGATCTCATAGTTTCCTTCCGGATATTAGAGAAATAAACATACCGGCATCGGTTTTATATATTTATTGAATGTTGAAATGGAAATGTTTCAGCTCATCAGACCTGTATATATGATATGTAAACTGATGCAAACTAACATAATCCTAATCGGTACTGAAGATAGATCGTCATAGATTGCTATTTATATATGACAACCAATCAAATATCTTATTATATGTATCTATGGCCATCAGCAAGTATATACATATACATTTAAGTTTATTACAAACATTGATGGTGACACGTTTAATACATAAAGGAAAAGAAGTCTATCGAATTTACAAACATTCGATAAATACTAAGATATATACTTACGTATGCATACCCACATTCCCAAGCACACTCATACATGCATATATCCAGGTGCACATTATATATTTATATACATATACTTATACACACGTTTACATAAACCTACACACATATATGTACATACATACATATTCACCGAGAAAGTGAGATAGGCACGCACATAAACATACATACCTGCATTCATGTATACATGATGTATGACATGAAGTAAGAATACAACACGTTGATGTGTGACCTGTCAACTACTCCAGACTATGTTTGTTGAATCTCATGTGCGCGCTTAAATACAAGCCCCTTCGGGAGAAGACAAAAAGTATTATCAATATATAAGTAGATTTCAAAATTCTTTTCCTATTAGTATTATAAGAACATTATACATGAAATACGAGAGATAGTAATGCATGTATTAATCAATGAAATGAGACGAAGAAGGAAAATAATAATAATAATAATAATAATAACTAATAACGAACTAATTAAATCATCTAATTTTAAGTTGCATTCATCATATTATTACGTTCAATTAGTGCTCTATGAATATAATTTCTCAGATTTCTAACCTCGGTAGTTTTAGTGGAACTGAGTAATTTAATAAATTTCAACATACTTGGTGGTTTCCAAAAATAAGAGTTTATATACTTCTTTCTTAGCGGCAAATAACATTGGCATTCTAAAACAAAGTGATACTCATCTTCCAGCACGTTGCAAAAATACAAATTCTTTTATTTAGTGGGGTGCAATGTGGTCTCTTCCATTTCCCTGATTCAATATGTAAAGTATGGGCAGACATTCTTATTTTTGAAAGGGATTTTCAAAATGTTGTCACTGTTACTATATCTAAATACTCCTTATAGCCCAAATTTTGTGACAAATTTCTATATAATCTAGCTCTTGAAGATTCACTGATTCTTGATTGCCAGTTTTGAATAAACTGGTCAGAGCGCCGTTGTTTAACTAAGGATAAGAAAACATTTATATTCCCAACAGCTTGATTTATTCACACTTCCCCCAGACCCAGACTATTTAATAAATTCCGGACTTACAATGCCCAATTTTTCTTTCCAGGACGGTTTTCTATGTCAGTAAGCATTAGATTATATATTACCGTAATATATTTTCTGTTATCTGAAGAGATTATCTTAGCCCAGTATTTCAAGATGCGGTAATATCTATTGATCTGTAAGGGTGTCCTCCCCAATTCACCATATAAAAAAATCATTTTGGGTAGATTTTTTTAACCCCAAGAAAAATTTTGCAAAAATTTAAGTGCAACCGTTCAACAACATTTCCGTCAATGAATCCCCATACTTCTGATCCATAATTAAGAATTGGTGAAATTTGCGTCAAAAATTTCACACTTTACTTTTGGGGGGCATATTTCCGAACTTGTATAAATATTTATCCATTGCAAATAATGCTTTCGATGCTTGACCCCTTAAAGTTTGTTGAACAAGTGTGAAAGAACCCCCTGTTGTAAAAACAATTCCAAAAAATACAAATTCGTTAACAACCTCTAATTGTAAGGATTAATATATATATATATATATATATATATATATATATATATGTATATATATATATATATATATATATATATATATATATATATATATATATATATATATATATATACTGTTACGATTCTAGGTCTTAAAATATGTAACAGAAAGAAAGTGAAACCAATAGAATCAAGTACAATTAACCAGCAATTTATATCCAGACAGATAAAGTGAAAATTCAAAAGACACTTACAATTTGTGAGTTAAATTCCAAATAATCCTAGATGAAACAAAAAAGCAACGGAATACCTTACTGCCCAGAACCCTACGGAAGGCAGATTTTACCTCCCACCGAAGATACATAAGCCAGAAAATCCTGGGAGGGCATTAATTTCTGGTAATGGTCACCCTACAGAGAACATTTCTGAATACCTCGACTTTCATATGGGACCCCATATCTCAACACTCCCCTCCTATATGCAAGATACCTCCGATTTCCTGGTTGAAAACAACAATAGTGACCCTTTGCAGTCCATTATTCTGCTTGATGAGGGAATAATAGCATGCGAGAAAGCATGGCAAACAAGACTCGAGAAGAAACGATAAACTTGCTATCTTGTAAAACTATTTAAACTTGTTATAAAACGAAACTTTTGGTGGGGAAACACTACCTGCAAATTACTGGCACCGCAATATGCACAAAGATGGCCTCTTCGTGTGCAGATATTTTCAAGGACAAACTGGAAGGCAGAGTCTTGTCCTTAGTGCCGTACATAACACTCCAGTGGCTACGTTTCATTGACGACATTGAAATGAAGTGGCACCACGGAAAAGAAAAGCTGGACGATTACATTAATAAAGCACGCAAATTCCATCATTCAGTCAAGTTTACTGCAGAAATATAAATCATAAACCATGTGCTTTGGACAAAACAGTACTAATCATTGAAAACAAACTCCACATGGATGCATTCTCCAAAACCAACAGACAAATATCAATGCTTATTCCCATCCAACTGCCACCCAAACGATTGATTTCAAAACATCCCATTTAGCCAGGTACTAAGAGCGAGAAGGATCTGCTCTGACGAAGAGCCATTCGAAAAACGATCCTAAGAATTGTCTCAACACCTGGTCTGGCGGAGCTGCGACAGAAAACTTTTGGATTATGCCATAGAAAGGTGAAAATGGAAAACCAGGACGACCATTTACAGTACAAAACAAGAGAAAATATTGAAAAGATATCATTCGTCCTGACTTTCCATCCAGATTGCCCTCCAGTAGACAAAATCATTGAGCAATACTGCTCTACCATTGAGTCATCCGAAACTCTAAAAATCTTGTTTCCAAATAAACCAGTCATAGCATTCATCAGACCAACAAATCTGAGAGACATCCTTGTCAGATCAAACCCAAAACCCATCACAAACCAAACTACGAATGGATCATCTGAACCATGAATTTGCATTAGTTTAGAAGGTTTTACTTTCCTAGGGTTTTTGTGCAATTCTTGGTTTCTACATTTTTGGAACTTAACTTTTAATTGACACCATATAGCGGTCGTTGTGTTGAGGGGCTGTTAAATGTTAATACTTACATACGTATCGTCTCATTCTAATTTCAGAAATGCGTTATCTTAACCCTGTGCAACATAACTATACAATACATTTTATCCAAGACAAAACTTTAAGTGGCCATGCATCGGCATTATTGCCATATCATGTTACGTTTTCTTTGTTTTAGTCAGTTAAATAGGTCACATGTGGGCAAGTTAAACGCAGAAGAGTGTTCTTGACAAATTAAAATACCTGATTTGCCAAAATGTAAATAGCTCGAAATAAACAGTTTTCTATTTTATTTGGATATATTAGGAATATATTCTTTGATTTTGGTTTCAATAACTCAACAGTATGTAAATGGATAATTTTGTTTACGTTTATGTGTTTGTAAAAGTTATTTGTTGGGTGTCGTGCGCATCGAAAAAGGGATCCGTAAATGTCGGAAGCGCCTGGTCCCAGTTTCTCAGACTTGTTGTGCTCTGTCATGTTTGTTTCCTCTCTCTCTCTCTCTCTCTCTCTCTCTCTCTCTCTCTCTCTCTCTCTCTCTCTCTATATATATATATATATATATATATATATATATATATATATATATATATTATTATTAATATTATTTAGCTAAAAGAGAAAAGAATGTTATCGCAATTTCCCCTCCAGGATAAAATTTATAAAGAGAGAGGTCTACAATCCACAATAGACTGTGCTCACAGTCGGAATCCTTCCTTTTAAGACAATTCCTATTATTTGACCACTGCATATCTTAAAGGTAACACACATATTTACAAGTCAGATAATTTTTTGTAACTGTCTTGTTTGTAAATAAGTATAGGGAATACAAACATCATTTGGAGTTGAGTATTTTCATTTCTTTCTTTCTATTTTCATTATATGTTTTGTCTTTTACGTTTTGTGTGTGCCTCTGAGAAAGAGGCCATTATGACCCTCAAACGATTGGACTAGTTTATCACTAGTACCGCACTGTGTGCTGTCAGTTTGTTTTATGTATGTAATCATTCTATGGCAAACATGATCTTTACTTACATCCAGTGCATTTGGAAGGATTGCTCTTTTGCCGCATGATTTGTAATATATATATATATATATATATATATATATATATATATATATATATATATATATATATATATATATATATATATATATATGAATGAGAGAGAGAGAGAGAGAGAGAGAGATTAGTACAAAAATGTTGAGGCAGCTGCTTTTGCCTCTTTCCAGACGTAACACTTCTGGGATATTAAGATGTGGAAAATTCTGCAATATATTATATGTTCTCAATTACAAAATCATTATTAAATATTGTGTCTACGCCATTAAAACAATATTACATGTATTTCTTTATGTTCATCCATCCGTCTATCCGTCATCATCAGAGATTCATTTGGTGCAAGACCGACGAAATTATTTAGACAGATGATTAGACTTCTTTTCAGGATTCTGTGTTTTGTTGTTGCCTTAATCACGCTCTTTCATTGCTTCATATGTAATTTAGGACAAGTGTGATTATACAGTATACATACAGAGATTAAATGATAAATTGCGGCTCATCTTGATTTTCTTTCCACTTAAGCCATCATTTTCAGGCTAACGAATTTTATTGTTTTGTCCTTCCTGTTCAGATAAGGGCATCTAGGTTTTGTCTCAGTATAAGACCGGTTGCCCCTAAATGTACCATGCAAAAATGTCCAGGAATTTTCAACTTTGTCCTATGTCAATTCTACAACAATTGAAGGTGATTCATGAAAACAGCACAGTTACTTTGAAGCCACTCCTGATAATGCATTGTACAATTTAAAGAATCTATATTGTCCACAGTGTTATCTCTCGGTTTCATTTTTAATCGACCTTACATTTGTTCCATGAAATTTTACAATGATGTGTTCCGATAATAATTAAAAAAACAAAAAAACAACAACAAGGATTAATTAAATAAAAGCATACTGTTCTTTACATGTCAGTACTGATTATGCCTGATTGTGCATGGTGCGAGTTATAGAATCTATATTGTCAACAGTATTACATCGCTATTTTATTTTTTAATAGACCTTAGATCTGTTTTACGAAATTTTCCAATAATTTGTTTGGATACAAAGGATTGCTAAAACTCACTCCCTTTCAGTCTTAATTGATATGTACACATAAAGGAAAACGTTTGAAGAAAGAAAATACACATTAGATATTTTATTTTTAGAATTATATTTTTTATTGTTCAATAGACCAAATGTTCACTCATAGATGCCTTTCTATTGTTCAATAGACCAATGTTAACCCACAATTGCCTTTCAATTCAAAATCGTCCCATTTCAATAGACCAAATGTTAACCCACACTTGCCTTTCTATTGTTCAATAGACCAATGTTAACCCACACTTGCCTTTCAATTCAAAATCGTCCCATTTCAATAGACCAAAATGTTAACCCACACTTGCCTTTCTATTGTTCAATAGACCAATGTTAACCCACACTTGCCTTTCAATTCAAAACCGTCCCATTTATCCAAGGCCATAAAATTCAACCGTGGGAAGCAGAAGTGAAATCATAAAACACGCGCACATACACCTGCCAATTTTTATAATGAAGGGTCCCTGTTACCGACAATAATACCATATATATGATAATATTGTATGATCTCGTACATGCGATTGCATACGCCGTGCTCGCGTCTAATCATTTCTTTCAGCTTTCGGTGTTTATGTAAATGTGATCACTGAGAAAAAAAGATACAGATTTTATTGCATACTAAAGTATTTTTTAAAGACAGAAATATGATTAATTTCAACAATGTCAAATGTGGATACAAATGAATAATATAAATAAAGTTTCCACAACAGAACAAGTTGCGTTGCAAATAGTGCATGATGGGATCAATTAATCGGACAATTAGCAAACTTATTTTTTATCTCAGTTATCTCTGTATATTTCCCAGTACTTTCTTTAGTCTGTAATTTGAGATGGAATATCGCCAATATTGTTAATATTAAGTTTGGAAAGTCACCAACAGGGGAGGACTAAATGTTCGCCCTTAAGGTTTGAGCAATTACAAACCCAGAAAATAACACCAGTTTATTCACTGATTAAAAGCATCCATAGGCAACGGCCACATGATAAAATCAACAAATGGGTCATATATTGGCATATTATGTTGCTGCTGACATATTTGGCACAACATCGTCAAAGCAGTCCAGGTAACAAAGAGAATTGTTCAATAATTAAAAGTCATTTCAAGCTTAACCATGATCTCTCTCTCTCTCTCTCTCTCTCTCTCTCTCTCTCTCTCTCTCTCTCTCTCTCTATATATATATATATATATATATATATATATATATATATATATATATATATATATGACATAGAAACAACGCTGGAATCCTTGTAACTGTAAATTTACACTCTTTCAATCAATGAGAAGCAAATGTTCTCCACATGTGTACCATTGTTTTGACCCCAAACTAAATTCCAAACCTGAAATAAAAAGATAGAAAAAGGCATGCTGATTATTGCGATAGAATAATGTCTCATATTTTGTCAAAGGTGTTTTTTATATTTTCTTTTATCATTTAAAGCAAAGAAGGAAAAAAAAGAAAAATAAGACAGGAAATATTACGGAATTAGTTATAAACAAATAACAATTCCCATTATGAAAACTTTCAATCCAAGTGATTATGTAGAGTAGATGTATCTTCGGTCTTTGTAACGAGATATTTAGAACGATACGTGTATATGATTAGATTTCTGAGAGTGGGTATCTTTGTGTTCGGATCGATAATTAATGTACGCGCATACTTTCTTCCGAAATGAAAATAAAAGAATATTTGAATCGTTTTGGTTGCGATGTGAATCCAATTGAAATTGTGCAATTTTTCAGGTATAGTCATAACTGTCGATTGATTTTAAATTTGTATGAATGAGGAAATATATACTTTCATTTATTGATTCATATTTATGACAAAACCGAAGTCCATGGATGTGGTTTGTTCGACACTTTTTGATTTCTTTATTTCATCAAACCTTAACTAATGTGATCCTAGACTATAAGGAGTAACAAAGACAGCATCAAAATGTTTTTTAGAGACGGAAATCTGTGATGAGAAAACAAATAGTAAATAGAAATATTGAAACAGGTTCATGCTTGTAAATCAATTATTACAAAAATAACCCCAGGCATACGAAATATATTAATGTTATTTCAAAATGTTACACGACATAGATAAAAAGTTTAGAAGATTTAAATATGAAATTACAAAATTAAAACAAAATTTCACAAATTAAGCCATAATTCTGCTAACTAACACAAGGGGAAACAAGGATCTATAGCAATACCGTCTTTGCTCGTGTATAAACATATACCAACTGCAAACTGCATAGATCCATATCTGCCGTCACATAATGCGCTGGCAGATCTGGGTCTATTCAGTTTGTAAGGACTAATCAGTAGAACAAACAGCATTATGCGCCGGCAGATCAGGGTCTATGTTGTTTGTATTTGGACTTGACTTATACGCGAGTATATACGGTATGTATCACGGATTAGCTTTCATTAAAATACTATTGTACGCAAATAAGGATTATATTTTAAACTTGTATTACTTCATATTATTTAAGGATGAAGCATGCCTATTCAGCTCGAATGAAACATCAGCAAAATGTTTCATTCGATTCAAAAAGGTATTTTTCAAGCTTAAGTATTAAAATTATCCGGAATTAGCTAACACGATTCACCAGGATCCGCCTTGACAATGCCGGGTGGCAACGGTAAAACCTAAATGCAGGTTTGAGTATTTCTGTACTTAAAGAACATACAAGATGGTTTGCATCAGATATGTTTTTTCCTGTTTACATTCATTATAAAGTTGACATCGTCGCGCTGATCGTTCCTGTTTAATCATGGATTCTGATCAGTCTGTTCGTACTAAATTTTGTATGGTATTTTGTTCATCCAACGCTGGTGTAAATTAAGCTAGCAGTTAATTCTACTTGCTTATATGCCCCAAATGTTAATTCTATATTGATCAAATTGCAATTAAGTTAAGTTGAAGTACTGCAGAAGGACAGAGATCACATGGAGATCTGAAAAACACGTAACATCTGTATCAGATCAGACTCCGTGTAAAATCCCATTTTCAAATAAACAATGAAGTGTCATCGTATCAAACGAAGAACTACTGACAAGAAAGGTGTGTGCCAGGGAAAAAAATCTATAAAAACATGTATTTTCTAAGAGATCGTAAAATCACGATCTTGCCGTATTGTGTCGATTACGACAGGTAAGCATATAATGTAATCAGTTCCGCCGTTGAATTGTATTTAAGAATTGTGCGTTCCTCGCGACTCTAACAAGACTATTTTGAAAACGTAAAATAAACCTATCAGTGGTTGCTTTACTAAAGTATTTTGTGTTATAATTTGTACAGTTTACAATATTTAAAAGTATTGTGTTATCAATTTGAGAGTCTCATGCTGTACTAGGAAGCAATAATTTCTGCCTGTTGCGTCACATGTATTTAAAACATCGGGGAGAATTCTTCTTTTAAAGTGCCGTATAATGCAAATGAAAGACCCATGAAGGTTGAGTGACTCGTGAGTTGTTCCAACCATAATAGTCATAGTATTAAGTGTCAATAAATGGGATAAACATGCACATGATACACTGTATAAACTACAGTATCATTTATGGTATACGTTCAGTTAATAAGAAGGCGTTATATTCTTCTAAATCTTAGATATATATATATATATATATATATATATATATATATATATATATATATATATATATATATATATATATATATATATGTATAGTATGGATATAGCTGTGTGATGTGTTCTAAATATACCGATATGCACCTATCTTACTCAGGTAGTGCTGCAATTGTTCCATTGTCTTGCACTTTAACATCATTTATAATATATATAAGATTGGTCGCCAGAGTATAAACCACGCAGACCTAGTTTCTTCTGTCTTGGAAATTGTTTTATTTTCTGGCTATTACTGTCCATTTCGAAGACAACGTGACGCATATAAATCATGTGCGGAAAAAAATCAAATTTGCCAACTTTTCTTATGGCAGGTATTTTCAACATCTTACCGCCATTTTCATACATTTTGTATTCTTGCACATGCCCCTTGACCCCTGAGACTAAAGGCAAATTTTGTCAATTATGTCACGTCACTGATTCCATATATGGTACTTCTACGACTATTTGTTTAAATTGACATGGTTTTAAAATTATGCCGCACGGATACTTCAAACTATTATGTTACTCTTTTTTTTTTTTTTTTGTCTCAACAACATTCCCCGGAACGAAGTTCTTCTCCAAACATTATATCACACTTGATACAAGTTTAGCTACTGGTAACATGTCGCCTCTTGTATACACCATAGCTCATTTGTGTATTGCGCCTCACTTTGACGTGTATCTGGCATCTTCTTCACCTTGAAACCGTAACATTTGTTTTATAAATCAAAGCCAGAAAACTCTGCTTTATTCATTGATTTTTCTCTGATTTTTATTTTTCTGTCTCTACTTATTCAAAAAAGGAACATATTAGATCGAAAGATCATCGCTGCGTAAACTAGAAACCAGATCAATGCAAACAAGTGGTTGTAGAAGTACTATACTATCTATCTATTTACTGAATGTCTATCTGTCTGTCTGTCTTTTTATATCTATGTATCTACTATCTATCTATGCGATACACCTTCTCTTTGCTGTTATTTATTATGACACATAATAGGTAGTAATGTAGCGAACATAGATGGCACAAGTATGCGCTTACATACAAAAACAATATGTACGATATCGTTACATTCGAACCTCTAAAACAGGGGTGTCAAACATACGGCCCACCAGGCTCATTATTTATTATTATTTACTATTATTTATATCAAATCTGGCCCGCCATAGCAAATGAGTTTGACACCCCTGCTCTACAACTTTGTCAATTACAGTAAATACATCATGGTTACATTCGAACCTCTACCATTTTGTCAATTACAGTAATTGCATCATCATTACATTCGAACTTCTGCCATTTTATCAATTACAGTAGTTAAATCATCGTTGCATTAAAACCTCTACCATTTTGTCAATTGCAGTAATTAAATTATCGTTACATTCGAACCTCTACCATTTTGTCAATTACAGTAATTAAATCATCGTTACAATCGAACTTCTACCATTTTGTCAATTACAGTAACTAAATCAGCGTTACATTCCAACGTCTACCATTTTGTCAATTACAGTAATTAAATCATCGTTACATTCGAACCTCTACCATTTTGTCAATTACAGTAATTATATCATCGTTACATTCGAACCTCTACCATTTTGTCAATTGCAGTAATTAAATCATCGTTACATTCGAACCTCTGCCATTTTGTCAATTACAGTAATTGAACCATAAAGAGGTGAAACAATGGGCAAAGGTATATTTTACAATTCACTAGAGAACCACAAGGTGTAACATGTTAAGGCGAACCCACGAGATATCATTTCATTAAGGTTCAGACCTGTTATATTTAGTAATTCTTTGATATTTACCTTGACTTGGAATAATTCACGGCAACACTTAACCAAATGAATTCCAATAAACCCCCGAGTACGATATAAAATTTGAACTGAATTATTTTAAAGATAAAAATATGCAAGTTTTATACGAGGCAACTTGAGAAGAATACCATTCACCACGATAGTCCCTTATCTCGAATGACTTAATGCATTATTTTCAATGAAGATTGATTTGTCCTTTATTAGGAAAATCTTGACAGAAACAAAGGACGAAAAAGATGGCTAAATAAGTTTTGATAATATAAATGATGGCGTATGAATGATAAATTTGGCCACCTTCTGACCATGAATAGGGATGAATAAGGACAAATGATATGCAATCAGGCAAAATCACATCATCACGTCAAGCATTTATGGCTATTAATTTTAAAAGTCCCCATAGCCAGGAGCAAGAACTTAATGATGCCATAGATCATCATATCACGAATCCTCTAATATTTTAAACTGATGCCTCCAATATTATAGGATATGACATTATGGATAATAAATTAGCGCAGAAATAACGAATGATAAAAAGTCCATTAAAGTTGAAGGTTACGATGGACTCATGTCGAAGATTTGCGTCCACTACAATCACATAATGTAAGGTTACATTTGACTGTGTGAAAATTGCTTGACAAATCTGTCCATTGATTTAAACATTTTAGTTGTTGTAATAGCATTGTTTCTTTTATATTGTTAAGATTAACATATGTATCGTTAACGGCGTCACTACAAGGCTTGATATATTCTCTACATCCACCCTCCATAACCCATGAAAATCTACATCGAGGATAATGAGAACCTAATGCGTTATTTTCTAAGTTTCTTTTGACTTTTTGAACTTAAGAACCATTTTTCAAAGATTGATGACAATTTTGAAACACAAAATAAGAAGGAAATGACGCATGTTATTGTACATATCGTGGAAAGGAAATACAATTACTTATAACCATATATATGATAGGTATAGAGAATTGAATCTTGAATGTAGGACAAAAATCTCATACCAACAGACAATTAGAAATAAAGTGTTTGGTTTCCTTAACTAAGCCGTAATTCACCAATCATGAAAATTTTTGTTGAAATGTACAACATCTTCAGTTGTATTTATTACCGTCTATTGGTTTTCATCTAAAGTAGTCATAAACATTCTCCTCTACAGTCAGAATACAGAAACCAAATATAAAATCGATGTCTATTCAGTGTATATGCTATACATGTTAGGTCCAATTTATTTTCGGTTCCAATTGTGATCTAGATCAGTTGTGAACCACTACTTATACATTATCCGTAGCAAAAATATTGAATTATCTTTCAGTGACACGACTCTCAAAATTCCCCTTGTTCGAACTGAGATAGCTTAATTTCAAAATTATTTTGCGAGTGCTAATAATGGTGCGAGTTTTTAAAACATTTTTTGATCTTGTCAGCTCGAAGGTATTTATTGGAAACAGTTATATGACCTGACAACAACAAAAAAAGTAGGAATCGGGATTAATATTACATTATTAACATATGACCGTTGTGGAATTTAAGAACATATTAAAATAAAGCTACGGAACAACAGCCTTCACTACCTGATTTTCATACAAAGGCTTGCAAGTCTGAAGAGTTTTCTTATGTGTGATCAATTTCACTACAGCTTTATGTAGAGGCAACGTGCTTACGAGGAAAAAGGCAGGATAGAATGCAACCTGGGAATTTTTGGACCATCCTCTTCCATTCTCTTCCTTAAGGCGTGCTTACATAATTATTCTTTTTTCTTCTTCTTCTTCTTTTTCTAGTAAATCTCTACTATTTATATATTCTAAAATCTCAGTAACAATATTCAATATAACAAAATGGTGAAGCCTAGATTATTCGATTGAGTCATGTTTGGTGATCGATAAATGTTCAACTACGTCTAAAAGGCCACCATTCGTTAAACACAGGAGTCTAATCAGCTTTATGTCTGCGTGTTAATCGTACCAACTTTCTCAAACGTATAATTTGTTAGTTCTGTTGTTTGTTTGTAGACTTTGTCAATAACTTATACCATTAAACGATAGCATCTAACGATGAAATTCTTTTTTTTACGGCAGTTTATTTTATGTCGATTTGAAATAATTATTATACCGTCCTCTTTTACGAATAAGTACATCCAAGACTTGCAAAGAAACTTATTTCTGCTTATCCATTTCATTTGTACGCTTATGAGCATATAAATGAAGTCACTGCTCGGACCCAAGTTTCCTTACGAAATGCTGCCAGTCCGCTGTTTGTATGTTCTATTTGGACCAAGATTGTATGACTGACAAATATTTGTCTGTAAATTACTGTCTCTCATATCTAAACTCAACACAGGCACGACGCTTCACATTATTTACTACAGCTTTGATTCTTTGTAACAGTGTTAAAATTTTCAGACATTTCCTATGTGAATTGATCGGATATGGCGCCACGTGACTACATCTGACGAAGAAGGGTTTTTAATGAGGATGGAATCAAATTCGTGTTGATATTTATAGAAATAATTGGAGACTCGAGAAGATCAGACATTTCTTGAAGGGATTTTATTGCAGGTTTTCCGTATAAATACCTACGTGTATGTTAAGGAACCAGGACAAAAGGAAACATTTTTTTAAACTTCAAAATGAGATTAAATATATTTATAGAATTACAGACGGACTCGCAGACAGAAATTCCTGACTCCTGGGCAGAGCAGTCATGGGTCCCAAAACTAGTTTAATTTTTTGTATATAAAAATCTGTGTACAGTTTTGCATATAAAACCTGTAGTAATCCACCATAACTTAGACTCTTGCAACGAACAAATGTTAATATTTATTGCAGAGATTAATTTATTTTTATAACTGAGTTTTGACAGCGGGCCCCTAGAAATCCCCAGGCCCCTGGGCAATTACCTCCCCCCCCCCTCCGTCGGTGGGCCTGTCTACAGAGACTGTATTTTCTGTTATATTGCTCGATCATGGAAACTTAACTTAAATTACGTCAAAAATCCTTCATTGTAATGAAGAATTAAAAGAATAAAAATACATCATTGTACTTTTAATAGAATTCTTCAAAAAAGTTGCAAAGTTGATTGTGTCTTTTGCAAAAATTAATTTTAAGAATAGCATATACGCACTTCCAATTGCCATCCTCTTCGTAGTGGTCATCTTCACCATCGTCATTATTATTATCATAGTCGCCATCATTATCATCAGCACCATCATCAACAACAATAACAACATAACTTTTTCCACTTTTCTCTCTATTTTATTTTTCGTGTATCGGAGCTGATCCTTCCTCCTCTCCTTTTGTATACTTTGTCAATTGCATCTTGCGTCACTTCTATTTTCACCTTCCCTTCTTTCCTCTTCTATCTATATTACTACTTGAATATCTCTATATTACCTGAACCTTTGTATTCCAGCTGCCACATCCATTAATATTACCACTAGTAATTATTCCACTGCCTCTGCTATTGTACTTAAAGCGTAACTTGTATCTTAGTTACTGCTATTATTACTTTACGTTTACCACGTTTAACTCTTTCTCTTTTATCATCTTTACAGATACTTTTACATTTTCAGATATTTGATTTTTAGGAAATTAGCTTGATATTATAAATGCATATGTTAAGACTATTTGTTGATATTTTCTTCAGTTTGTTTTTATAAATTTAAAATATGCTGAATTTTCCATAGTTGAGAATAGATAAAACACATGTACCATTTAAGCGATTTAAACAAATTGTTTTGACGTTGACAGAACGTTAACACAATCATTCAGTCATGCTATTTCTCGAACATCGATTTATTTAAGTAACGTTGATAGAGGGAAAAGTTTAAAATATTAAACAAAGCTTATGTTGTTTTGTGAGACAGGTTGTAACAGTTTAATTATGTATATCCAGAGAAACAAATACATATTGAGAAATACTGAACCTTTTAATTAAATCCTAGAAATTAACCACCTGCATTAAGAAGACGAGTTTACTCATTCTGCCAACCACAGCTGCTAAAAGAAAAAAACATTTGCAATGAAAATGTTCAACTGTTTCCTGCGAAGATGCACCAAAGAGTATTGTAGATAAATATCATCCAGTTCCGGAGTTCCAAAACTTTGGTCATCTATCCTTGCTCACTCCGTTTCAGTGATTGTTTCGAAGATTTGTAGAAGAGTACAAAATTACGCTCTAGATGTACTGCATTCATTAACAGATTTACAAACATTTTTTTAAAGTGTCCAAAAATACTTTTCCGCAGTTTTTAATATTTTTTAATTTTTAAAAGAGAATGACCAACAAAGAATAAATAAGCAAATCTAGCAACCTGCGTTATTAATAAAACATTTGGCGTAAAACATTTGATAAAGCAAATCAGATTATGAAGCCCCGTGAATATTTGCATACGTTTCAAGTTTGTTTACTAGTACCTTATTCCCAGGGTTTAATTGGATTGGAAGACATATGACAAGACAATTAGTTATGTCTTTTACTTCAATAGCTCTTTTCTAGGGCATGAGATTGTAGTTTTGTTTACAGCAAAGTCAAACTAAATTGAAATATGTACGTTCAAGTTCAATTTTTCTCTACCATCATAAAAAGTATTTTGTCTAAAAAATGTCTATGTTCATCTATGACGAAGCTTTTCTTGAAATCAGTTCGAGAAAGAAACACGTTCGAGCTAATGTACATTATTGTTGCATGCCAGTGATATGGTTTCTAACCAATATCCAAGACAGGGAAGAGATGCAACAAAGGAAACCTCTTACAAGTGATTCATAAAGACGTATTTTAAGTTTGTACTTTGTTTTATCCCAGTTAGAAAAACCGACGCCAATTACTGCAAAATTGACAGAGCCAAATTTTAAATCTTACGGCTGGACCTCAGCTATTCGTTTACATATTTCATCCATGTCTTTGAAGGATATTATTCGTGTTAATAGTACTGAATATGTGTGTCTATGTGTGTATACAGGACATACACAAAATTTTATTCTTTTGTTTACAGCAGTGTATTATATGGAAGAATGTCCTGGGACCTGTACTGGCCTCACTTATCGGGGGTCAAATCCAAACAATTTGAACAGCTTAAGTAAAAGGTTTTTAAAACACCAATATGAGACATTTTGCAAGGTATTTCTCTCAAATGGCGTATATGTATACCATATCTCGCGATTTGCGGGATTTTACATCGCGATGGGTCTCGTTTGCAAATAATAAGCATTGCTGGGGCCTCTTGGGCGAACTGCAAGTAAAGTGATACCGTGTCTACATTTACCTCTATATTATTCAACAATATAAGAAAACGCTCTCGACAAAAACCAAAGTTTAATAAAAAGAAAGTAGCTCATATAGCTGATCTACGCTGTTTCCGATCAAGACAGACGGACGGGGGTTGAAAGGGTGAAAAAACGGAGAAGGAAGGAGACGGACAATATAAAACTGCGACAGAGAAATTTACACAGCTCTGGCTACAGTCGTATATGTTTGAGAGAGAGAGAGAGAGAGAGAGAGAGAGAGAGAGAAAGAGAAACTAACGAATAACTAAGACCTTATCAAAAACTTTCTAAATAGCAGAACCAGTGTCTGCACTAGATTCACAAACCAGGAAGTTGCATTGCAGAACCGGTGCCTGCACGTGATTTACACACCAGGGTATTATCAAAATAAAGGGGTGATTTCAAAACATAGCATATTTCGAGGTAAAATTTATGTAAGATAAAGCATGAGTGAAATGGGCCTCTGCTTACGTCATGGTCATTGTTGGGAAGAATGCCCTTTCATTCATGCCTTATCTAATAACGGGGGCCTAAAAAAGATGGTGGGTACTTAGGTCTCAATATAGTTAACACAGTTCAAACTGCGACAAAAAACCCCTATGCACGTTCGTTGTGTAGTGAAGTATATTTTGTCACCAGGCGAAGAGTGTATGTTGAGGGGCTACAAAGCATCCAAAGCTGTGAATACCGTCCAATTGACAAAATTAGGTCATCTTTTCAATACGAAGAAGACAGTATTAATCGATCAGACGCTCGGTTCGGAGGTCAGAGTCAGTAATGTTACATCATATTTATATGCAAATACCACTCTATTGATTGGAGCCGCGGTAGCTAAGTTCGGACTCGTAATCCCAGGGTCGCGGGTTCGGTACCCGCCCAGGCTAGCCCGAATCGGCTGTCTCGGTGTGTCCTTGGGAAAGACACTTAACTCTTATTTCTTCGGCATGATATAACCAATAATGTTTTATGCTTTTATGCCCCCCCCCACACACACACACACACATACATACAAAGTGAAGAAAACACGTGTCAATCTAGTAAGCAACACAAAAAGTTTGGTTCACTAACTCCAAACTCGACCTATACGGGAACAAAATCTTTGTCGAAAAACAAGTACCCGCTATCCGACTTTAGGTCCAGTGACATTCCTTCTAACTTTGGTATATAATATGCAACAGAAAAAGCGCTAAAGTGCCTCTTTATATGCACTTTTTGAGACATTACCAAACGACCTCACGACAACTGTCAATCAGTTGCCGTTAAACGGTCACCCCAGAAGTGGTCAGACCTGGATAAAATGCTTTAGGGCAGTACACAGCTAAGTAATTCATATCTAAATTTAGAGGTTTTGTTTGGATGTGCCTTTCACTGTGAAATATTCATGATAGGGACTGACTTGTACCATGGAATAATTGGGAATGAGTTATTCTATATTTTGAGATGCATTTTATTGTGGTTATGAAAGCAGTGTGGTGGAAGTGTACATGTAAAGTAAGTGAGAAATATGGTCACAAACTTTGTTTTGATTGACCCAGAAATGAAACCAAGATCCCAGTATATTTTGATCAACTGTTATTCGTAATTGCACTGTTCAACAACTGACAAGTCTTGTTGTGTGTAATGGACAATAATTGCGTTTTCACCCCTAGGAATCCTAGTGTGATTGTTGGTCTGAGTTCAGCTTGGAGAAATGCATGTATGTAATATATAGTAAAATTAATGGCGGTCTGACCCCTGTCAGATGCAAGACTTGTTGATAGTTAAATAGCCATATTATCAACAGTACTTTACATACATACATAGCACTTAGTACATTTATTCCTTTTAACAATAACAATACACAGAATAATGTTCAGATTTAAATTTTGATTTCAATATATGTTTTACTTTTTTTTTAAAATAAAAATTTCAAAATTCCTGTATTTTAAGATGTGGACCTGTTTTTAGTATGTGTTGATAGAAAATAATGAAAGCTGTGGTTTTATTGTATTATTACACCAATTTACTGTTGCAGATGTTAGCATGGAAGGATTTTCTCAAAGTCTTACATTGAAATTTAATGAAAATTTTGTTCTGGCTCCAAACGAGCAATGCCGCATTTGTACTGGTGCCCAAACACAAAATAGAAATATGGCTTACTTTCATACAAAGATCCCAATGCACAACAATGGAAAAAGAAATACGTACACAGAATTGCTTACATGGTTTTTATTAAGAATTTAGATGTACCCCACTCTATGGAATGCAACGGTTTTTACCATAATAGATTATGTATCAATACATCTCATTTATGTTTGAAAAGCCACAAGGCAGATTGCTGTAGAAATTCTTGTCTTGGTTATGGTACAAATCCAGACTGCATGCTTGAATTTAGAATGTACCAGTAATGAAGAATTCAGAAACTTATTTATCTTATTTTTATTGTAAGTTTTCTTTTATTTGTACTTCTATGCACGTATAATTAAAACAACCAAAGTATTTCGATCCCTCCATGGATCTCATCAGGCAGTGGTAGCAAATGTCAAAATACAAGACACGCGCTACAGATTTACCAGGCTACACTTGGGTTGTTGTTATTGCTGTTGTCAACCAAGTATTTCGATCAGTTTTACGCATAAGAGTGGTCCTGATTTTCCTTTGGCAATCTAATTCTCCTATCCTGCAGTCAGATTTCCTTGCTTTATCTAATTTTATCTGATTGTTATGGGCTTATATTATGTCGCTATTTCTTTTCAAAGTGTGGCACTTGACGTCAGGTCTGTATTCTTTGTAATATTCACATTCTTTTTCAATTTGATCCAAGGACATCAATGTTTTTTTTTAGAAAGGCTAACACCCAAATTGTAAAACTTTTTACCATACATTTTCCCATTTTGATGTTAATTCTATGAGTGCACATTCTTAGATAGAGAAATACCTGGTGATATGTTCACAGCCTCACACTTTTGTGTGTTTGTGTCAAGTCTCATTGTCATTAAAGCATTTTCACTTAACTTCAGATTTCAGGATTTCTAGTAGTAATTGCTTGTCAGTCGCACCCATTTGCCGATTGGTGACATTTGAACCGAGAAATTTGGAATTGAGTCTCCAGTTATTTCTGTGACCACCACCACATACCATAGAGTATCTCCGGCATCGGGAGCAGCCGCCACCACAGCAAGGCAGTGTTGCGTCTAGAACTTTTGGTAACAACAACTTGATTTTCTGTAAATTACCTCCATTTTCTTCCATAATTTTTTTAATATTAAGCTTCAGCGGGCCTTAACGTCTTGACTAAGGATTCTTTGTACCTACTTCAGGCTTTCTCTTGTTAAAGCATTAGGAAACATAACATCACTGAATACGGTTGATTTGCAGTTATTAAACTGGTCTGCTAAATGTTCCACTTGTCACATGGGATACAATGTTTTATATGCTTCTTGAAAGCCAAGGACTGATTTTGCATCACCGTCTGTAGTCACCAACCTAACTAGAACTTCTTGAAGTGCAAACTGTGCGCCAATTTTCACGTCCCGTTTCAAACTCAGAGTGAGGGGCTACATATGGAATATTTGTAGTACATTCTGCATTTCCATTAGGGCATACAACATCATATCCTTTTCGTCTCAGCCAAGGTCCAGTCCAACACAATTTGTTTTCGTACACAACCGCAATGATATACTTATAATTAGTCATTGTTTCACAGCTTGTGAAGATGCTTGTCCTGGTTTCTCTGCACTGACAAAACGAATGGAATTGTAATGTGCATCAAATGCAACGTTGATAGGGGAAGGGTCTGTGATGCCATGATCTTTAGTCACGTCACACACCAGTTTAGGTTTCTCCGACATGTTCTTCTTATTTAGTTCAGTTGTGACTTTTGTTACTCTATTTGCAGTCCTTTGCATGCCCCTTCGAGCTGGAGGGGGAATATCTATGGCTGTAAGCAGAGTCTGGCCCTTGTATTTCCCATTGGTGTCTCTTGAAGTCCCACCTGGAATCCCAAGTTGACTGCATCAGCACTGCAGCCTGGTTTGATGTATGGAACCTCTTTGTACAGCTTGAATTTAGGTGAGATGAAACCACAATTCACACATTTTAAGATCATCTCACAGCCCCAGCCCCACTTCACATCTTGGTGTATGTATACCTCCATTAGTGGACAATCTGTAGCTGCCTAGTGATGTAGTTTTGTCATCTGGTTGATCATTTCCACTACTTTTGTGTTGTTTAATAGTCGCATTCCCTGTAACATAAATGGGAAATATTTAATGTCAGTTTTAAATTGTTTTGATTCACCCGGAAATGGAACCATGACCTGAGTAGATTTTTTTAGCTGTTATCCGTAATTATGCTGGTCAACAACTGACAAATCTTGGTGTGTGTAATGTACTACAATGGCGTTGTCACCCTAGAAATCATAGTGTGATTGGAATGTTGGTCTGAGTTCAGCTTGGAGAAATGCATGTATGTAATATATAGTAAAATTAATGGTGGTCTGACCCCAGAAGACCGCTTACTAATATTATTACCAGCCACGTGTAATTTAATACGTATTCACCTATTTTGTTTAAGCTCTGGGCACTATTTGGTGTTGTTCTACGTGAAATGTACAAATTCATTTTGTTATAAACTTGACCATTTGCATCAAATCTTCGCACACATTTTCGCTTGTAGTCAATAGTGCCCGTTGAAATATATCCGGATATTTTCACAATAAAATCTTTCGTTGTTATTTCTAATGAATTCAGTCCATTCAGTAATTAGCTGTTTCACACATAGCGTGGCAAAGTTAGCAAGGTTACGTGACTGGTCAATACAAAATAAAAATGAAAAACCTACCATAAATGTCATAAAAAAATACATGTAGACAGTGATATTTGCTACAATTTAACCAAGCTAATAATGTTTGCCAGTACTCTAATGAACTGTAATGATGTAAAAACAGTGTAGTAAGACATTATGGTAATTAAAGGATAATAATCCAATTAGTATTGTCACTTTTTTATTTGATTCAATACTTTCACCACTTTGCTTCACACATCATATTGTCTGCACTCCATAGCGGTCGTATTTTGAAATACTCCTTGGCAAACAAATAAACGTTCTTATTTTCCTGTATCAGCTGACCATACAATTACAAATATACTCAGTTCATACAATTACAAATATACTCAGTTCATACAATTACAAATATACTCAGTTCATACAATTACAAATATACTCAGTTCATACAATTACAAATATACTCAGTTCATACAATTACAAATATACTCAGTTCATACAATTACAAATATACTCAGTTCATACAATTACAAATATACTCAGTTCATACAATTACAAATATACTCAGTTCATACAATTACAAATATACTCAGTTCATACAATTACAAATATACTCAGTTCATACAATTACAAATATACTCAGTTCATACAATTACAAATATACTCAGTTCATACAATTACAAATATACTCAGTTCATACAATTACAAATATACTCAGTTCATACAATTACAAATATACTCAGTTCGTACAATTACAAATATACTCAGTTCTGAGGGACAAATATACTCAGTTCTGAGGGACAAATATACTCAGTTCTGAGGGACAAATATACTCAGTTCTGAGGGACGCAATTAAACAAGATGATGATTATGGTGATGAAATGTTCCTGATTGCTATAAATGATCACCAGTTCTTTTTATATTGCTAAATATTTTGTTTCTACTCTTTTACTTGACATTATAATTACATCATACCTTAATAAGCTGTATCGACCCTGACTTACCGATGGAGAACATAACAATATATTTGGTCATTGTTTGTCCATAACAAACCCTGATTTATGCAAGCGTACTTCGGAACACATTGGTTTCTTCATACTCTTTCCGAATATTCTTCATTAACAACATTGTCCTACTCGAGACCAGATTGATAACAAGCAAGATATCAAGACGGGCATAGCCATCCAAACAACTATATTTTCAAATGTTCTGTTTGTCATGCAGATTAGCAGAACCTTAACCTTACATATGCTTGTGTTTTAGGTGATCCTTTATTTGTGGTCATGTGCTCCTTGGGTTGCAATGAAAGCACTATATTTATATTTCATTTCAGTTTATCAATCAGTTGATATAACAATTAACAATAGCAACATCCGGGTCCTAAAGTCCACTTTTCGAGTAGCCTAAGTGTAACCTCAACCTAATTAAACCTGATTTTTTTCAATTACAGTAGTAGTCACGTTCTATCCAATGTAAACATATTAGATGGATAAATCCAAGTCTATGTGTATTTTGCTTGGAAAGTAACTCAGATACGTGTCATGTTTCCCATGAGAAAGTTAACATAATTGTTTCCAATTAATATAAAGTGATTTAGCTAATATGACTTGTATCGTTTACAGTAACTTTGTTTATCCAGATGTCTGGATGAGACCAGACCACGTCTGTATCAGTAACAACAGCAATGTAGGTATCTATTTTCGGGACCGAACAAAAGACCATACACCCTTTCGGATATTACAGATTAACTATAATCGTTGCGAGAGTCAATGGTACGATGCAGTTATAAGCTATATACGGTCTTTTCGTTGGTTAAGTCTGATGTTTACTAGCGACGAGAACTTAATAACCCTCAGACAATCCATGTTAAATCCCGCCGAACTCTGTCAATTTTATAATTAGCCACACCATATCATTAGTGTCAAAAATTTAAACTGATACCCGGCGTCTCCTCCATTTTTTTGAATAAAAAGGGCTTCCTTTTATCGCAATCAAACAGTAGTATACTTACCTTGTATAGCAAAGTAACTGTTGAATACTGATGAAAAGTGGAAATAGGAAATTCTCAAATAAAGGAATTTGGGAAGACCTTAGTTGTTTTTTTTTTAAATTAACGAGAATGATCACTTGATATATTTTTAAAAAATGTTCTGTCCCTTTGTCTCAAGAGAGCTTAGAATATAAATACTGTACACTTTGAGAGTGAAGGAACAAAATGAATTAAAATCATTTGTGTATCCCATGTAAACATATACAAAACAAACGTTTGAAGGGAAATGCAACGTTTAAGATATTTTCTAATATGCTCCTTCTCTATCCGAACATTGGCAAAGATGGAATGCTGGCAACATCTTTCTTCATTGATAGTAAACAGTTGCCTTTGAGTGTACTACTATCAAAAACCTAGTCTAGATATAGATAATATCAATAACGTAGATAATATCAATAACGTATCCCCCTGGTCTAATTCTTCTCATTTAATACATTTCATGCTGTCTCATTTTCAACGTCTGTCTAACATTTCCCTGCCTTAGGGGAATCAAACCATAGATATCACAAATGTTTGGCACAATACAAAAACAAGCGTACAAAACTAAAATAATATTGTTTGCAGATACTTCTCATGCTGTTTAGCAGGACTTACTGGAAATTCCTGGGAGCGTGATGCTGAATAATGTTGTGTATAGTTTATAAAGGGTACGTGCTGATACCAAACGGAACAATGTCAGATGTAGCTGTAGAATACATGCAACAATGCTAGTGATATATGTACTTATTTCTTTCAACATTTCATCAATTTATCCATGATAGTGAATCATATCATTTGTAAAACAAAAGTAACATTTTGGGGGGAATTTTCTGTGTTTCCGTCTAAAATCTATGTAAAATCCCCCCCCCCCCCATTTTTTTTTCACTTGCTGCTGTGAAATCAAATACTTTTATTCATAATGAAAGCGAAACCACTTTCTTGAACTCGTTTTGTGAATTGTAGGGATAGTGTTAACGTGTCCTTATGCCAGAGCCATATAAAAAGAAATCTGCTGGTACGGAACGAAACAACTGTATAAAAACAAAAATATATAAATCTTTAATTTTTGTTTTGTCAGTGGTTGGATTTTATTTCGCATTTATATCCTAACAAGGTTTAAAACGCTTTGGTCGAAATGTTTTCTGAAGTGAATTTAAGTTTATACTAGGTTATAATAGTAATTTAGTAAATCTCTTTAGTTATTTTTTTAATTGTAATATTTGGGCTACACTATTTTGTTTCTACATGACTTGTTTCTTCTTCTTTTTTTATCTTAAAAATAATTTTGCCACGAATATAAATGATAAGATACATACTCAAGATTTAGAACTGTTCTTGTGCAAAAGAAAATGATTTAATTAACCATTACACCCCCGAAACAGAAGAGGTTAGACAAAATGTTATCCAATGATTGGAGTTACAGGAACTTGACACGGATAGCGTTCGTATTTTGTGCTGGCGCACAAACTCCGCCTGAGTTTGGATTATATGATCATAGGGCCGTCATGATCTCAACCGTGTTGTTCCTCTTCTAATGGTCTATCAAAACATCCAGAGAAAGAAAGGTCCATAGCAGAACTGTACCATAAACTTCTCATCCAAGAAAGAGTAGGGTCTAATAAGGCAGTTCAGGCTTTAACATTGTACTAATGTTGAGGACCAAACAATCCTTTGAATCATGAATAAAATTGGCCATTTACTGTTTGAATGTTCTAGTTAATCCTTTATGCTTTTTATGCTTTTCTGTCACTCGGATAGGTTTTCTTATTTTAAAGTGTAGAACACTTCGATAAACTTTCACTACAATAAATTGCTTAGCCTTTTTATCTTTACAAGAGATGCTCATTTACTTGAATTGCGAAGCCCGATGGCTTACGTATTGTTCATTCGTCTGCTTGTTTGTCAATCCGTCGAGAGTTGACACCTTCTAACAGCATAGGTAGCTGACAATTCGTTATGTCACTTACAGAGTAAATTCTGTTATACCAGATAAATGTATCATTATTATATTTCGTCAGTTTTCTTATAATTTGTGACAGTATAACCTTTTGTATCAATTGGAGGTTTTGGTATTGGCAGTTGTCTGTAGCACGTCTTCCTTAGGATAGATTCCACATATTGTCGTGTTATTTGTTAAATGACTTTGGTAAATCTTTCTAGGTTATGTCTATATGTTCCTTCTTTGGACATTATTTTGGTCTTTTCTTCACCTCTCTTATAATTGTATAATTCTCTAACCTACATGATATTATTCTTAATTTCATTTCATATTATCATGCATCTTTCTGTAGGATCCAGTAATAGCACTTTCCGCTCTGTTTATAGTATATTTGTAACTTACAATAATAACTTATATATGTCTTGATTTCTGTTAGAGGAATCCCGAGTGATTGTGTATTTAGGGGAGAGTTAATTACCAGGTCACCAAATGAGTATGTCTGCTATGCAGGAATTTCTATATTCACGACGAAGTTCCATCCTCTTTCTGTCTGGGAATGTGCGCTAACTCGAGATAGCATGGAGGTCGTTGTATACAGGCCAGGTGTTGGGTGCTGTAACTCGCGGACCCAGCTAAGAGACGATTTACAATTCCTTAACCTATATGACTTTGATTAGTTTTTATGAAATTTTGCTATTCTGACCCAATCACAAAACATACATGTAGTTGCCACCATTTAATACTGTTTTTCATTGATATTTTTTTCTTCATTGGTTTACTCTTTTCTCGTAGATTTCTTTCTCGTTCAAACAGGTAAATAGTTAGGGTTTGCTCTCGGTGAATGTTTGTGCTACGTATTTAGTTTATGTAAGTTGTTTCTTCCCCTGACAATGGCTTGATTAGCTCGAAATGTCAGGACAATTTTTAATTGTGCCGTTACCAATTTTGTGTGTGTGTGTGTGTATATATATATATATATATATATATATATATATATATATATATATATATATATATATATATATATATATATATAGCGCTGTCTCTTAAAAAAGGAAAGGGAGTTATAGTCCATTACGTATCGATCGAAATCTCCAGGGGCTTGTAAACCAGTAAATATAAAGTATTTTGATTATGCGTGATAAATAAGCTACTTTTTGTAGGATCAGTGGTTCGAGGGTTCAAGGCGCCCGGGGGCAATGTTCTTTATTGGCCCCCTATACATAGGCGCCATTGAGCAATGTTCTTTAGTGGCGCCCCGACTCTGCCACAGTAAAGGGTTTTTATGTCAGTTGCCAACATCCCTCCCCCACCCCTCCTAAATATAAGTTTTGTGAAGAATTGACCCCTAAGGTGAGGTGAAATACTATGAAAATTTCAGCTGCAAAAAAGATCCCGATGGCGCCCACCTTCGCCTGGCGTCCGGGGGCAATTGCCCCCCTCCCTCCTACACCCCCTCCTCGCGCCGCACCCGTGGAGGATATATCTTTAGAAGTTGTATTTGTCTCCATTCTTAACCGGCATAACCTTATTTATAAAATAATAATAATAATAATAATAATAATAATAATAATAATAATAATTTATTTTGACTTGTGTGATTTCTTCAGACAATCAAACCTCAGCACTTATTTCACATATTTGGATACAATATGGTATGAAAATGTTTTCAATAGATGCAAACGTCTCTATTTTATACTTCATATCTCTCTCTCTCTCTCTCTCTCTCTCTCTCTATATATATATATATATATATATATATATATATATATATATATATATATATATATATATATATACACACTAAGAGTTTAGTCTTCTTACCAGACCCATTTCGTATTTTCTTTCTTTTTCTTTTGTTCTTTATCTCCTCTTTCTTTTTTATTTCTCATCGTTCTCCCTTTAAAGTGGTGTGGTAGCAGAACGGGATAAAACTTGCCATGTTTATGGACTGAACATAACGCAGGTACCCGAAAATTCATATATGCGGGAGAGTTTGAAAAGCAAGACAAATGCGGACCTCTCTCTCTCTCTCTCTCTCTCTCTCTCTCTCTCTCTCACACACACACACACACACACACACAGTGATGATTATGAATGCCACACATTAGAGAATGGCATTATTCTGTGCAGCCAATACTGTTTCATTAATGTGTTTTCTGTCAGGAGCACACATGGTAAGTCCGTTGGATCCTTGCTTTGACAGATGTGTATACAAACCAATTTTTGATGTGAAAATAATTTGTATCAAAGCGGTTCTGGTTGAAACTGCAAGGAAGTGTTGTGTAGGAAGGTATAAACTGGAAATATTTTATATCTTCCTGTGATAAACAGGAGATTATATCGCCACCAGAAGAGGCTTTAAAAGCACATAAATTTGACAAATTTAAGTCTGGTGGATGTGTAGAAACATCAACAGAAAGTCTGGAGTGGTTGAAAAGATCTGTGATTCCTTGAAGACCACCTTTAGAATCATATACAGGATAGTAAAGTGGAGAGCCATGTTTCAAAAGAGGAATGTCAAAAATATTCACGCAAATATGGTAATTTAATGACATTTTCTGTTTGCCCTTTTAAAAACAGTTTTACTTCATTACATGAACATTATAATAATAATCAACTGTTATATCCACAAATGTCTTCTCTCTTAGGTCTCAAATTACTTTAAAACCCCTAGTCTTAAAAGTCTGTGATAATCAAAATTCGATATATTGTTCAAAAGATATCTGCAACAGTCGGTCACCATACCCCACTCTACACTCCCCATCCACCCCGGGTCTGAAACAAAATCAGCGGACCGTTTTGCTAATGCAAATTCAAACGTCCCCCTTCCCCCTTTCTTTCAGCATAATACTCAAGGTCTGAAGTCTCAGTAGTTAATGAAACAAGACGAATTGAGTGTGTTCGTGCTCAAATCACACATACATACACACACACGCACATACAAACACACATATGCGATCCTCTATTATTTTCTTTTAAAGGTGTGGACACAATTTTTAATAAATTGTATAGAAATGAAACATGTCACATACAGATCGGTCTTCTTGCTAGAACGCCTACAACTTCATCATTTTTTTGGTATGCATGAAACTTGCAATCGTATAAATACTAACTAACTAGCAAACAACTGTAATGGTAGTACATAGGATAAAATGCTTAATAATCGATAGGTAAAATAGTGTATAATATTATCACGGTTTTAAATAACATAACAATGCTAGGATTAATGGAATTATATCAAAATGTTGTAGCAAGTACTCAAAATTCGAGAGTGCTGATTGAATTTGCCATTTCCAACACGCCCTGTTGAAAAGACAGTGATAATCGGTAATGCGGTAATTTGAAGAGGATCTGCTTTCGAGTAAGACTATCCCCATCTGATCGTCAGCTGTCGGTGGTGGTGGTGGGGATTAAATCCCGGCGTGTTATTGTTTGGGGTGTTGATACTTCATTGGGACATAAAGTTGGTAATGTTTATATTAAATGTCTGAGTGACAATTAATTCATACAGGCACGTTTTTGAAACTGGATTTAACTGTCAGAAACTTAACTTCCCAAGGGGCTGCCTTTCCGCATTTCAACGTTAAACTTACCATGAAACTTTTCTCCCAATCGTAGGTTCGTCAAATAAGTGCTTGTATGACACTATTAGCCATCGCTTTACAGAAATAGAATGAATGTTTGGATGCTTGATAACTGATATTGTTAATATGTAATCACCGATAATAGAATATAAATATAACAGAACAGAACACAACTTTACTCGGGGAATAAATCTCAAGCCACTCACAATTGGCATTCAAATTACATTTTAAGGAGATTGGGCTTATTTAGTGTAAATATCAATCAATTAAGATCAAAGACAATACATGAGACAGAGATTTGATATTTTGTATATATTACTCGTACAGCCAAATAACCGAAATATTTGAAACACAAAATAAATTAATTACATATAGGAACTGTTTTAAGACTATAGAACTTCAGTGTTGTACAATTTAAAAAAGAACACTATGGAGATAAAATACAAAAGTATAGATGTGTATGGTAAACATATGGTAATCAATATAGAAAGCAGTATCAAGGTTTTATCACTCGTTGGAGTCAATAGGTGCATCATTCCTTATCATACCATATAATGCGTCATAGAAAATGTCAGTAAAAAGAAACACAATAAGTAAACAATATTTAAAGTAGGAACGAAACACACTATGTAAACAATATTTAAAATAGGAATGAAACACTATGTAAACAATATTTAAAATAGGAATGAAACACAAAAATATGTAAACAATATTTAAAATAGGAATGAAACACATCTTATAAATAATGTTTAAAATAGGAATGAAACACAATATGTACACAATGTTTAAAATATGAATGAAACACAACATGTTCACCATGTTTAAAATAGGAATGAAACACAATATGTACACAATGTTTAAAATATGAATGAAACACAACATGTATACCATGTTTAAAATAGGAATGAAACACAATATGTACACAATGTTTAAAATAGGAATGAAACACAATATGTACACAATGTTTAAAATATGAATGAAACACAACATGTTCACCATGTTTAAAATAGGAATGAAACACAATATGTACACAATGTTTAAAATATGAATGAAACACAACATGTATACCATGTTTAAAATAGGAATGAAACACAATATGTGCACAATGTTTAAAATAGGAATGAAACACAATATGTACACAATGTTTAAAATAGGAATGAAACACAACATGTACACAATTTTTAAAATAGGAATGAAACACAACATGTACACAATGTTTAAAATAGGAATGAAACACAACATGTACACAATGTTTAAAATAGGAATGAAACACAACATGGACACAATGTTTAAAATAGGAATGAAACACAACATGTACACAATGTTTAAAATAGGAATGAAACACAACATGGACACAATGTTTAAAATAGGAATGAAACACAACATGTACACAATGTTTAAAATAGGAATGAAACACAACATGTACACAATGTTTAAAATAGGAATGAAACACAACATGGACACAATGTTTAAAATAGGAATGAAACACAACATGTACACAATGTTTAAAATAGGAATGAAACACAACATGTACACAATGTTTAAAATATGAATATTGTTCCAGCAAAGTATCTGTATCTTGTGAGAAATGGAAACAGATAGTGAACGCATCCCCCACTTCGGCCCTTCCACAGACAAATAGTGAACGCATCCCCCACTTCGGCCCTTCCACAGACAAATAGTGAACGCATCCCCCCACTTCGACCCTTCCACAGGGGTTACATAATATATCCTGGTACAAAATATTTCCCAGAGCCCTGATTTATGTTTACAATTTCAGTAGAGGAAGGTATGCAATTTTAGGTATTGATACCAAATAGCCTTTAGAATTCAAGTCTTGTTTTGAATAATAACAGCATTTCACTCGGACGATCCAAATACTTTGAATTATAATTGCAATTAACTCGGACGATTCAAATACTTTGAATTATAATTGCAATTCACTCGGACGATTCAAATACTTTCGCATGCCATTTTTGTATGTACCATTCATTCAGTGTTTCCTTTTTTCTCCGCGTCAAGGATCGAGTATATCAACTTCGGAAGCTATTTCAAACATTTTTACGTCAATGTATCGAGAACCCACGAAAGAAAGCATACGGGATTGGCTCAAGTGAGAAACTGACATATCGGTGCAATATAAAATTATTGTTACATGTGTATATTTTGTACACATAACGAAGATATATATATATATATATATATATATATATATATATATATATATATATATATATATATATATATATATATATATATATATATATATATATATATATATATATATGAGGCCATGTGATGTCAATCTGCGTTGCACTCGGAAATTTCAAAATAGTCTTAAGTAACAAGAATATCAGTAGGTTTAGATAGATTCACGCGATCTGCACTGAGGGAATTGTACTAGGCAGGTAAACTATTTTTAATGAAAGTATCAATACACTAATTAACTTCCTTATATATTTCCTAATTTGTTTCCACATTTGTGATGAAATCCTGTACATTAGTGATAAGTTGACATGCACCAAGACTATCTTACTTGTGATAGGCACAAACTTGGGCACAGCATATCCAAAAATCAGCATAGGTTATTTTTCATTTTCTGGAAATAGTTGCATTTGAATAAAATAAATGGAATTTTTAGTTCACGTGACCGTTCAAGAACTGGCTGAATCGCACCTGTTTTATTTGTCATCCAACGCAAAGGCGCAGTTACTGAATTCAATAAAATATTTTCTGTTTAGGTTTTAATGCTGCCTTCTATTGAATGAAAGTAACGTTGTTCACTGTTTAATAGATCTCCAGGACAAACTGGAGTAAACAATATTAATGATTTTAATAGAGACTACAGTTGGATGCAATAACAGCTAATTGGCTCAATTGGTGAAAAACAATTACATACAGTTAAAAGATGCGACAATCGGTGCTACAATACTACCATAACACTCTCTTTGTCGGATATTAACGGTAAACATAGTCAATGATAATAATATACACTACATGGCAGGCGGTCACACTATCCCTATCTGGTTTGACAGCTTTCCTGTCCAGGGCTTAAAGAAAAGTTCAATATCTGTGCATGCATCATATGTTGAGAGATAGAGACAGACACACAGACAGACAGAGTTCTTTGATTTGGTAACGTCAACACGTGTTTATACCCGCTTTCTAAGCAATGACACAAGAGAAGTTTTCCAAGGATTAATCAAAATGCACTTAGAGTTTGTTTGTTTGAGTTTTTTATATCAATTTACGGTTTAAAATACATCTAAAAACTACAGTCTATTTTCATTTTTATTCCTCCTTTGCGGGAAATTTGACAATCTCGCGAGTTTTAAGCAATAATTGTGAATACCATTGCTAATTCATATTTTGCTATATATCTAAAAAGTTAAATTATATGTGTCGTTCTAAATTTGCATTTTTGTCTTCCCCTCTATGCAAGCAATATTTCTGGACAGAATAATTAATTGTCGAAGCTGATTTTTCAAACGCAATATTTGTATTTATTTATTTATTTATTTTGCACGGTTTGGTGTGGTTGGTGGCGGTGTTGTTGTTGTTGTTTGTTAGTTTTAAACGGCACTTTTAACATTATTGTCATGCGCAGGAAATTTGAGCTAATTATCTTTCCCAAGGACACAATGAGGCAGTCAACAGCGACTGGCCTTGATGGGTGTCGAACATGAACCTAAAAGAATAGTTTCATGTAGCAAAAAAGTTAATTTTTGTTTTAATTTTTTTTTACTTTTTTATTTTAACGGAAAGAGATTTTTGTTTTAGCTCATTTTAACTAATGTAATTGCAAGTTCAAAGGGTCGTAAATCAAAACAATCTCATTTAGGCAATGATTAATCATTTGACTCAAGTGGTTTGAGCACAAAACCATTTAGAGAAAAACCGTCCAATTCTCGAGTAAAATTCTCCTTAATGTGTAAAAGATATTGTACACGCAGTAATTTGCCGGCACATCGAGAGGTGTGTCGAGCGAGTGTAGAGAGCGAGGTGGTCGTATGCATGTGACGTGACTGCCAGCATCATCAAGACCAAGCCCCGAGACTGGTAGATGACATACATAACTGTTATTTTATTTAATACTGCAACAACATACAAGACCGATGCCACTGGTGGATAAGTTGCAACTTCTTGTAGTTCGGCATCAATGTGCTCAGTTTCGAAAACAAAGCTGGTACGATTATTTTGTTCTCATTCGAATGTATTATTTTATTCCCCTTCATTTTTATATTACAATTTGGTCAGTTATAGAAGTTTAAATTGATTTTTCACGTAGAAAAGTTTCCCACCAAACTGTTACTCCGGACATTATGTCAACCCAGTCATTTCCTTTGTGGTATTCTGTTTCAATGACCTAAAGTTAGGTTGCGTGACATGTGGTCGGAGGAAAATGACTTCAGGATTTGTTTACTTGTTGTTGTTGTTGGTGGTTTTTTTGTGTGGAATATTAACATTTGTCTGGATTCTCTACACACAACGTCAGGGCGATATGTCGATTGAAAGATGATTATTTATAATTATAGTTTATTATAAATTATCAGAAAATTGTATTGTTACTTAAATGTAACCGGTAATATTCGCGACAGTGCATGCGTTTTTTAAAATGTTTTACAAGAAGTGCAGCTCTAGGATATTTTGTTGAAAAGGGCAACTGAGGCATTCATGCACAGAATTTAATTTTAGTAGAATATAATCATAGGTTTCAGGTTTATGTTACCTGTGACGTGTGTGCATCTTCTTCAACTTAGTTATGTTGATCTGATTGTGCAATTAAAACTTTATGCACCGAGATTCGAGTAATCTGTCTGCAAGCTATCTTCATCTGATATTGAGAGTTTCATACACAATTCGATTCTGAATTTAGTATGGCTAAATACAATTGGCATTTTGTAGTCGTAAATCTCTCTCTCTCTCAATTTCTCGACGTCAATTTAAAAAAACGACTTGGACATATAAACAACTCAAAAATTCAGGTGCAAAGTGTCTCAAATTCAAAACAGAACAATGTTTGAATGAAACAGAACCTTGCTTATTTATTTTATTTTTTAAAAAAATAATATTTCTTATATTTTTGCTACATTTGACCGCATTGTGCGGAAAGTGAGGTAATTCAGGGCTATTCGTCCTCTGAATTCGAATATTACCATGACATCAGTAACTGGTTTGGTTTCTGTGAACACGTGAGTGGCTGATCAAGTCAATTTATGCTCAGAACTGTCTGTGACAAACTGGACAGGAGATGCCGTTTAGAGTTGCTTGATCAATGGAGGACGTGCAGCAGATTTATGCTGCTCGCATTTCTGCACTGCCCTTGCAATTCTCTTCAGCTCGTGGTCTGTTGCTCCAGTATGGACGAGACTGCGTCAGGCGGAACGATCCTATGCGAGATCTTTCCAAGAGTCAGGGTCAGTGTTGAGTGTTTCAAGGATGACTTGAGGAATCTTTGAAGAGTTTCTTCTGACTCCCTGAAATCGCTTTCCCTCCTTCAGCTCGCCGTAGAAGATCTTCTTTGGTAGTCACCCGTCTGACATCACGTTGACGTAGACTGCCCATTTCAACTGTGATTTCATCAGCAGAGTGTGGATGCTTGGAATGCCTGCCCGTGTGAGAACCTCAGTGTCTGGGACCTTGTCCTGACATCTTATCCTCGTCAGTTTCCTCGGGCAGCCCATGTGAAAATGGTTCAGCTTCTTGGCATGGCGTCTGTACATTGCCCAGGTTTCGCATGCATACAGCAGGGTTGGCAACACAATTACTTTGTAAACCTTCAGTTTTATTTGCAGACTGATGCCACTGTGCTCCCACACACTTGCGCATAGTCTGCCGAAGGCAATACTTGTTTGGGCAATTCTTGCATCGATGTAGACTGCCTGTGACAGTGTACTGTAGAGGTAGGTGAACTTGTCCACTGCCACGAGGGTTTGGCCACCCACTGTGATGGTAGGCTCAACGTAAGGCTTTTCTGGTGCAAGTTGTGTCTTCTTGATACCGATTATGAGACCAATATTGTCAAAAGCTGAAGAGAAATGGTCCATACTCTGTTGCATGTCAGACTCAGATTTAGCATTCAAGGAACATTCGTCAGCAAAATATGAAATCAGGTACAGTCACATCATGTAACTTCGTCTTCTCTCCTAGTCTCCTCAGTCTCCTCAGGTTAAAGAGCTTGCCATCAGTCCAGTATATGATGTCGATTCCAGTGTCATAGTCACGGAAGGCATCTGTAAGCAAGGCAAAGAATATCATACTGCAAAGGATTGGGGCCAACACGCAGCCTTCCTTGACTCTTTTTGTGACTGGGAATGGTTCAGATAACTCCCCGTCGTCCATTACGCGAGCGAGCATTCCATAAGGGACTTGCCGAACCATTACGATGCATTTCTCTGGGGAACCAAATTTTGCCATGATCTTCCAGAGGCCCCCACGACCCACTGTGCCAAAGGCTTTTGTCAGGTCGACAAAAGTTGTGCACAGGTTGGAGTTCTGTTCCTGGCATTTCTCCTGGTTGACGAGCTGCAGACAACGTGTATGTGGTCCCTCGTCCTTTCCTAAAGCCACACTAACTCTCTCAGGCAGAAGCCAGTGATCGATGTGATGCACAATGCGATTCAGCAGAATTCTGGCGAGGATTTTGCTGGCTACTCACAGAGTAGATCCCCCGATGGTTGTCGCAGAACTGTATGTTGCCTTTCCGCTTGTACAAGTGAACGATGGATGCATCTTTGAACTCCTGGGGGTATAGTTCCTTGAGTCCA
The DNA here is from genome assembly GCA_029931535.1 of Margaritifera margaritifera. Lineage (NCBI taxonomy): Eukaryota > Metazoa > Mollusca > Bivalvia > Unionida > Margaritiferidae > Margaritifera > Margaritifera margaritifera. The sequence continues at coordinate 1,593,634 of JAQPZY010001491.1, forward strand.
CATTGACTGGAAGAGTTCAGTCTGTTTCTGAACCATGTGCGAGCCTCCGGCTTTGTAAACTTCTGCTGGTATAGCACATGCTCTAGGTGCTTTGTCATTTGACAGCAGTTGTTTTCTCAGTTTCAGTCAGCAGTGGAGGATCAGCAAGTGATGTTGATTTCCACTTAAGGCAGTCGATCAGTTGCCGCCTCACTGATACATGATTGTTGATTGAGGATGTTGTTGAAGTCTTCTGCCCATCTTCATAGTATCTTTTCTTTGTCCTTGAGGAGTGTGGTGCCGTCAGCACTCAGTATTGGAGATATTCCTGATGAATGTGGCCCGTAGATTGTCTTCAAAGCATCATAGAAGTTCTTCATGTCATTCCTGTCTGCATAGGACTAAATTGTGTCTGCCTTGTCGTTCAGCCATGAGACTTGCAGCTCTCTGAGTTTGCATTGGACAGTCCTCTTGATGTTGTTGAAGGCTATCTTTGAAACAGGCCTTTTGGAGCCTATGTTTCTCATTCTGTAGTATCTGTATGTCAGCATCGTTTTAATCACACCAATCTTGATGTTTACGTATGGTGGGACCGAGGGTTTTTTATGTAGCAGAGTACGTATAGTTTCTGAAGGATGCCCAATTTTCCTCAACGTTCTCGGAGTCCGCATGAATTGCTACTAGTTGGCTGCAGTTCTACAGCAAACGCACGTTTCACATTCTCCTGTTTTAATTTGGAGACATTGAGCTTTTTGGACACTTATTTGCCTTGTAGTCGTCTGCTTGTGGTTTGGCAGGCGGAAGACTGTGTTGGTGATTAGGAGGACGTGTTCAGCGCATTTCCTCAGTAGAAAGAGTCCGTTCTCGTTGCATTGGCTAAAGCCATCTTTGATAATGATACCTGGGCATGTCTGGTGATCTGCGCCAACTCTAGCATTGAAGTCACCAAGGATGAAAAACTTTGTCTGCCTTCTGCACTTGTGCGATAAGAGACTCCAGGTCTTCATAAAATGTGCCTTTGATCTTATCTAGGTTAGTCATGGTGGGTGCATAGGCACTGACAATAGCTGCATGTCTTTTTCCAGACAGTAGGAGTCTCATTTGCATGAGTCTCCCACTCGCGCTCTTTGGAAGATTTGTGGGTTTGCTAACTAGCTGTGATTTGATGCCAAACCCAACACCAGCTTCACGTCACTCTTCTTTACTTCGGCCATTCTAGAAAATGTTGCCGGCTTCTTCTTCAGCGAGTTATCCTTCCTCAGCTAGAAGAGTTTCACTCAGGGACACCATCTGGATGTTGAATCTGGCCAGTTCTCTACCAGCTAAATCTTTTTTATCTCTGGTCTATCTGCTGATGTACTGTCCATTAGTATGCACACTTTCCAGGCTCCAATGGTGAGTGGTAATTAAGCCTATTTCAAAATACGAACATTAATTTGATACGTTAAATTTAAACAAGGAATAATAAAATTGGGAGTTTAATTCGATATTATGCCATGGATTTATGTAATTGGATTGGCATACCTTGTAAGAATTATTTATTGCACGCCTGTAAGGAGTTACTTTACCGTGTTCCATCAGCTGTCACAAGAATTCTGCATACAAATTTCTCCCTCACTGAACCATAAGGAATTAGCTATGACGTCATAACATGGTGGCAGAAGGTTGTGTGTTGTGAGGTGTATATAACTTTTCTGGTATTAAGAAGATTTCAAGGATCATTGTAGTATTTACGAATCAGTAATTCCGTAGTATATTATTTTCCTTGAGTTATATCGTGTTTTTTGTTATTGTTGTTGTTGAAATTACAATGGGTGATAAAGTGGATTTAGCGAGATGGAGTGATATATTTCAACAAAGACCAAATCAAAGAACGCATACTTCATATGTGCATGTGCAACATTCACGTCGATTACAGAAGCGAAAGAGGATTTCTACCGTCTCTGCTAGAGAGGCAAGTAATTTTTATTCTCAATTAGAAAACGTTCTTTTGAATGAACAATTTAAAGCTTTGAATATGGACAATAAACTAGAATCAATATTTATATGTTTGCAAGATGTGAAGTCAACCCAAGATACGCAAAATCGGTGATATAAGCGAAATTGTAATAAGCACATTTTCTCCTTATATTACCCAAATCAAAACTGAATCAGACTACTCTTTTCTGGTTTAAAATTCAAAAGTCCATTTTCCAAACTGATGAGGACCAAATCATTCGTACGGTTTATGTCCCCACAACCCAATCACGATTTAATACTGCCCACGAATTAAACCTGTTCCAATTAGGAATAAAAAAATATGTGCACTTCACAGAAGCACGCGTTCCAATCAGAACTCACAAATACGTGCACTTCACAGAAGCACGTGATCTTAATGGGAGACTTTAATGCAAGAACACACACAAAAGACGACTAGGTATAAATAGATGATTTTGTCTCTCGTCAGTTTAATTATCATGTCACAGCACGACTTTCGGAATATCCCATCTGCTTTGGAAAACTATTCTCTGGAGAAACAGAAAAGTTCGCTAGACAAAATATTGAATAATGAGGGTACTAAGTTACTTGAAATTGTACAAATTATACTCCTCTTACCTTGAACAGTACCTGATTAGAAGAGAAAGATTTAGGAGTGTTTACTTTTCGTAATATTTCGGTCATTGTCTATTCCTTAGTATCAATCAAAGCTCTTAGTTATGTTGACAATTATAGTGTGAAAGAACTGGACTCTCTCTACTTAGATGGTCATTTACTTATTGCAACTATACTAAAATTTTACATGTACCATATACAACCAGAAGGACTTGCATAATGATATAAATATTGTTATAGAAGATTAAATATCCGAAACAAATTAGGAAATTAATCCCGAGCAGGGGTCGGCAACATATGGTTCGCGAGTCAAACGTGGTTCAGTACGGAACAAAATATGGCTCTTTTGTGATCCCTAAAATACACGACTTTTTTAAAATTAAAATTAAAATTAATTTTAAAAAAAATAAAAATGCTTAATTACTAACGTCGGTATTTTAGTCGCTTTCTTTTCTTCTCATATTATTAAAAAACATGTTTAATATCAATAATGTTAAATTGTATACTGTCAGTTACAAGTGGGCTTTCTTATAATCGTTCTTTGTTGATTTCTTGCTCCGAATTGTGGCATAGTTTGGCCCTTTAAGTATATACGGTTGCCGGCCGCTGACCTGGAGGCTGCTGTAGTGCGTGGGCACACTGCATAATGACCGCATGTAACAGCTAGTCTTTGCGCATTGGAAGTCATTACGAATGATAGAGGTTACCGGGTGTGTACAAGCGAGCACAGGATGTTGGCACTCGATCGAGTCCAGTGACAGATACGAAAGGTGTACAAAGATTTCGGAAACGATTTTGTTATATATACATATATAACAATTCCAAAACGTAACGCTTAAATCACGACAGGTACACATTGAAAATGGATTAAGTTGGAGAAACCACTCCAAGTTATAGATTCGTGAAAAATCAGGCACTCGCACCTTCAGGGTTTGTGCATATTCTTCATGAATTCGCGGCTTGGAGTGGTTTCTCCATTACTTCATCAATTACGCAGGAGTGGTCGTGCAGAAAGATGGTAAAACCTGAATTGTACGATACGCGTTACTAGTATAAGTCTATCACCCTTTCAAGTAATGTTTAAAACAATTTCAGCCAATGTCACTAGGCCATCAGTTGGATAGATCCAGTTATTTAGGGAAAATTAGCAAACATTCCATTTTAATCTTGTCATCTTGACTCCTATTTTGAGCACTTTCTGTCTCCTGTAATTTGCGATGTTTTTATTCTAGCGTTGTTTCCTTTAGCCATGATGCGTCTTACAGGTTTTTGTGTACTGTGTGTGATTAAGGCAAGTCGCAATTTCGCAATTTTCATTTTTACGTCGATAATTTTTATTTAATTCTTATATCTAAAGTTTGGTAAGGTTAACTGAACATTAGTAGAGTGACAAAAACAATATGGGTATACATACATACATATATATATATATATATATATATATATATATATATATATATATATATATATATATATATATATATATATATATAAACACGCTACAAAGGCGTAAACAACCTAAAGCTTCACCATACTATTGTCCAAACCGGTTCTAATGATATAATGGCGAATTCCATGTTGGACAATTACTCACTATACAAGCACCCCGACTCCAAGTCATTGTCGTCATCAGAGTCCCCACACTCACTATACAAGCAACCCGACACCGAGACATTGTCGTCATCCGAGTCCCCACACTCACTATACAAGCACCCTGACACCGAGACATTGTCGTCATCAGAGTCCCCACAATCACTATACAAGCACCCCGACACCGAGACATTGTCGTTATCAGAGTCCCCACACTCACTATACAAGCACCCCGACACGGAGACATTGTCGTCATCAGAGTCCCCACACTCACTATACAAGCACTCCGACACCGAGACATTGTCGTTACCCGAGTTCACATAATCCAGTTACATTGCTTCTACTGTTCTTCTATCTACAACCTACACACATGTCCTGGGCCATTCATTTATCTTCCACAAAAAGAACAACTTCTAGATTTGTCTCAACATGCAGTACCCCCACCCACGTATGTCAGCTCACACAAAGGCATATATGGGTGGGGGCTTGGGCTCTATGTGACAATACATCAAGGGTTGGGCGACTGTGCCATGGGTTTCTGCAAAGTGCAGCTTCCCTGCAACAAATGATTATGATGTATGTAATAAACGATTTCAATGCAAAATTGTATTTTATGGTGGAAAAAAGGTGCCCCGAATTGTCCTTGTCGAATAAAATTTGAGGGACTCAGTGAGGGAATAAGAAATTCGTATAGGCAATATAAACGGATTGAACAAAGTGTGCAATTTTTAGCAACTCCTTTGAAAAATGCAAAAACATGAGATATTAAATGTAAAAATATTTGAAATATTAAATAAAGTTTAACAAAGATCAGTGAAACCTGAAAATATCTATATAAAATTTAATGCATCAAATTTGTTTTGATGAGAAAACTTTGACGTTTTCTGTTATCCTAATTTAAAATAACTGATAATTTTTTTAAGGAGAAACATCAGCAATTATTTCATATACCTGATTAGAAACAACTAAACAAATTACCTTGTAATCATAATATCGCTGTGTACAAAGCCAAAAACTTCATATTTTAAATGATACAAATGCAATTTACAATGAGCGATGAGTAATTCAATTGTAAGATTAAATACAATTTTTTATATGTGTACAAAACATTGCCCTGACTGAGTTCTTACTACTGGTGATGGGGACATGTTAACCTTTACTTGTTATTAACATGGACAAAACAAAAGGCATACAGAAAAACCGACACGAAGCTAAAGGAAGTCGAAGACAGATTCAGAATGGGTGTATGAAAAAATATAACGTGTCAGGTGGTGTACAGAATGAAATTTTCACGTACAAAGTAAGATGGTGGGGGGGGGAGTAAGATAAAGGTTTGGGGTATTTTTTTAATGCTATTATATTTTCATTGTCCTTACTACATGTACGAAAATGATGGTTTCTCAATTATTTATATCCATGACTATGTCACTCTCTTTCTGTATACCATTTGCAAACAAAATGGCGGGTGCCACTCGCGTTTACGTCTTACCTCAGCTGGGTTTTTCATGGAGTATTGCCCGTTCAAGTGTTTTATTGTCATTTCCTTTAGCGTAGCAGTTAATTAATTACACACGATTGACTAAACATCCCTTTGTCGCTCTTAGGCGGGTAGACTTTAATGTTACTTTACAATAAATAGCTATCAATCAGAGTCATAAAAGTAAATTACCCTGCCAATTAGTTCAGGCAGAATATATTAAAAATTAAATAAAACAGCAGTCCATATCCTTTGTATTTCCTACATTATATTGCTATTACGCAGAATTGGCACATATGAGCAAAAGTTATCCAAATTACACAGGATAAGACTGTTACATCTGGATTCCCAACGGAAATGTCAGGTGGTGATGCTGACTTGCAATTTAGCACATTTCTAAAGATCATGTTCTACTGAAGCACAACCGTCAGCATTAAGTCTATTTTCGTTGATAAATTGCAGACGAATATACAGTATCGCCGTAGCCAATCTGCCAAGCTCAACAATTTCAATGGCAAACTCGTTCGTTAAAAAAATATATATATTTTCTCATTTCCAATTTGTATATTTATATACTGAGTCCCGCGCATGCCATAAATACGAGTTTAATTTTCTGGGCTTTGGTCTTTCATCGATGGCCTGAATTAATTTCAAATAATGTCAACATCTTCATTCTTTTGCCCAGAATTTGGTGCGGCTACGGCCAAGCCAATTTACCGCCTTGGGATTAAAGTAAGTGTATTTTAGCATGACTATGACAATAATTGATACATGTTTTGCCAACATCACCGAGTGGATCGTGTACTAAATTGTAGAACTATAGAACCAACAGTTTGGTTGTCAAAATATGATTAGAGTTGCTTTAAAGTTAAATACCACGAAATCTATGCTACTGCCACGAAAACTCGGCGAAGAGACGTGCTAAAACAAATAATAAATAGATTGAAAAATTGTCAGTCACTGAAATGATTATATATCATCATATTAAAATAAAATACAACGATTTCTTATCCGGAAACAATACTTTCTATACAATCAATAGACTAAAGGGTTCCTTCGCCACTCAATGAGATCGAAGTCAATTACAATTAAAATAGTTTATCAATAGTGCGGGATTTCGTCACATAAAATGACATTGACAGAATAAATATGGTACAGAATATTTATTTTGGTTTGCTTTGGTGCTTTACGGCAAAGCAACACAAGTAGGTTATTTAGTGCCTTGCCCAAGGACACACCACAGTAGCTAACCCAGACTGTCTGATGGTAGGATTCGAACCCGAGCCCTTTCGATCGTGAGTCCCGCACGCTAACCACTGAGCCACCGCGGCTCCGCTACAGAATATAATATTAATTGGAAATGTTTGTTCAAAATTCTCTTTAACGTTCCAGGAGTCGCATTTTCATATGCAAAGAATTGCATTCTGAGATGTGTTAATAGATCGCATCTATGTTTTCAGGTTAATATTTTTTTTTTTCATGAACTGTACTGAAAGATACATTCCACGTTAAGGACAAAGCTATTTTCTTTCACATTTGCGATTTAAAAACAGTTATTATATGTGGATAATGTCCTGATAGATACAACATTGTTCTTTACTTATTTTTGGATGAAAAGAGAGTACAGGACCCACTAAGTCTGTTTCATCATGATTTGATCATTGAGGCAATCATTCACTGTGTGAGAAATAACTGACATTGCGCGTTAATTTGATATTAGTTTCTCAAACGAAGATTAATGTGATTATATTGACCTATGGACCTGTGATTTGGTATTATATGGGCCTCTGATTTGTTATGATATGGGCCTGTAATTTTTATGATATGGGCCTGTGATTTGTTATGATATGGGCCTGTAATTTTTATGATATGGGCCTGTGATTTGGTATGATATGGGAATGTAATTTTTATGATATGGGCCTCTGATTTGTTATGATATGGGCCTGTAATTTGTATGATATGGGCCTGTGATTTGGTATGATATGGGCCTGTGATTTGTTATGATATGGGCCTGTGATTTGTTATGATATAGGTCTGTAATTTGGTATGATATGGGCCTGTAATTTGGTATGACATTGGCCTGGGATATGTATGATATAGGCCTGTGATTTGTATGATATGGGCCTGTGATATAGTATGGGAAATAAAGTTCCTACCTTTCATGAATTACCAGCTAAGAAAAGATAAATTATAAGTATGTCTTGGATGGAAATTTACTGGAAATATTTGTACTTGCATTACGATGTGTCTTACTGCTACCATTTACAATAACTTAACAACTTCATCGTTGCAAACACGGACTCTCTACGGTTTCACTATATCCATTTCAATTCGATATTTTTATATATTGAAGGATAAGAAAATACATAAATTAACATTACTCCTTCTAAATACATGCAAATTTTTGGGGGTCTTTCTTTTTTTTAAATAAAGAATTCATGAAAATTCTTGACAAAAATGACAGTGCAAAAGCAACTTCAAACGTGCTTTCCGTTTAAAAATGACAATAGTTGACTCAGTATTGTTAACAAAAATATTTGGCCATAACTTTTGCGTTAAAAAATGTTACATTAATTTTGCATATTAATTTTAATTTCCGAACTCGAGATCATATTGCATGTAAGTGTTTCATGAAAAGCACAAATTTCTGCATTTACATCCGTTATACAGCGATCATCAAATGTTCAGTTAATTCTAGCTAATATTGTACCAACTTGATCTTCAGAAATCCCCAAATATCCAAATAAAGTCGCGTTATGCTTCGTTAGGAAGGCTTTACAATATCACGATTATCATTTTGCTCTACTTTGTGTCACTGCTGTTGATATTAATCCAATACAAAAAATGAGACAAGAAATAATGACAATCTTTTTATCTAGAGACATGCGGATGAAAACATGTGATACAGCATCGTGCAATTCGAGGAAATAAAAAGAATATTACTAGTAAAAGTCCTATTTACAGTCAATTCGATTTTTAAAACAATACCAATCAAATCAAACTGCATTGCATTGACTTGTTTTCAAATTTAATTTAATAATTTTAATTTAATAAAGTTTTAGGAGAAAGCCTAATGTATGACTCAAATAAAATGTACATCATTTATTTTGTAATTTATCACCTCTAGAAATGTCACAAAGCAAAATAGTTAATTATCCTTGTCTCGAATGCGGGAGCTCTGCAGTCGCTTACCTGGTTCCCGAATCATCCAAGTGGTAAATCAACAGACATATCACACGGAACAGCTGCGGGCGCTTCAGTCAGGTTGACCACTAGCAGTCAGCTGGCTTTAAATAGTAAATTGTACGTAATAAAGACCAATAAACAGCGTGGGATATGGAATGGAACTTATCAGTATTTTAATATATATTTAGTAAATTGTACGTAGTGAAGGTCAGAGGTCAGTCGATCAAACGTGCAATTACAGTTGATATCCTTATTTACAAGACCGACCAACGACTTTCATCTATACAACCACACGCAGTCTACATTCTCATATATAATTTGTCGTGTCATTTTTACCAGTGTGCACAGCTGCAGATTTTCATGCTATTTCTTGTGACAAAAATAGCTAGTATTATTTGGAAAAGCTTAACTGGGTAAGATGGACACTGGCCTGAAACTTAACTTGTAAGAAGGATGAAATTTTAGGGACAAGTAAGTCTACAGTTTTAGGGACAAGTAAGTCTACAGTTTTAGTGATACCACTTGTTTTTCTGAACTGTTCAGACACCAAATTATATGTCAGTAGCCTGTACGTATTTGTAAGAATGGATCTTTATTTGAGTTTTGCCGATTGGCCATCAGCAAGTATACATTTAAGTTTCTTACAGAACTTGATGGTTGCACGTATGATGCATACAGTAAAACAAATCTATCGCATGTACAAACATTGAATCAATACAAGAGATATATACTTACATAAAGATACACACATGTACACACATATTTATATATGAATATATCCACTCATACATCATATATGCATATACATATACCCATCCATACACATGCATAAATACACATACGTTGATATATATATATATATATATATATATATATATATACGTGTGTGTGTTGATACAACATAAGCATACTACACGTGCTAATGTGTGACATATGCAATTCAATTGAATACGTTTGTTCAAGCGCGTGCTAAAATACAAGCTCTTTTGGGAGAAGACACAAAAAGTGTCATCAAGATATAAGCAGTACTAAAAATTCTTTTCTTAGTAGTATCATAAGAACATTATATATGAAACATGAGAGATAGCGATACATGCATGAAACAGCGAAATGGAGATGAGATTAAAGTAACAGCGACCGTGAGAATAATAATAATAATAATAATAATAATAATAATAATAATAATAGTAATACTCGTGTAATTTTAAGTCATTTTAAGAAGAGTAATCATATTGTTGCATCCAGTTAGTGTTCTATGGATACAATTTAAAACATTTTTATAACCTCGGCAGATTACGTGGAATTTAGTAATTTAATAAATTTCAATATGCCCGTGCCTTTCGAAAACTAAGAGTTTATATACTTCTTTCTTAGCGGCAAATAATATTGGCATTCTAATGCAAAGTAACACTCATCCTACAGCACGTTGCAAAAAATACAAGTCATTTGTAACAAAAGACCGTGAGGATATTTCCCACTAGAAGAGCAATATTCGTCATGCATAAAAGTATGAATCCGCAATCGTGAATATAAATATAATCAATGTAATCAATATAATCAATATAATTGTCATTGATATTTTATTTCCTTTTCTCTTTAGTCAAAATTCTGTTCCTTTTTTTTCTTTTTTTTTCTGTAAAATATCTTCAAGTTGCTGTGTTATGATGTATTCTTAATTTTATTGAAAAGCATATGTCTTTCGGGTTTAACTGATAATACAAATTTCAAAATAATTTCCTGCTTAGAAAATTTGAGTCACATGAGGTCAGCTTTCAAATGTTAATGTTTGAGATTCTATACAAGTTTTCACAGATTTCTAATAAGGACAAATTCACTGCAAAATTTCAACAAGTTTCTCACTCCCCTATAATTCTTACAATTTATTAAGCGATGAGTTATAGAATTTATGACAAAATTAAATCCTTTAGAATTTGACGGAATTATTTGGCCTCTAAATTAAAAATAAAATATTTTGTTCATAATCGTCACCAGGATTAATTCATCTTCTGTCTGTTTGTAATGTGCACTTCTCCATACAAAACATTTATTACTGATCACAAATAAAAGACTACGAAGCACAGGAACAGCACTAGAAGAGACATAAACAGGACAAATGCACATTGCCAGTGGACATTATTATGGGTCAGTAATTATTTATAATACCATTAGTGATCTGAAACCAATCGGGGAAATAAAGATGTGATCCGACAATTTCCTTCCGGATATTGGAAAAGCTAGTTTCCCGACTATTTCAAAGCAATTAGGATCAGTCAAAATGTATTGTAGGATCAGTCCAAATATACTGTAATTACCGTGAAATGTTCTGCTTCTTTTGAGTGCTGCTGATTGATTTACCGGAACTAAATAATCATTTATTTTTTAAATGACAAACTATGGAGACCAGTAATTAATGTTATTTGTACGTAATTCTTCTGTGCTGAAGCTAATAAATGAAATGTAAAGACACGTTCCTGTGCCGCGGGTTTATACAGAACTTGATTCTTGTGTTATCTTAAGATCGTTTTATATGTGACTATGCTGAAGAGCCTTATCTTTTTGTTTCCAGACATTTTAAAAATGTAATACGTACGCTTTCACATTTTTCAAACCGCTGTTTTATACTTTATCCGCACAGTAATACATAGTTATGTTTTAAAAAAGCACAACCATATTGGTTTCAAGTAAGGTAAATCCAAATTGGAACTAATAAACAGAATTTTAAAAATCTCACAATAGATGATAATATTCAGACACAGGTACGCTTTTTCCTTTAGATGAAAAGGTATTAACTTTAAACAATCAGTTCTAATTACTATATTCCTCGTACGTTTGATTTTTAATATAATTACACCCAACAAAATGTTATCTTTTTTTTATATAAAACTTGCTATTTTTATTAACGGCACATATATTGATTATTTGAGTTGGGATCGCTTAGGCAGTATTTAAAGTTTTAATCCTTCTCATGAAGTAAAACTACAACAATGGTTGTGATTAAGTGTCTGTTGCAGAGTTGCAAAAGCACCCAAAAATAAAAGAAATAGAAACAAAACTGACCGGTAGTCCTACATAAGCAATGACATTTGAATGACACCTTTCATCCCGTGCACATTTTGCTTGATACCCAAGTTAACTTAAAAAGTTTGTAATTGCTTGTATGAGTGAATCTGTCCAGTTCTGTATGATATGTAAGTTCACTTTTCCATTTGTCCATATTACATACACCTGCATATCTGAAGAAATGTATACTGGTAAAATCTGCGACAGGTACCGATGGAGTGAAAATAAGAACAACGAATTATTAATTAATTCAAAAGTGAACATTCTGATTTTCGATCTAATTTTAATTATTCTTTATCTCGTGAGATCAATGAAGCTGGACAATGTATCATTGCTATGTACCACAAATTATATAATTGTTATGTACAACAAGTTGAATCATTGCTATGCAACACAAGTTGTATCTTTGTGTGCCGCAAGCTGTATCATTGCTATGTACCACAAGTTGTAGCGTTTCTATGTATCACAAGTCAGTCCGTTGTAATAGTATGGCAAAGATAGGAAAGCACAGTATATTTGGTGTGATCTCTTAAAAATGAAAAACATATAAAATAAATAGAAAAATGTTTTCTCTACGGAAATTTAGATTTGTCAGTTCTACTGAAATTTAGACGGATTATAAAATGTGTAAAAATAGGTTTGAAAATGTCATTTGCCTGAAAAAAAGAGAATTATAAGCGTAAAAAGAAAACAATAATTAAATGAATCTAGGTCAGATGTTTCAAAGTTTTGTAAGCTAATTAAAGAAACAAGTGCACTCAAGGCACGCAGTAACTGCACGATATCATGTATTCAATGGCATAAATACATCAAATCGTTGCTTATCATAATGATTCAGAAACTAATCACAATTTTGATTATATGATTTAAACTCCATGTGGTATTTTTTTAAGTCCTATTTCTGAAGCTGAAATTCTCAAAAGTATCCGAAATCTCAAAAGTATCCGAAATCTCAAATCATGTAAGAAAGGGTGGGCCGTGCGAAATAGTATCCGAAATGATAAAAACGCACGACCTCAGACATAAGCCCTTATTTAGTCAGATCTATTTGATACCGGGCTCTGCTCTAAACAATCAGGCGAAAACATTATCTGGGCATTACACAAAAAAAGACTCTTGAGATGACCTTAACAATTATAGACGTATCTCTCTCACTGATATTTTGAATACAAAAATTACGAGTATTTTAAACCAATGCCTCATTCAGTGATTAGAAGCTAATAACAAAACCGAATAAGCTCGGTCGGGATACCGCAAAGGTTTTCAAGCAATGGTTCAGAAATATCTGAGCTTTTATTGTTTGTTCATAAACTTATCCAAGGCTTTTGGCTCGATCAATCATGTAAAATTACTGAATCGCTTAATTAACAAAGGTATCGGTGAAAAATTGTTTAAAGTTAAAATCTCGATGCAAAAGAATTTACGTTCATGTGTGCAGATGAAATGGCAATATAGTGAATACTTCACCTATACTATTGGTACCATTCAAGGTTGCTTAGTAAGTCCTCTTCTGTTCTATCTATTCATAAATGATTTGGTATCAGACTTCGGACACAAATGCCCAAATGGTATCGTTGCCACACAAGAAATATCTGATATTGTTGCTCTGCTGTATGCTGATGACGTTGCAAAATGGTGCCGATACAGTCGGTTCTTTACCAATACAGATTAATATCGTCGATACATTCTCTGAAAGTAGTGGAATGTGTGTTAATTTAAATAAAATTAAAATTATTATATTCACAAATGGTGGATTTTTGAGGAATAACGAAAAGTGGTATTATAAGGGTAAACAAATCCAAACCGTATCTGGCTATAAATACATGGGATTATTCTTCACTCCTAAACTTATTTGGACAAAAGCAACGCAAGAACTCACAATTCACGCAAATAAGTCTCTACACATATTCATTATTGTTTCAAAATAAGTTAAGCAAATTTTCTTTGACAGAAGCTTTCCAACTAGTTGATTCAATAATCACACCCGTATTAACTTATGCTACTGAAATTTGGTTTCTCGAATATTCATATACAATTTAAAAGGTACATGACATGTTTTGTACTAGATTTCTGAACCTACTGAGACAAATACACTCCCTCGTACCATATGGAAGATTACCTCTGTGTTTTAAATATTAGTGTAAATGTATCAAGTACTTGAATAGGTTGCTCAGAATGGATAATAGTCCATATCCAAGGCAATGCTATATTAGTGTAAATGTATCAAGTACTTGAATTGGTTGCTCAGAATGGATAATAGTCCATATCCAAGGCAATGCTATATTAGTGTAAATGTATCAAGTACTTGAATAGGTTGCTCAGAATGGATAATAGTCCATATCCAAGGCAATGCTATATGATGCTAATAAGGCTGGATTAGTCAGGTGAAGTCACTTGGGTTACGAAAGTTAAAGATATACATATAAGACATAGATTATAGTTACGTTTGGTACACACAGGCTGTAGGAAATGAAAAGAAAGTAGTTTTACTGAAATCCAGACAACGTCCTAAAGACAATTTAATTCAGGATTGAAATGCAGCTGTAAACAATCATACAAAACGTATCACTATAGTACAGTTAGGATACCTTTTCTGGTCAAATTTATATAACCATTGATTTACCTACCCATCTATTAAATGCAATAGCTAAACACCAATGTGCCACTCATAATTTAGCTATAGAGAAAGGACGGAATAATGGCATCCCTCACAAACAACATATATGTATGTTACGTGACAAAAGTCAAACAGAAGAGGAATAGCATTGCGTTTTACAATGCGGATTTTATACAGATCATTGAAACAGATTCAACACAGGAATTTCTTTAGCAAGAAATACCCGTGTAAGGCAGTCTTTTATTCTTTGATAAAGTCTATAAATCCAGTCGTAATATCTCAACTTGTACAAATATGTCTTTTCAGTATTCCACAGGAGTCTAAGAATCCAGTCGTAATATCTCAACTTACACAATGTCTTGTCAGCATTCATTAGAAGTCTAAGAATCCATTCGTAATATCTCAGCTTACACAATGTCTTTACAGCATTCCATAGAAGAAAGCATGTAGATGTATAACTAGATTATTACAGCATTTCATAGGGGTCTAAGAATCCAGTCGTAATATCTCAACTTGTACAATATCTTTACAGCATTTCATAGGAGTCTTTTCAGTATTCCATAGGAGTCTAAGAATTCAGTCGTAATATCTCAACTTACACAATGTCTTTACAGTAATATCTCAACTTGTACAATATGTCTTGTCGGTATTCCTTAGAAGTCTAAGAATCCATTCGTAATATCTCAACTTACACAATGTCTTTACAGCAATCCATATGAGTCTAAGAATCCAGTAGTAATATCTCAACTTACACAATATCTTTACAGCATTTCATAGGAGTCTAAGAATCCAGTCGTAATATCTCAGCTTACACAATATCTTTAAAGCATTTCATAGGAGTATAAGAATTCAGTCGTAATATCTCAACTTGTACAATATGTCTTTTCAGCATTCCTTAGAAGTCTAAGAATCCAGTCGTAATATCTCAACTTACACAGTGTCTATACAGCATTCCATAGAAGAAAGCATGTAGATGTATAACTTGATTATTAACATAATTAAAAATAAATACATGTATTAATTTTTCACTCCATGTTTCTTCCATTCATATGTAATATGACAGCTATCTGACGTTATTGCCATTTGATCTTACAACATATTTCTACTGTGGTTGCTTGATATTTTGTTATTCTTTTTTCAGTGTTAATTGTATTTTAATATAGCGCTTTACATAATTGAAATAGTGTTATGAAACTGTTGTATTATGGACCGATGGCCTACATTACCAATCTACTATTGTCAGTAGTAAGGTGGGGGTAACTGGGGAAAAATGGGGCACTCTGGGGAATCTATGGACGTTTAACATGGAGGGGGCACTCTGGGGAAAAAAGTTTTCCCTAGAGAGGCCCTATGGACGTTTAACATGGAGGGGGCACTCTGGGGAAAAAAGTGACAAAGTTTATAGGGCAATGGGATTTTAACATGGCGGAGGTCTCTATAGGGACAACGGGAGTTTTTAACGTGGCGGGAGTGTGGGAGGGAGGGAATAGAATTAATCTTTCTTGAAAAAGGGTGGTCCTCATAAGGACCGTTGGTTTTTTTGTTTGTGTTAAAGTTCATTTAGAGGAGGTGTGGGCACCTCCCTGGCTTTGCCCTGCATGCAGGGCAGCTCCCCCTCCATGTAGCTCCACTCATGCCTCTTTTGTTTGAGTTTAGGATAAAGGGAGGATGGTCCGCTTCAGGATTCCAATTTTCTTTATTGGAATCCTCCATCATCCAGTGTGGTTTGATGGGGATATTCTTTTCTTTCTCCTCCTTCTCCCTCTCCTCCTTCTCCTTCTTCTCTAGATCTTGGAGGAGGTGCCACGCCACCTCTAAATGAACTTTAACTTGTCTCACTATTTCTATGTTGTTCATTCTCTTGAATAAAACTAGATAGCTTAACCGGTGAAGACGTTGTTTTAATATACTAGAAGTGCGGACGTGAAGGAAAACATCCCTTACACCTAAAAAACAAAAAAAACATCACCCCACTACCCCGCGTCTGACGTCATTCTTTCTACGTCATTCTTGGCTTCGCGGAGTTTACACTCCATAACCCCTGACTCTAAAAAAGCGCGGACCTAAAAGAAACTACTTTTGATAAAAATGAAACACACACCATACAATCCATATTTTTTTTATAAACCAAACACACACACCACAAACATACAATCCATTTTTTTTATATTTTTTTATATCAAACACACACCACAAACACACTATCTATTTTTTTTTACATTTTTATTTTTTTTTATCAAACACACCACAAACATACAATCCATTTTTTTTTTTTTTTTTTTATCAAACACACACCACAAACACACTATCTATTTTTTTACTTTATAATTTTTTTTATATCAAACACAAACTTACACACACCACAAACATACAAGGGGAAAAGGGTTTTTTTGTTGGGTGGGCTATCACAAACAAACAAACAAACATACAAACATATAAAACACACACACCTATAGATATTGGCAATATTTGAGAGTAGTAATCTTTTCAAGAGATTGGGTGGCCCTTAGAAGGACCGTTGGGTTTAAGAAGTTATGTTTTTTTTAACTTCTTAGGGTGGATGTAGCCGTGGCAGTAGCTCCAGCAGGTCGGCCACGTTTAGCGATAGGTCTTACCGCTTTCAGACAGGCAGGTCTCTTTCGGGTGAAAGAGAAAGCAAATTCCTTGCAGTCAATCTTGCAATGGACTTCGCCGTCAAATAGTTTGCTGGACTGCTGCTGCTGCATAAGTTGTTGTTGCTGCTGCTGTTGCTGTTGTTGTCTTTGTTGCTGCTGCTGCTGTAGTCGTTGTGCTGCCTCCCATTCTGTTCTTTCTCTAAGTATTTCTTCTCTCAGGACCTCTTCTACTAGGTCATGAGCCATTTGAATGAACGTCATCGTCTTTCTCTCTGGGTTGGTCTCCATCAAATGATTCTTCACCCTCATTATGTTCACCATAGCTTCATTCAGCTTTGTAATCTTGGTGGCAGCCATCTTCTTTTCTTCTTGGAACTGTTGAGATCTTGACGAGTCAACGAGAATGACTACACTGGCCAGTGTACCGCCTTATATGCTTAACGCGCGGACGCGATGGAAAACATGGTAAGGTTTTTTTTTCTTTTTCAGATCGACAGGGAGATCATAGATAGAGGAAAAAAGGTTTAACTTTTTTTAGATCGATAGAAAGAGAGAGAGAAAGAACATATTCATTATTTTCAAATTCAAGAAAAAAACCACACAACACCATTTTTTTTCAACAATTAACATTTTTTTATTCAATAAGAACTATTCTAACATTAAAAAAACTAACCATTCAACCAGAAATTTTTAAACAGGAACATATTTACAAGGTTGACAACGTTGGGAAGGTAAAGTAAATGTCAAACTTTCTACATCGACATCATTTTGATGTACACTACGATTGTGAGCTAAAGACAAGAGATAACCATAACGTTGACAAAACCATTGTTGTACTTTAGCATCGTTTCGAACATAGTCACTATCAAAATAAGTCAGTAAATGTTCTAAGGAATATCCAAGACTGCGTTGATGAAGATAATGAACACAATATTGTCCACACATCATAGAATCAGATCCTTGTAGTCTCACATTATTGAATCGAGTCGAGACGGCATTTCTTCTCATAAACTCGATGATGTCTTTTTCCAAAGGAGGTAATCCGTAAGAATCAAAATATTCCACACCAATGTGATCGTTGGGAAAGTACACGGCAATCCAATGGGTTCCTGGTAGATCACTGTCGTCAGTATTGATGACATAAGCATGAACGTTTTTTGGTTTACGATGAGGTAGTTCATCTTTAGCACATACCACAGGATTCCAAGAAGAAGTATAGGAACTGCGATTCAATAAGTAATGAAGTTCCCTGGTATCCATTTTTTTAATTTTTTTTCTTCAACAATGGAAATATTGAGTCACCAATGCACACCTGACTTTAAACTTGAATGAATCTGTCAAGTAATTCCAGGAATATTCACGTCGGATAGTTTCTGCACTCTGTACAATGAGTCCTTCGATCCGTTTGATCTCCAGAGAAGTAAGTGGAGAAAAAGAAGAAGTCTGCAAGACTTTATACCATTGTTTCAACACGTGTTCATCTGAGAGTTGTGACCAGGCCGTTTCCAAATATTCATCCAATTGTTCTTCTCCTGTCATCATCATACATTTGTCGTGTTGTATCTGACTGGGATGATCGGTTTGACATCCATAACATTGTTCTTTAATCAGACTGTTAATGATTGGACTCAATTCCTGAGCATAACAGGTCACTAACTGTTTTTCGTGTTCTGGCCATCGACAAACCATAAATCCAGTAAACACAGGAACTGAATGGTTTTCTTCTTCTTCTTCTTCTATTCGAGGTACTGAATGAATGACTTCGTCATTGTCATCATCCTTTGTGGTAGTTGGTGACTGTTGATTCACTTCACAAAATCCCTCATCTATCTCCATCGGTTCTACGTTCTGCATCTTTTTTCTTCTAATAGTCTAGAATTACTTCTCTCAAACTGTTGATCTCTAGAGTATTATCAAATTCTGCAAACAAGACGACGTTCACTGTCTCAGGTAGAGGATTTGTAAACTGAAGTTCCACTCGAAGGGGGCCTGATTTTATAGGGTGGAAATGTCCTTCATCGCTGCCTTGGTCCGGAGTGAAATCAAATCCCCACAAGGCATACCCTCCTGCATAATCATCGTACGAAATGCCGTGGCTGGTGTTGGTGCATAACTGTCCTGTGGCTTCATACAGGGTCAAGTAAGATCGTAAGTAATTTTTTGCGTTGACGCTAAAGTCAGGTTCAAAAGGTCTGGTACACATGGTCTTGCCATCTCGACTGACTTCTATCTTGGAGACGTTGAAGTGCTGAAACTGGAACGGATTCTGATCGTGGACTCCGTTGAAGGCTGAATTTCTGACCATACCAATGATCAATCGTTTGGGGAGCTGCCCTTGGAAGATGTGATCTTCGACTATGGATCGGAGTCCAGCGGCCACAGTAAAGGTTTTCACTTCCACACGTCTAAGAGCATACTTAGCAGTGGTTCTGCTCAAGGTTTGACTGATGCCGTTGGCCACTTTTGATAAGACTTCTACACGTCGCACATAAAGTTTGGCTTCTTGGATGACAGTTTTCCACTCGTTAGCATTAGCCATCAAATGGAAAGCGGCACTACTGCGATTTAGTCTCAGACGTACATCTACTCCGTTCAACAAATACTTGTCTTGCAACCACATGTCCAAATGCAAACGATCCATCAATTCTAAACTGTGCCCTCTGATTTTCTTTCGACGGTCGTTAAATCCCACATTGTGTGGGTCTGCTGGAGTTATATCTCTAACAAGATGACCACTACCATCAACAACAGCAGCAACCCTCGCCGGTACTGACACCTCTGTGTCGTTGAAGGTATTCTCTCCTGCGGTGTCAGGTTTCCAGACCACTGAAGCATCCAGATGAGTGTTCTTGGCTTCTTTTCCATACGTCAAGAGATTTTCCAAGTAAGCACGGTAAGGGTAAGTATCCAAACTGCTGCTGACCAGTTTGTTATTCAAGTACAAATCTATTCCACTGAACAAGGAATGCATGAAATTATTGACTGGAGCGACTCTGGAATTGCCATCAGGAAGGCTGCTGTCCGCCGTTTTGATCACTTTGAGTTTCAGGAACAAGTAGCTGTCATTCAGATCGATGTAATCTTCGGTTTGTCCTTTGATTTCAAATTCGATAGGAGCTGAATTCGACAAAGACGATACAGGATGAAATTCCACCCATTGGGATTCTTGCATCGTCATCATGGTGGGAGGCATGGTAAACTAATCTAGTTGTGACTTGGTACATTCGCAAGAATCTCGGTGCATCATTTTCACAGTTAATAATCAAACACGTCTAATTCTCTACCAGTTCTTCTTCTTTTCCTATTCTTTTTGGAACTACTACCGTGTGTTCTTTTATGAACTTTGAAAGGATTTCGATGTCGTCGTCGTCTCTTTCTACCTTGTCCTTGCTGCTGTGAAGTAATGCCAGAGCCTGAAGCGTGAAGCGTATTTATAGGATTTTCTCGGAGACCTAAAAGATCTTTACCAGTGGTCATCAACACATTTTTGCCTGCTCTCATAAAAGCTTCTTTAGGATTTTGTTTGTCGATGAGGACGTTTTGCAAAAATTCTTTTCCTTGTGTCAAAGCGGCATCTTTTAAGGCATGAAATCCTCGAGTTACCATTGGTTTCAAAATAGGAGCTACCGTCCGAAAAGCCGATCTTAACATATCTCCTAAACCATGTCCTCGTTGTCGAGCCACTCCTCGCTACACTGGATACATTTTTTGGGAGGTTAGTTACAAGGCGTTAGAGAACTTTTTTTCGAAAATGTAGTTTCACCGTGACTTTTCCTTTGTCAATGAATGGCACACTTTGTCCCAAATCTCCTTTTATACTAATGTGGACACTGTCAAAATACGATTTACTGACTGGAAGATAATGAGGATGTACAAATTCACGGTGAACGTGAAACGTGTTTCCACCTTCTTCGTACGCACCAGCAGCAGTATCCACTTTGAAAGGAATGACTCTCAGTAAGGGAGCAGCTGTGTGGCCCACCACGTTGTACTCTACCACATCGGAGTACACAAACATTAAATTCAGTCCCACGTTCAATTCGATAGGGGTGCGAAAACCATCTCCGAATTCTACGTTGCTTGCGACTTTTTTATTAGTATACTTTTTATTTCCACCCAAAATAGCATACAACCCAGGAGAAAATTCAATGGTCATGAATTTTCTGTCCTGCTCGGGTAAGTTTTTGTCTTTTTTGTCGTCAATGAGTTCCCCCTTCTCTTTAAAAAATTGCAAGATGAAACGGCGTGCCACATCATGGTAAGCGATTCGTACCCCTTTTTGGTTTTTTTCCAAGGCTTTGGCAAATTGGGCTTCGAAGACGGCTTGAATCGTCTCCACCAAATGTTTAGCACTAAAATAATACCCCTTAGGAATTCTCATGGTATGGCTCGCAAAGGGAGGAGTCATCTTCGTGAATACCTTTCTGGAATGCTCAAGGCCAGGTTGAATTTTCTCCAACTCATCATGCACTCCCTTGTTCAAGATTTCCACGATGAAAGTGTTTTGACCATCGTCGATGTTCATGATTTGCGTAGGATGAATGATTTCTACCAAAGCCACTTCCCAATGAGTATCGTGATCCAATTGGATGGATTGAGGTAATTTGGCCGTGAAACAACATAAGGTGTTGTTGGGAAACACATCCATGGAACTGTCACTAGGTAACGTTAAATAAAATTGGTCATTCATAGTTCCAAAGTGGTTCTGGTGTCCGAAGAGTCACTCAAGTGGACAGAAGAAGAATGATGTTCAAAAGGTTCCAAAAGAGGATTGGTATTTTGGTGGTGGTGACTGGAAGAAGAAGAAGGTGGACTGGCGTTGTTGTGGTGACTGTTGTCGGTCGTTGTCGTAAATTTCAAAGAGGGACTGGGTAAAAGATAACCTATGCAACTGCTCAGTAAAATGGTCCACAATTGTTTGTCTCCTTGTTGTAAACTCAAATTAGCAATAGCTGCTCCGATGACACAATACACTACAAAGATTTGGCAGAAAAAGACGATTTGATTTTTAGGCACATGTTCTCCACACCACACCCAAAGTGGTTGTTTTTGTAATTCTTGAAGAGAAGAACTCTGTGAAGGAGTCGTTGAAGTCGTCTGGGTGGCTACTGTGTTGAATGGCATGTTGTGAGTTTACTTCTTTTTCTTTTTATAGTCGACGACTTGAGAAGCCGCAATCCAAGAATCAAAACTAGGTGGATATCTTTTCCAACGTACTTTGACTTCTTCTACTCGACGTTTACCAACTTTGCGTGTTCTTTGTTCGAGAATGCTTTCGATGTCGTACAAGGTGTCTTCTTTTTTTAGTCACTCGTTGTAACTCAGGCAAGTAAAATGTTCCTTTGAGTACTTCACCGTGCATGTCTTCCAATTTATAGACGGGAGGATCACGTCCACGGACGGGGGTAGTGATACGAAACAATTCGGTAGTCCAGTTAGGTAAATAACCTTTGTCAAAAGTACGTTTGGTTTTTCCGATGCGAACCCAATCTCCCGTCTTTAACTCCAACAAGGGTGTCTTATTCTTTTTCTTTTTTTTTGGTCTGGGGTAAACCAAATAATTTATCAAACACAGACACTTCGTTTTCAGGGCTGACCTCTTCGGGGGCACATCCGATGCTACGATGGTACGATTGATTGTACGCTTTGACCAAACGAGGTAACACGTCGATGTACTTGAGAGTATGTTGATGTGTAAAATATTTCCACATGCGTTCTTTCAAAGTTCTTTGAAAACGTTCCACGATACTGGCTTTGGTTTCAGGATTTTCGGTAGTAAAAAAATGAATTTGTCTTTGTTTCAATTCTTTTTGAAAAGCTTGGTTTAGAAATTCGGTGCCTTTGTCAGTTTGCCATCGTAAAGGTTGGCGTCCACTTTGTTTCAAGACCAATTTTAAGGCTCGTACCAATTCGGTACTGCTTTTAGAAGTCAAAGGCACGACCCAAGCAAATTTGGAAAACACGTCGATGACACAAAACAAATATTTGTGACCACGATTGTAAGTGGCTAAACGAGAGACGTCAGCT
Source organism: Margaritifera margaritifera (assembly GCA_029931535.1). NCBI lineage: Eukaryota > Metazoa > Mollusca > Bivalvia > Unionida > Margaritiferidae > Margaritifera > Margaritifera margaritifera. The sequence goes on from JAQPZY010001491.1 coordinate 1,616,777, forward strand.
AAATCGGCTTGCCATTGATGATCGATCCCTTCCACTTGAGTGGTACTTCTAGAAAATTTACGTCGAATGGGTTTGTGTAACGTGTACGTTGATTGTTCTTGTAACCATCGTCGTACTTCGGGCAAACGTACACTTTTCAATTGACTTTTAGCAGCTCGATATAATTTTTGAACTCCTCCGTAACCAGCAGCATGGCCAGGATTGTAATAAATGGTGGCTAACAGTTTCTCCATGATGATGATTTCCTCAAGAATAAGTTAACCAAGTTCCAATACTCTTTTCTTCGTGAGGTATCTTTTTGGATTGTTTACGTGTCCGACGTGCTACTGGAGTAAAGGTAGTTTGAACAGGGGTCATCGGTTCTGTTTTGACTTCTTTCTTCACTTCTTTCTTTTTCTCTTCTGAGGGTAAAGGGGTAGACCTCTTCTTTTTCATCCAATCCAGTGTGGCTAACTTTTTTATTTTTTTAAGAGGTGGAGTTAGTAAAAACTCTTCTTCTTCTTCTTCTTCTTCTTCTTTGACGGTCATCCCTGTACCGGTGTCTGTTTTTTTAGCCACTTTAGGTTCGCTTTTCATGAGGGCCTTAAAATCTCTCAGAGTGGGTGAAGCTGTTTCGTCGACTGCTTTTTGGCGAAAGAGTTGTAGACGTTGTAAAAGTTGGCCGTACCGTTGCGATTTTTCTGTTTTGGACACATCGTTGCGTTCCATCATTGATTGTATTTCTTGTTGTAACTGAGACATTTCGTTGAGATTAGGATTGGGTGGTAAATGAGGTATCCGTTGTTCGTTCCAACGATGAAATTCCATCCATCGTTTGTAAGGTACTAAAGTCAGTTTTCGTCCTTCCATTTCATCCAAAGGTACCAAAAAGGTGTGGTCTTTTCAGAGAAGGGTGGTCCTTTTTATCTTCTTTTTTTGGGGGGTTATCGCATGACCCCTCCTAAAAGTGGTCCAGCAATCGTTCCTAACAAAGGAGCGGCTATTTTTAACAACGGACCTATCAACATAGGTAGAAATCCTCCTCGTTGCACCAACATTTTTTTCTTTTGTTGAAGAGGTATTTTCTTTTTTACCATTTGACGAAGAACGTTCCGATGTTTCCCTAATTTTTGTTTCTGTATCTTGGACAAAGGTACCGTTCCTTTCAACACGTTCAAACAACATTCACACACGGTATCGATGATTTCTTTAGGAGCTGTTTGAATGAGTTGTTTTCGCATGGGAGGATTGGATTTGGTTAGGACAGACAAGACATCCCAATGTTTAGCCAGACGAGGGGGAAGTCGTCCTTTTTTGGTTTTCTTCTTTTTTTGGTGTGCACGTTTGGGAGCCATCTTTAGAGGTGAGGAGGAAGTAAGTCTGAAGTCTTTGGTCTTTTACCCTTCTATTTTATACTGGAATACGTCTCCATTGATTGTCTGCACGACGTACCAACTTCACGGCAGGTCTCACTCGACGTTGAGGTGTTTTCAATGGACTAAATCGTCTCAATTCATCTTTGGATAAATCCACTAAACTTTGTAAGATGCCAGTTCTTTCTTGGACTTTGGTTTTAGGGGATGGTACTTTGTTGGTGGCTGCTGCCATGGCTAAATCAGCTGAAGTCGACGGTCCCGACGGGGTGACTTTAGAAATAGGTTTCCATTTTTGCATCAAATTAGGAAACACGGATCTTAAGTCTGGTTTGACAGGAATCATGGTAAAAGAGGGTAAAGAAGACAAAGAGGAAGAGGATGTGGACGCAAAAGGAGACCTCGTCATCATTGGGGACTGTGATGGTGGTGATGGTAAGGGTGGTGTTTTGCGGGTGTACGTTTGCGTCCTGGCTGCAGTACCTCTTTTACGTCGGGTGTTAGTGGTGGTGGTGGTAGGTGTGGTTTTCTTCTTCTTCTGGGCACGACTTTTCTTTTTCTGAGGGCTGCCTTTCTTTTTTTTCTTGGGGCTGGTTTTCTTCTTTGGACTTTTCTTCTTCTTTTTAGGTGTTGTTTTGGGTTTTTTGGTTTGGGTATCATTAGGATCCCATTTCAAAAGGGAACGAATCATGACCCCTCCTAAAGAACCACTTCCACCAGGAGTTAAAATGATTTGTTTTTTAGTCCGTGAATCGATTCTAGGATCAGCCAGTTGTGACAATGCCGATTTATGTCTTTGAAAAAAACGTTGAGTTTGATGAGGGATGTGAATGATGCCTTGCAGTAATTGACGTGCTGTCAAAGTAAACCATCGTAACACTTCTTTAAGACTCGCTTCTAACAAATGAGCACGGACTTGTGCATTTTTTTCACGACTGATGCCATACAAGGCACGAATCAATTTAGCCGAAGGATGAGATTGAAAGGAAGTCATCTTCTCTCAAAAAGAGTGTGAGACTGAAATGACGTAGTAGGTTGTTTTTATAGTTTTTTTAAAAATGGGCTGAAGGGGACGTGTAAATGACAGGACCCCCTTCTTCACCCCAAGGGTGAAACAATTGGGCACGAAATCTCAAATAGTCAGGAGTGGTCGGTTTTAAGTCGATGAGTAAATACTCGTGAGGGGTTTGAGTGGCATCGTCGTACGCATAATTGAGCCAAGGAGCCAGTAACTGTTTGGCTAACACTTGTACTTGAGATTTGTCTCTGGGGCTTTTAAACAAGACCACGTAATGAGCATTCAAACTAATGGTTCGATGGGCTTTACTTTGTTGAAATAAATTTTGTGTAATGTAGACAATACTAGCATTACGATGGTGTCCTTTTCGTGTAAACCAAAGTTTAATTTCTTCTTCGTCTTCTCCTAACATGTCATCAAAAATAACTAAATGAGTTTGACACACGTCAGACACGATTCCATCGTCTTCGTGAGGAATACCATCCACAAATGAAATGGTTTCTCCTTGACTTTCTTTCAATAACGTGTAAGACGGTTGCCACTCTTTGTAACACCACACGATACGTTGAGGTGGACGATCAAACAAATCAGCTTTGTGTTCGATCAAACGTTTGACAAATTCGGTTTTCCCTGAACCACTTGGTCCAGCAATCAACATGTTAAATGGATGGCGCAGATACAAAGCATTCCAACTTTGACGATCTAACTTTTCGTCAATCACTTTGACCACAGAAGAGGAGGAGGCAGAAGAGGAGGATGTAGCCATGACTGAAGGAAGTAGAAGAGGTAGAAGAGGCAGAAGATGATGTAGCCATGATTGAGGTAAGAAGATTTTTGAGATGAAGACAAAAGACCCAAGGCATTTTATACATTTTCATACACGTTTATTTTTTTTAAAAAAACAAAAAAAAAAAACAACCAACACAACAAAAACATATTTTACAAGTCATTAACATAACGAGTGATAAAATAGCAAAGTAAAATCATCGGGTACACAATTAAGGCTCCTACTGAAACAATCAAACTGTCATATAAACACGTCAATGTACAACAATAGTTTCGTGTCCTAGTCATGAAAGACACTGTGTTTTGGGGTGGTGGTAGTATTCTTCTGGTCGTCTTTTGTTTTTTTGAATCCTCTGACGGCAGCGGTGGTGGTAAAGAAGGGTTGTTGTGTTCCTTAAGAGGTATTGGAACCACAGTGGTGGTGGTGGTGTCAGGTACTTCTTCTTCTTCTTTTAGGGTTTCCCATCGAGGTTCCCATTTTTTCACTTTTTGACCCTTATGGACAAGTGGCCAAATCTTTGGCAAACTGAGCCACTTCTTGTAACCAATATTGGAAACCAAGGTTTCTCCAGGGTCGTACATCTTTCCAATGGAAAAGGTGTTGGTGTAACTCACTAGCAAAACACACTTCTTGAAATGTTTTATACACAGATAAAGTGTGACGAATGTCTTCTTCACATGGAAGTTCGTCACTAATTTTCATCACCACTCTCAACGCTTTACGTACAATGTTTCTTTCTTGGACTGATAAAATCAAGTTTTTATAGTCTTCTTCTTCTACTAAGTCCGAAAAAGAACACAGGGTCATATTGTTTTTTGGAACTCAACAATTGAGTCCAAAACAACCACAGATCGTTCAAAAGAATCCAAGGCAAACACTTGTCCTCAAAAATACTCCACAACGAATGTCCTGGAAAACGAATTCCAAGATAAGTAGTCACTAAGACACACACCACATAACGTCCACAATTCAATCTAAACAGTTCTTGTATTACTTTTTTATAATCCTCTAAGGTATGAACATGATCTGTGATTTCCTTCCACGGAATCCGTTTCAGAAGTGGCGTGTAGAGTTCAGGCATACCCCCTCTTTTATAGCCAGGCTGTCCAATAATAGACACTCGGTGTGTACCGATAAAGCATCAAGGCTCATGTTTGACTTTCCTTCCACGGAATCCGTTTCACGAGTGACGTTAAAGGTACAGACGTGCCGCCTCTTTATAGGGGTCGATGGCCAAGGTAGGTATCTTGGGTGGCATGTTTTTATAGCCAGGCTCCCAAGGTTGGTACCTTTTGAGGCAGTCTCCTTCAGGATAGTAGTAGCGATAGACGTTTCCCATGACCATTCTTCTATGCCCTTGAAAGAGGGTATAGTGTAAAAATCGAGAAATGACTTTGAGTTTACGTTTCACTTGGATTTTGACAAACTCTTGGTAAATCCGTTTTCGTAACTTCAAAGGTAATCCACCAATACGATCTTCTAAGGGTAAACCACTAATGTATTCTTCTAAAGAAGTATTCTCCTTCTCCTACGCCATGGAATTTCTTTTTTGACTTCTTCTTTTGTTTAGCATCTGGCTCATCGTACCCGTACTGTTCTAAAGCTACTAAAGGTAAGAAGTGACAGTGCAGAGACCATCTGGCATGTTCAATGTAAGCTGAGTCGGTAGGCTCCCAATGGTGAAGTTCCACACCACAACTAAAACATTGAACTTTATCTCCTTCTCCCGTGTATTTAAATCCAGATCTAGCTAAACCTTCCGGTTTAGGTCCTTCTAGATATTTTGGCCACTTGTCTTTGAATGACTCCAGTCGACTTTCATACTCGGAATAACCAAGTAAACTCACAGGTATTCTGATATGCGAATAGGGACCCACATTCACCTTGTTGTCATTAACGTCAATACCAGTTCCTTTAGTATTTCCAGTAAAACATAAAGGGCGTACTGCCTCTTTAGAGGGTGGTCGATGAGTGGTGGTGGTGGTGGTGTGACAAGCTACGGAATCCTTTTGAACGTGTGAATCGGGAATACCAAACCGTACAGAATCCGTTTCATTGCATGGTTCTGCATCACACTCCAAGTCGTGGTGATTCATCTTTTTTTTTTTTTCTTCTTCTTGCTTCTTGGTTAACGTTGAAAGTGAGAATGAAGGGTTAGGCTTGGAAGGGGTTCCTTTTTTATACTTCTCCAAATCGGCGTGTCCGTAAGGTAAAGTCGTGTGATCAATAAATCTCACTCTTTTTTGGTACACGATGCAATACACTTTTTGAACAGGTCGAGTCACGATTTGATGATTAGGTAGGCGCACAATCTTGTGAGGTTCTAACGTGGCTACTTGAAAATCTTTCACTGGTCCAGACAGTAAAGCATTTTTTAAAACCTCAAAGTTCACGACTTGGTTAGTTCTATAGTTGAGAGTCAACCCTTTGACTTTACAGGAGGTGTGAAGTTGACCTTGCGGGTCTCGGTATCGGTACCCATAATTTTTAGGGCCACCGCTAGCAAAACTCAGGATGGTGTCTTGGGGGTGCTCGTCTGTCCAGGCTCCTAAACGATCTCCTTGAATGGTAGGGTGGGGGTAACCGGGGCGATGAATGTACATACAGCTGTCAGTATCAAAGTACAGAACACGATCTCCCAAGACTTCTAACGCTTCATCGTACAATTTCAAACGAGCATGAGCAGTCACGTAGGCGGCAATGACTACGTTGCTAAAGTCGTCAGGTTTGACAAACTTGGGTTCTTCTTCAAAATTGACATAGATCAAATCCTCACGGACGATTTCGACGTGTTTGACTAGTATACTTTTGTTGTCCACCAATTCAAAGTAACGATAAGGATCGTCCACGTATTCCGTCTTGGGTAAGATCGTACGTTAAACCATTTTTCCCCACAAACAATTGAGCATCACTTTGGCAAACGATCTTTTTCCTTCATTTTTTTCTACGTCTTCTAAAGTGATTCCTTCGACGTTAAAGTACTCTTCTTTGAATCGAACTTGGTCTTCGGGAGTCTGACACCACGAAGGATAACCACTAGCTTCTTGTTTCAGTTTGAGAAATTGGTTCACGTACCCCGAGAAAATGCCTGGATGATTAGTAGCGTCGTCCTTTTGGTATTGGATTGTAGTTGGAAAGTGCCAAATTTCATATACGTTCAATAAACGGTATCCACGATCCAGAGCTCGAAACAATTCGGCACTGACCCACGTTCCTGTCAACGACCGTTCTTCCTTCGTGTGGCGACAGGGATGATCTTGGTTGCACGTTTCGGCACACGTCCGACATAAAGGAAACATCAATTTTCCTTGACAATGGTGAGGCAAGATGGGATGAAACAAGTTTGTAGGAGGTAAGACTTTACATTTGATCAATCCTTCGTATTGACGAATGTGTTCCACGTCAATGTGTTCTGTTAAAATTTCAGGGTGTCCGGTGGGAAAACGAGCATATTTGCACACCCAAGGATACAAAGAACACACGTCGATGTATTTGATTTCTTCTCCTTGGGATTAATTCACGTCGTACAACAAACGAGTGGCATTGGTTCGTCCTCCAAATAAACTGTGGCGTAGATCCAAAGGTTCGATGTCGGCCGCGTCGTAACTTTGAGTGATGGCCTTAAATTCAGGATCGGTTTTCAAACGTCGATCGTATTCGTGCTCCCACATTTCTACCACTTGGTATCCTTGACTTTCTAAGTGAAGTCGTGGTTGGTAAGTGTGTTCGTATAACTGTTCCATGGTAGAATCTGAATAAGGACCTTTCATCTCTCGGTCAGGATAACAGGTTGGGCATCCGTGAAACAAACAACCCTGAAACTCGTACACTATGTGCGGGTTTTCTAAATCCCAACCATCCACGGAATAACCTCCAATCTTCTTTTCTCCTCCTCCGTTTCTGGCATGTTGTATCCATTTGTCTTCTTTTTCACACAAGTAATGAAGCCAACGTAAAGCTTTGTCCGAATATTGACGACTGGTAAAGAGAGACGTGTTGGAATCGATGATGGCTACTTGGTTCTCAGGCGTGAAATTTTGCCTGTAGACTAAGGAACAAGCTTTAGGTAGGGTGGATGCATCTTTCAAAGGATCGACCTCTCCGTGATCGAGAAATAACTCTCGAAACTTTCCACAACAACGTCTTAAAATATCCACATCGGATCGACAATATTTGAGCATCTCCTCTTGAAAGTCAAAGGGATCGGTCTGGTGAGCGCGGTACCAAGCGTGAAAGGCTTCTCGCTGTTCGGGGCGCATTCCGTCGGGGTCGTAATCACGAAGGTCAGGCAAATGAGGTAGGACAGCCTGTTGATTAGCTTCTGTGTTGAAAAAATGAGGAAAGTAGCCTTTAGCCATTTCTGTCATGCCAAACGTTTTAGGCATTCGACTCAAAGGCATGGCTAAATAACTCATCGAATCTTTAAATTTGACTTGTCCTACTTTCATGTAGATGAGTTTTTTTCCGTTCATGGTGACTTCAGGGCGTTCGGTTCCATGGTTCAAATAATAATTGAGTAAAAACTGTCCATCGTATCCCGAAAAATTGTGAGCTATGACGGTCGCATACCGATGACAACTTCCGTAACGTTGAATGTCTTCTTCACTCCAAGTGTCGTGGGTGGTGGGGTCTAAAATCCATTCAGCAAACTCAGACAAAGTATTCACCCCACGAAAGATTTTTTCACGTCCTACTGGAATCCGACTACAATGAGGACAGTGAAAATGAATCGATTCTTGAATACACTGATTACAAGCCCGATGTGCTACACAAAAATTTGGAATGTGAATGCCTGTTTCTTGCATGCATTCAAAATCAAAGAAGATGAAATCTACTCGGTTCTTGTTCTTCTTCATCTTTATTTCTTTCTTCTCTATCTTGTCGTGCTTTTGAATAAAACATCGATGATCAAAATCGACAATCTTCTTGCAAATAGAACATTTTTTCTTGCCAGCACAAACGTGTCTCTCGTTAGTATTGGTACGAATCAGATGTCCACACGTAGAACACAATTTCAATAACTCGCAAGCACATTTTTGTTGGTGTCGTCCTTGGGTCTTGAGATGCTGTTGGTAACAAGTAGGACCAAAAAATTCACGTCGACAGGTTTCACAATGAACGTGTTGTTCAGGAAGGCATGGTTGGTCTGCTAAACATCCCCGACATCTCTGACCACAATGAATGTGTTGCTCCCGGCTGTTAAACCCTTTGTTACATTTCTCACAGAAGTAAGAGTATCCTAAAAATCCTGTGATACTGGTAATGGTATCAAAATGTTCTTGATGGTGATAAAGATGAATGTATTTTCCTTCAGGAAAATCAGGGCCTCGAAACAGTAGAGCTCCACGCACTTCTTGAGGGTGTACTTTTAACGTATAGTGAGGAGCCAAAACATCTTGAAGTTTCTGCATTTGAGAAATGCCACACACGGTCTCTTTAGGGATCCCCGCTTGTCGCAACAGGAGTTCTGCCTCATTTCGTTGTTTGGCATTCTTTGACTTTCGAATGTTTTCCCAGGCTTTTTTTCCATTCTTTACTCTCGTTCTTGTTAGCATACGTACGCCCCACCACGATAGCTCGGGCTAAACACATTGAATCTTCAGTATTGTTAATTTGGACGACACTGAATTTGGTAGTACGAAGATCGTCCACCAATAACGGTTTTCTGCTTCGTCCACTTCCTCGAGGTGGAGAAACGTGTGTCATGTAAAGGGTGGCCTTTCCATCGGTGATGGTAAACTTGTCATTGGATTGTTGTACATGTTCTATTTTTGACATGACTTTGTCTGGCGTTAATTCTGCCGGGGTGCTAAACTCAATCCAAACGGGACTCTTCAAGTGGTCATGATGGATGGCCAGTCTCAAGCGATCCTCTTCTTTGGCTCCACATTGCCGTTTCAAGTTGATTAAGACAGATTCCCACAAATCGCTAATGAACCCTGCCGCTTTCTCGGGAGGTACTTTGGACTTGAAGTCTTTGAAGTGTACTGTGTGAGTATACGCCGTGGTCCTAAATTTTCGAGAAGTTATTTTTTGAGTCTCTCGAATCAGATAGTAATTTTCAGGAGCCACGGTAGGACTTTTTTGGTCAGGGGTTCTGGTGTTGGTGGTTTTTGTTTTGGGTGGTGGTGGTTTGGAAGTTTGGGTTTCAGGTTCACTCATCTCGTCTTCGAAGTCACTGGCATGGACTTGAGCTAGTAGTTCGTCTAAGGGTGTTTCAGGGGGCACGGAATACCTTCGTCGTCGTGGCCTCTTGGATTGTTCTTCTTGTTCTGGTTTCTCATGGTTTGGGCGTGATCTTTTCATCTTGAACTTTACTTTGAAACTGATTCAGTTTTCACCCAGGTACCTTTATATAGAGAGATAAGAGTATATAAAGAGAGAGCTTCTTACCTTCAGAATCAGTCTTTGGTGATTGAACTTTCAAATCAAACTGTCAAGATGAAAATGTCAAGAAGCCCTATTCCAGTGAATAACCCTGACGAATACTATACGGCAATTAACGACAGGATATATCGATACAACTACACTGGAGATAACAATCATCAAGATACTTGTTATCTCTGCCAAAAGAAAGGACATTGGGCTTCCTATTGTCCACAACGACATCAACAAAGAAAAGAAAAGAAGTATGATTGGAAATATTTAACCGAAGGAAATACACTGAGTGATAAAAGTCAAGATACTTGCTATATCTGTCAAGAGAAAGGACATTGGGCTCCAGAATGTCCACAACGTCAACAGCAAAAGAGAGACAAAACAAAAGATACCTGTTATCATTGTAAAGGAGCAGGACATTGGTCTTCGGAATGCCCTCAGAAAGAACAAGAAGAAGAAGAAGAAGAGAGAGAGGAAGCTGATTCAAAAACAACAAACCTAGAAGAAGAAGAAGAACATATTATCAAGAAAAGTAAGAAGAGAGTAAGTTGAATGGAAGACTGTGAGAATGAAGAAGAAGAAAAAATGGAAGACATGATTCCTGTGACGATTAGGATTCCTATGAAGAAGAAATTAAAGAAACACAAGAGAGACAGAGAGTGAAACAAAGGAACTTTTGTTGTGTGTTGTTTTTTGGTGTTATATGTTATATTGCTGAATTATTTTGTAAAAAAAAAATGGATGAATACACCAGACTGGAGAAAAAAAGTAAGTGGTTTTGTGTTATTTTGTTTTAGAGTAGAGATGCACGCACGCACGCACTCACACTTTTACCATGGTATTTTTTTTAAATTTTAACTTGATTTTTGGCAATTTGATTTCTTTTCTAGAAATCTGGTGGTCCTTAGAAGGACCGTTGGGTTGTTTTGTTTTCAAAAACAAAACTTTCAAATCAACTTCAAATGCCGTAGTCCTTTACCACGGCCCAATCCATATCCTGTTAATGCTGCTGCTACTGATGGTGTTTTGATTATGGTGGTAGTCACTGGTGGTGGTGGTATTGGTGACATGGGTGGTGGCATCTCAATAGCACTGGAAGGCTTAGAAGAATGTTGTTTAGCCCGTGATGGTCTTTTTCGTTTAGGTGGTTGATGAGTTAAAGAATACTTATAGACATTAGTCATCCATTTTAACTCATATAATATCTCTTCTAACAGACTTACAGTTTTTTCTTGAAGACTGATGCCTTCCTTTACTATTTCCTTCTTCTCCTCCTCTTGTAACTGCTGCTGCTGCTGTCTGATTTCTTCCTCACTTTGTTTTCTTCTCTCTTCTTCTTCTTTCTGCTGTTGTTGAAGAAGAAGAAACATTTCTTCCTCTTCTCGTTGCTTTTTTACAAAATTTTCCATCTCTTCCATTTGCCTTTTTTTAAATTCATCCACCATTGGTACAGTAGTAGTAGTAGTAGTATTCTCAAACTCTTGATTTAGTAAATCTAAATCAAAGTCTTCCGGCCGGAAGTTCAATAATGCAGCAGCATTAATCATTGAAGGCTCACTCCAATACATTGTTGTAGTACTTGTCTTTCCAGTCTCCACGAAGGCTGTCGAAAAAAGTAATAAACCCTACGAACGCTACGATACCTTTATACCCGAGATGACGTCACACCCCCGCTCTCTTCCCATTGGAAGAAAACCCGACCGACTTGTAACGCGCATTTGGATTGGTAGTTGATTTCGATCCATTTCAATCCTATCGTAAGGTATATATACAGCCGCTGGTTTCATAAAGCTTCACCGGTTTTCTTCAAGGCCACTCATAAAGACTAAAAAATCATGTGGGTTAGCGTGGAAGCATCGAACATTGTCTCGGGAATGCTGTTTAATCCAGCATTCCCCATGTATGTAAAAGCCTCATGGGCTACCACCAAACTAACAGAATCCACCGAATGGAAAAGTCGCATCTACATCGAACTTCAAGGATGTTTAAAGAGAGTCCTTTCCTTCGGCCCAGAAATTAGAAGAAGCAGAAGAAAAAGAAGACCTAGCCGAAAATGTACATGCTAAAACCTACCAAAACAAAAAAAACCCCAAAGGCCCTTCTTAGGGCCACCCATTTTTCAAGAAAAGATTAATTTTTCAAATGATTGCCTATATAAGTGTGTTTTTATATATATATATGTTGTTTGTATATTATTTTTTGTTTTGTCATAGTCTACTACCCCTCAAACAAAAAAATCCCTTCTACCTTGTATGTTTTGTGTGATTGATATAGAAAAAGGATAGTGTGGTGTGTTGTTTTTTTTTTTTGTTTTTTTTTTGGAAAAAAAGGAGGAATGTTTTCCATCACGTCCGCGCTTCTCAAATATAAAAGCGGTGCCTTCCACAGTCGAGCCATTCACACTTCACACTGAAGAATGAATAGTGTAGACCTATTGCAGGAAGCTTGGGATAGGATGGTGGATGTGGGGTCGTTAATGGAAAGGTTGGAGTATTGGTGGAGATATCCTACCACCAAACCATTTGTCACCAGCCAACTAGCGGCTCTTATTTCAGCGAGGAGGTTGGTGAATGATGTTTTGGTGGAGGAAAGACTAAAAACTTCCTCAACCCCTTGCCGTGTGGGGTTCATCAAGAAGAGTCTGGATTTACTGCATGAGGTGGAGAACTTCCTTCACCTTGTTCAACAAGATGAATGGTTGTATCCACCCGCCAGTAACGCCTGGCGCGAAGAGGTGAACCTTCACATGGTGAAGGTATTGTTAAAGAAAGTTTTAGAAAAGGAAGTAGCTCAGATTAAAATCTTGTGGGCTCTTGAACGCTCCAAGAAAGAACAGGCCAGGAAAGAAATGGAATTTCAACGGCTGAATTTAAATTGGATAAAAATCCAAGATAAATTCAGGCGGATGAAACATCCTGATTGGCTACCACCAACACTTCCAACCAAGAAAAAAAGATCCACCACCTTCCTAAGCTTATTCACAAAATGTTGGAGGAAATAAAATATTCCTCCTCCAACGGTCCTTATGAGGACCACCCTTTTTCAAGAAAGATTAATTCTATTCCCTCCCTCCCACACTCCCGCCACGTTAAAAACTCCCGTTGTCCCTATGGAGACCTCCGCCATGTTAAAATCCCATTGCCCTATAAACTTTGTCACTTTTTTCCCCAGAGTGCCCCCTCCATGTTAAACGTCCATAGGGCCTCTCTAGGGAAAACTTTTTTCCCCAGAGTGCCCCCTCCATGTTAAACGTCCATAGATTCCCCAGAGTGCCCCATTTTTCCCCAGTTACCCCCACCTTACTACTATTGTCATTATCATCGTTATTTAATAATTGTCAGGTAGTTAGCAATCCAGTTAAAAAGCAATTTTTGGTTAGACCTACAAAAAGTTGCCGTCCTTTGTCTCGCTCTTTTAATTGTATATTATACACAAGTTTGGCACATGCGTGGAATGTGTCGCTATATTGCATTTCTACCTAGTAGTTAAGGAACTTAAACTGTTTTTATTTGATAATTATATACAGGTATATAACAGGTAAGGATGGCAATTTAAATTTCATAAAGCACACGAAGGTCTGTTTGATAATAAAAAAAGTCTGTAAGTTTTATTTCTGCACGATAATTTAGTTTCAAGTTGACCGGCATTTCGGCCTAGTGCAGCTCGGAAAATATCCGTTTGCCTTCAGAAGTTTATCTTCTTGATGTATATTTATTGTTTGTGAAAATGCAATGATTTATCGGGGGATCAACAGAACGTATCAAAGCTTTGACGAAAATTTGTTGAATATAAACTCCATGCATGATTCTACGTTCCTCTAACCAATGAATGTTCAGCATAAAGCCAGTAATACTGGCGTGCAGACATAAGCGGACAAATACACGCAAAGACTTCAACTTGAACGTGAAATATATGGCTCAATTAGCAACTCCTTGAAATGCCTCCGCTCATCATGTTTAACCTTCCCCCAACTTACAGAGCCATAGGATCTATGTAAAGTGGGTAATAGTAAACATGCATCAAAACAAAAAACAACAACAAAAAAAAAATAGCGTGGAAGGGAATCACAGGTTACTTTGTTTGACATGATACGTTACAAGGAATACCATTAAGATGTTTGACCATGAAAACACACTACTATTGGACACCTAAATAAGATAAAGCAGATATCTACAGTACATAAGCGGTAGAAGATAGATAGCTTTGAGCACTTATATTTATTATCGTAGTGTTCATAATGCTGCATTTATTTAAAGATAGTCATGACTGCTACATGACGCGCAGCACATAAAGAAAAGAAAGTATTATACAAAGCATATGGCCAGAAAAAAGAGACTCCCTTTTTGTCGAGTCCGCTTTAATTAAGCTAGAAAGTCAAAATCGTTAGCATTGAGCTTAATCTAAGAAAGGTCTAACACTAACCTTGATTTAGGGTGTGGACGGTCGGACTGCCTTGAGCAAAGACGGGATGAAAAACAAGCAAAACAAGAAACAACCAGCAATTATAATATTTATAGAGGGCATATACTATTTGTACTTACGTCTCCGATTATTGATACGTTAGATTTTAGCGAGTATTTGCTTCATTGTGGGAAATCGGTGTTGGCAAGATATTACTCAAAATGAGTAATTAGCATGGATTAGTTTCGTAAAAGGGCCCCTGTCAAATTTGTTAGTATCAAGAATTCTCGTGATATTCTTACGTGTAAGTTGTTAGGTATTTGAGATAGGAATATGTTTCAGTATTGGGTGTTTGAGTTCTGTTTCGTACTACGAAGCATGAAATACCGATCTACGGCTTAGAATTGAGTGCTGATAAACCATACCATAGTGAAGGAAGAAAACCATGCAAGTGTGAAATTAGAGCCTCGTAAATGTGTAGTCCTTAAGTTGATTAGAGGAAAATTATTTGTGGCATTAGCATTTAAGAACCTTTGAGCTGACAACTAATATTGTCTTTAGGTCCTTGGAAATAAGGAAACATCGACCTCAAGCCAAACTCACGCAGTGCGTTCAACATGTCGTTTCGCTCGGTGTTGAGGGAAACTTATACTAGCTGCTCTTAGACCCCTGGCGATATATATATATATATATATATATATATATATATATATATATATATATATATATATATATATATATATATATATATATATAATGAAGTCGCAAAATTTATTGGGATATTTAGCGTTAGATCCTTAAAGTCATTTAAAGTCATTGTATGTTCGCTTGATTATTCACATATTTAGAATGCCTGTGTGTAATTAGTCGTTCAGCAGTGAAACCATAAACCAACCTATGTACATAATCATAATTTTAATTATGAAGATAAATAGCGTTAATTTTAATATGTTACGTTTTGACCTATGAGACCAATTTACCATCAGATATATGATGACAAATATCAGATATTTTTCTTTTCTTTTTGTTGGCACTGAACATTTGCAAATAGGCAAAACAACAGACTTTTTCTTCACTAACATCTTCATTTATTGTACGTAGAGTCCATAATTGTTTATTTAAGAAAACAGCAAGACTTTCCAATTTTGACCCTAATTATCATTTTGATTCAACCTTGGATGAAACATTTTCAAACGTGAAAGGAATGGAAGCGTAACAAATTCATGTAGTCTGGACATGAAAGGCAAAAGACCTTAATTTAGCGATAGAAATAAATACTCAAGAGTTGCTTAGTCTTAAAGGTAACGGTAGGTTGATACGAGAATTTCTCTGTAAAAGACTAGTGGAATTTAATAGGAAGATAGTATGGACCGTCATATGCACTTCGTAACAAGCGAGATTTCGTTACAACGATTTCGTTATAAGTTGAGTTTGTACTTTGTATATATATATACGCAGCGGAGAATGTCGCCGGGATTCTGGTAAGATTCTTGACTTTTTGACATTCATTACTATTTTCTCAAGGTTACGAAACTTACCTATCAAGTGAGAATATTTAAAATTAAATCATCTCCTTCACAAAGAAATAAACGTAACTATGTCTAGTACCTCCCAATGTTGACTTCACTCTTGACTTCACTCTCAATAGTATAACTTAAGCCAACCAAACAGAATTAGAACTATATTGTCGCAGACGCGGCAGGGTGTGTCTCTGGGATTCGCAAAAAAAAAACAAAAAACAGTAAACATAATCACAGCCTCTGTTATTCAGTAAGTGCACTTAAAAGGCATAGTCCTGCTGAAGTAGAAACACTAATCCAGAATTGTAATTATTTGTTGACTGTTTGGTCTTTCTAGTGTTAAAACAGTTTAAATGATTATGAAATGTTTGAGTAGAGTATGTTATTTTTTCACACACCGTGATTGTGTTTTAATCAGTGTATATCATACTGATTGTGTTTTAGTGCCTGATAAGAATCAATATATATCATACAGATTGTTTTAGTGTCTGACAAGAATCAATATATATCATACTGATTGTGTTTTAGTGTTTGACAAGAATCAATATATATCATACTGATTGTGTTTTAGTGTCTGACAAGAATCAATATATATCATACAAATTGTTTTAGTGTCTGACAAGAATCAATATATATCATACTGATTGTGTTTTAGTGTCTGACAAGAATCAATATATATCATACTGATTGTGTTTTAGTGTCTGACAAGAATCAATATATATCATACAGATTGTTTTAGTGCCTGATAAGAATCAATATATATCATACTGATTGTGTTTTAGTGTCTGACAAGAATCAATATATATCATACAGATTGTTTTAGTGCCTGATAAGAATCAATATATATCTCTTACTGATTGTGTTTTAGTGTTTGATAAGAATCAATGTATATCATACTGATTGTGTTTTAGTGCCTGATAAGAATCAATGTATATCATACTGATTGTGGTTAATGCCACATATAGTGACGTCTTACACAAAGAAAGAAAGTAACTGAACAACAGTGAATTATACAGTGGTGGATAAACACAAATTAACATTTATACAGTGATTAGCAGAAGGAAAATCTAAATATGATCAAAATGATGCATGCATTTATCAACTATTTATATAAAAATACAAAAGGATAATGCATTTATTTTTTACACTTGTGTATATTATAGCATTTTTATTTATTTTAATTCATTTGAAACAGTGAAGATTCACTTTAATCGTTGATCGATAATGGCGAGGTCTATAATTTAATCTACAAATATTTTTTTGTATAAAATTCGGACAATAAAGACTTGTTGGACATGCTTATAAATATTTTTCGATGTTTTTCACTTTAATCATAAATGTACAATTCTGACTTTATTGTATTGCGGATTCTGCGACACGAGTTTGTAGAGCAACCCTCTTAACGCCACTCCCAATCACATTCGCTATTAGATACATCAAACCTTTTTTCTTTTCTTTAAAACTTTTTTGTGGCAGGGGGATTCAATATGACAAGCTGCTTTAAAGTGCTATAACAATAGGCAATCATATATGTATAGATAACCAATGATAACAGTACAGACCGATATTGGCAATAATAATACATTTTATGACTACTGTGGCGAAAATAAAATTATCGTGGGTAATTGTTACTCATTCTGCATAAATTGGATTTTCTGGTTAATTTGTTGAATAATGCACACAATATATCGTATCAACATATGATATTACACGCCTTCCCTCCCACTCCTCTGGAGTTCTGTTTACATGATTTTGACTTTTTTTTATGAACGAACAATAGATCTTTCCGAAATTTGCTCTAAGCCCCGCCCACACTAATTTACATAAGAAAATATTTTCTTATTTATAAAAAATTATGACATGTTTCAGACCTATTATGTTAAGTAAAAGTAAGATAAATCTCAAATTTGAGCAAAATCAAAGCAATATGTTTTGGTTTATATAACTGCAAATTGTTATATATTTCCCATATTTAATTTCAATCTGTCGGAACTATTCACACATGTTGTCAAAAAATGTTAGCATCATATAACTACTTACTGTAGCTCACACCAGGCCTATTTTTTTGTTATTAGTACTATTTTTATTTTTTATTTTTTTAATATTTTTTTTTATAATCTTTTTTTAGATCTTCTGTTGGTTATAGGTAATGAGATAAGAGCGATTAAGAAAGGTTGGATGACATGTCAGAAAGGTCTATTTTGATCCATCACCAGGTAGGGAGGGATTTACACAGTCAGACGGTATAAATAGAGTAAACTCCAGTAAATATCGTCCAATTATTATCTGTACACTAGTCACACAGGATTGGCTGCAAAAAATCAGAATGAATTATACCTAGGGCGGAGCTACAAAAGCTGTTTTTTATTGGCCGGGTGCATTTGCACAACAACTAGCATGATCGAAATCATTAAACTTGTTTGCATACGAAAAGGAAGTGAGCATTTATACCTTGCTCTTACACAGTTGCTTACACATATTAATTTGTCTCAGATTCAAAATAAATGACCGAGTTTAGTTTCATAGGGCGAAAATATTTCTTTGTTATTCAGTAAATGATCAGCTATACAGTCCCCATCCTTGCTGTAAAAATAAAAATAAAGATACATTTTAAAGTGATCAAAACGACATAGAATTGTCATTTAATGTGAAAGTAAAATAATATTATATAAATGGATGCATAGGTATTCACAGAATAAAAAACAGTTGATATAGATTTTATGAAACTCTATACTGGGATATAATTTTACTATGAGTTCTGACAGTGGCATATTTCTACTGGTGTCAAGGCATGTAAATTTCCAAACAGAATCTTCAAAAAATGAGATTTTCTTGAATGGCTAAATAGATGAATGTTTACTGTATGTGCATTTAATATATAATGTGTGTTTTAATCTATAAGATGCACTTTAGATTTTGGTCACTAGTAAACAGAATTTTTACTTAGTATTTGAGTTCAAGGCCAGTCTTATGTACAATTAGACTAATTTTCCATTTGATTGCTTCACGTCGTGTTGATATAGATCAAGTGAAAATGTGTATAACTAAAGATTTGGTAAACAAATAATTCTTTCCTCTTTTAGATCAGTCTGTGGGAATTCAATTAAGATCAGTTTTTATAGTTTGTGCCGTTGAAATCAGATATATTTCGAGAGGAATTATTTACTTAATATATTCATTGGAATTACTAAACTGCTCATTGATTTTTGAATGAATACATTAATTTGGACTTTTGTGAAGTCATTCAAAGACATTCTGTATTGTATAATTGTGCCATATCAGGACATTCAAGACTATTGGAACTCCTTCAGAACATTCTTTTTTGGACTTGTGAATAGGACATTTAGGATTATTTGGAATTTTATTCACAATATTTGAAGTATCTCTTGAATTTCACTTTGTATTATAGGAAAAAAATTGGTTGTTGATATTACATTGTTTGTTTCCCTTTCTTTCTGTTACATTCTTTAAGACCTTGAGTCGTAACAATACATAAATCCATTCATGCATACATACATACATAGTTACATACATACATACATACATACATACATACATACATACATACATACATACATACATACATACATACATACATACATACATACATACATACATACATACATACATACATACATACATTATTTTGTTTTACCCTGCCCAACGATTATCTGCCAGATGTTCAATTTGCAAGAGCTTCTCGGGATAAATCACCTATAAACACTAACGGTTCTGTATTGTCATGTCCTTTGTAAACTCACTTCATTAAGAATTGTAAATATCAGATATGGGTCGGATAGAGGGATAGGGAAAGTTACATGCGTGAATACTCAAGGTCAAAGTTTAGTTGCTTACATGTTAACTGATGCCAGGTTACAAGTTACGTGCGTGAACACTCAAGGTCAAAGTTTAAATGCTTATATGTTAGCTGCTGCAAGGCTACAAAACTGTATGGATACATTTTCAGTTAGTGAACGAATATTATTATTTCAGCTCTCTTTCTGTTTTCATTTTCTTTCGAGTCCATATGTAAACCAGTTCAGTTATATTTCAAAGATGTAAAGAGTGCAATTTCTAATACTGAGAGGTACAAATATGCAGAGAATGCAGAGAATGCACGGGTTTATATGAAAAAGCTGAACACGTCAGTACACATCATTTTTCTTCAAGAAATTCAAACTGTTATTTAGTGTGAAGCAATAGATGAATCTCGTACATATGATGAAATATTAAGATTTACAAATACCACCGATTCATGTACTCCCCCATTTGTTACAAATACCACCGATTCATGTACTCCCCCATTTGTTACAAATTTAAGCAGTCAAATGAGACCGAAAATTAAAATTTTCATAAGCTTATGTCTTGGTACAGTGAAAAATGCAATATAAAAAAATAAAAAAGAAATTTATAACAAGCTGAATTTATATCGATCGAATAAATCCAATTCTAGTCTAATTATGATATCAACCAAACTAATAAACTTAATGCAGACCGTTTCCCCCCATAAAATCAAAGAATACTGAAAGTTTCTAAGGAATATTTATCAAAAACTGAAACAGAAAGGGTAGACCTGCCAAATCCAAATCTTTTTGGCTCAGCTTTTGATAAATATTTTCAGACGGGTAATAATTTCAATGACTATTTCTTTACACATACGACCATTGAAAATGGAAGAAAGAAAATCGGGGCCCAGATGTGTATAAACGTGTCCTCAATTATGTGAATATTCTAACTCCATATTTACACACATTTTGTTTATATATTGTTAAAAGGGGTTATTTAATCTTGGTAATTTGCGGTCATTATACCGCACGATAAGAAAGGAAACAAACATGATGCAGAAAACTACGTGGAATAACACTATTGAGTGTTCCTGGGAAGCTGTTTTCTTGTATTCTGAACAATTGTCTAACTGATTGAGCAGATACGTACTCAGGAAACACTGAATCCCAAGCTGGACGAAAATAAGTGAACTAGGGATACTATTTTTAAAATTCATCGTTTGATAACTCGTGTCATTAATACTGGTTATAAAAAGAAAATAAACTCTAAGGAGCTTTTTGTCGATTTTACTAAAGCTTTCGATTATGTAGTGCTTGACATGTTATGGCATGAATTTATACAAGATTGGTATAAGACGTAAAATGTTTAATATTATTTCGTTTAGGTATAGAAATATTAAATCTAAGGTAAGATATAATAATCCTTTGAGTGAAATGTTTTCAGAAATTTCTCTTTTCTTTACGGTAATCTCAAAATATAAATTGTTAATAAGTTTACATATTTGGGCATTTTGTTTTCAACAGGTGGATTCTGAAGGAATAGCAAGCTTATATGGTCAAAGCTAAGAAAGCAATATTTTGGTTGAATGAATACTTACATAAATTTGTGAATATATATGTAAGCAACAAGCTTGAACTGTTGTATAATTTAGTCGTACCGATTTTAAATTATCCTGCCGAGTCTTGGAGTGTCAATGTTGCGAATCAAATTGAGAAAATCCATGTGCAATTTTGTAAAAAAACTGTTAGGTGTGAAGCAAGCTACAGAAAATGATTTTATATATTGGGAGCATGATTGCAGTTCGGTAATGTTTGTCAGGTATTTTAAAATCATTATACATTGGCTTAAACTGTGCTCAAATGTATCACAATCATTAATAATATGCTATGCAACAATATACTGATGAATTATAATATGTTCAAGTGGCCTGATGTGTGAGCAATGGCGGCGCGTGAGGGGGTTGGGAGGTGGCAATTGCCCCCAACCCCCAACCCCCAGCGCCAGGCGGAAGGGGCGCCGTCGTGAATTTTTGTGTTTTGCAGCTGAAATTTTCATAGTATTTCACGATGACTTAGTCTAACGGGGGCAATTCTTCACAAAACTTATATTTAGGAGTGGGGTGGGTGGGGGTGGGAGGGGGTTATTTGGGTTGGGTTAGCAACTGACATAAAAACTGTTCTCTATAGCAAAGTAGGGGCGGTACTAAAGAACATTGCCCATGGTTGCCTCAATAGGGGCGCCACTAAAGAACATTGCCCCCGGGCGTGTCTTGAACCATATATGTTAGGGAGTTACTGTTTTGCATTGGTTTTGGCTATGCATGGCTTGTAAAAGGGGTGAGGGATATTAATACTATTTTATCTCTATTTAAGCAAAGATTAGATGACAATTTCATTAAAAAAATACTGGCGTGGTCGAATTCACAATTCTAGCAGGGCAATTTTGATGATCTGGGTTTTAAATCATATCTTGATATTGTTAATGAGGAGAAATTTAGAATTCCCTTAACTAGACCTCGCACTTAATCTTACCGATTAGAAGCTGAAATAGGTAGATAGGCAAATCCGAAGCCAATTCCTTTCTAAGACAGAATCTATTTTCATTGCAATATTTTGGACGCAGAATTCCACTTTATCTAAATATGTCCTCGCTATAACAAATTGAAGAGTAAACATATACCTAAATATTATTAAAATATATCTAAAATGGCAAAGTGTATTGAACTTTTCTCGTCCTATTCTAATTCAAAATTAATGTAGTCTTCCAAATTTTGTTTTAGGGCTTTTAAGTCAAGAGCAATTAAAATATTTTCATTTTATTTAAGGGTCAATATAAACTTTCTCCCATGTGTACTGCTAATGTATAGGATGTGTTTTATACAACTGTATCTTATTACGATTTACACGTTAGTGTGGTGTGATTATGCATTTATTGTGGAAACATGTTTAAAGACTGGTGTGGTGTGATTATGCATTTATTGTGGAAACATGTTTAAAGACTGGTGTGGTGTGGTCATAGTTATTGTGGAAAAATGTTTAAAGACTGGTGTGGTGTGGTCATGGTTATTGTGGAAACATGTTTAAAGACTGGTGTGGTGTGGTCATAGTTATTGTGGAAAAATGTTTAAAGACTGGTATGGTGTGGTCATAGTTATTGTGGAAAAATGTTTAAAGACTGGTGTGGTGTGGTCATAGTTATTGTGGAAAAATGTTTAAAGACTGGTGTGGTGTGGTCATGGTTATTGTGGAAAGAGGTTTATAGACTAGTTTGGTGTGATTATAGACATTGTAGAAAGAAGTGTATGCGCTGGTGTTGTGTGATTATGCTCATTGTGAAAAGAGGTTTATACACTGGTGACTTGCGATTATAGTTATTGTGGAATTCTAGTGTAGTGTGATTATTTTTATTGTGGAAAGAGGCTTATTGACTGGTGTCCTGTGAATATTTTTATGGTAGAAAAAGGTTTATATTCTGGTGTGGTGTGATTATGGTTCATGTGGAAAGATGTTTAATGACTAGCGCGGTGTGGTTATTTTTATTGTGGAAAGAGGTTTATTTACCGGTGCGGTGAAATTGTGGTTATTGCGCAAAGAGGTTTATAGACAAGTGTTGTGCGATTATGTTTACTGTAGAAGAAACATACACTAGCGTGATGTAATTATGGTTATTGTAGAAAGAGATTTATATCCTGGTGTGGTGAGATTTTTGATATTGTGGAATGAGGTTTATAGACTGGTGTGCTATGACTATGGTTACTGTGGAAAGAGGTTTATACACTGGTGTGGTGTGATTATTTTACTGCGGAAAGTAGTTTGTAGACTGGTGTGGTATGATTATGGTTATTGTGGAAAGAGGTTTTTACACTGGTGTGATATAATTGTGTTTATTGTGGAAAGAGGTTCGTAGACTTGTTTGCTGTGCTTATTGTCATCGTGGAAATATGTTGTAGCCTTGGGTCATGGGACTATGGTTATTGTGGAAAGAGGTTCATGCATTAGTGTGGTGTACTTATGGCTATTGTTGAAAGAGGCTTACAGACCGGTGTGGTGAGATAAATGTTATTGTAAAAAGAGGCTTATACACTGGTGTGGTGAGATAAATGTTATTGTAAAAAGAGGCTTATACACTGGTGTGGTGAGATAAATGTTATTGTAAAAAGAGGCTTATACACTGGTGTGGTGAGATAAATGTTATTGTAAAAAGAGGCTTATACACTGGTGTGGTGAGATAAATGTTATTGTAAAAAGAGGCTTATACACTGGTGTGGTGAGATAAATGTTATTGTAAAAAGAGGCAAATACACTGGTGTGGTGTGGTTATGGATATTGTGGATAGCGACTTATAGACAGGTGTAGTGTGATTATTTTTATTGTGGAAAGAGGTTTATACACTAATGTGCTGTGATTATGGTCATTGTGGAAAGATGTCTGTAGACTGCTGTGCCGTGATTATGATTATTCTCGAAAGAGGTTTATACACTAGTGTGATGTTATTATTTTTATTGTAGAAAGTGGTTTGTAGACTGGTTTGGTGTGATTATGTTAATTACGGAAAGAGCTTTATAGACTGTTGTGGTGTGGGTACGGTTTTTGTCGAAAGAGGTTCATACACTGGAGTTGGGTGGTTATTTTAATTCTGTGAAGTGGTTTACAGACTGATACGGTGTGGTTATTGTTAATGCCGAAAGAAATTTTTTAGACTGGCGTGATGTGATTAATTTAATTGTGACAAGAGGTTTATAGACTGGTGTAGTGTGAGGACTGTTATTGTCGAAAGAAGTTTATAGACTGGCGTGATGTGATTAATTTAACTGCGACAAGAGGTTTATAGACTGGTGTGGTGTGAGGATGGTTATTGACGAAAGAGGTATATACGCTGCTGTGGTATGATTATATCTATTGCAGAAAGTGGTTTATAGACTTGTGAAGTGTGATTATTGTTATTGTCGAAAGAACATTATAACTGGTGTGGTCTGATTCTTTTTATTGTGGAAAGAGATTTATAGACCGGTGTCTTGTGATTATCGTTATTGTGGAAAGAGGTTTATAGACTGGTGTCTTGTGATTATCGTTATTGTGGAAAGAGGTTTATAGACTGGTGTCTTGTGATTATCGTTATTGTGGAAAGAGGTTTATAGACTTGTGTCTTGTGATTTTCGTTATTGTGGAAAGAGGCTCATATATTATTGTGGTGTGCTTAAGGAGATTGTAGAAATATTTTTATCAACTAGTGTGGTGTGATTATAGTCATTGTGGACAGGTTTATACACTAGTCTGATGTGCTTATGGTTATTGCAGAAAAATGTTTATAGACTGGTGTAGTGTGATTATGGTTATTGTGAAAAGATGGTTATACACTGGTGTGGTGTGTGTATTTGTATTTTAGAAGTGGTTTATAGTCTGTCGAGTATAATTATTGTGAATGGAGGGTTATACACTAGAATGGTGTGATTGTTCTTATTGTGTAAAGTAAAGAGGGTTGTAGACTAATGGTGTTTTTATTATTTGTTATTGTGAAAAGAGGTGTATATGCTGCTGTGGTGTGATAGTGGTTTTTGTGGAAAGATGTTTATACACTATTTTGGTGTGATTATGGTTATTGTGGAAAGAGGTTTATAGAATGGTGTGGTGTAGTGTGATTATGATTATTTGGAAAGAGTTTTAGACACTAGTGTGGCGTGATTATGGTTCTTTTGTAAAATGGTTTACAGACTGGTGTCGTGTGATTTTTGTTTACTGTGGAAAGAGGTTTACACACTAGTCTGGTGTGATTGATTTTATTGTGGAAAGCAGTTTATATACTGATGTGGTGTGGTGTGATTATGATTATTGTGGAAAGAGGAGTGGTGTGATTATGGTTCTAGTGAAAAAATTTTATAGACTGGTGTCGTGTGATCATGGTTATTGTGGAAAGAGGTGTATGCACTAGCCTGGTGTGATTAATTTTATTGTGGAACGCAGTTTTTATCTGATGTGGTGTGGTCTGGTGTGATTATGATTCTTGTGAAAAAAGGTTTATAGACTGTTGTCGTGTTATTATGGTTATTGTGGTGTTATAAGATAAGATAAGATAAGATAAGATAAGATAAGATAAGATAAGATAAGATAAGATAAGATAAGATAAGATAAGATAAGATATGATAAGATAAGATAAGATTAAGATATAAGATAAGAGAAGATAAGATAAGAATTCTTTATTTCAGACTGCATGGTCCATACATCTAAATTAAAATATAAAATATAGAAATATTTTAAGACAAAAAAGTTCATAGGGGTCTTATGTAAAAATATCCAGACTCATCAACAACTACAGAAGGTGTCTGTCATTGTTAAGAACAAAATTATGTAAGACATTTAAACAGTAATTTGTTCCATCTATCTATAATCTGAGAATTTAAATGAATATCATAGTTCCACAAAGATTTCATGATACAATTCTTACTATTAGATATTTGTGTCATCATTGAAAACACATACGTTCTCATTAATTCTTCAAAACTAAAAAAAAAAATATAGTTTACAAACATGGTAGAGGCACTGTTCCATCTTGGAAGGCTTAATAGTAAACGAATATTATTATTATAGCCAATAACTAGTTTTCTTTTCATACATTCAGTAAAGTTTGTCCACAAAGGAGCACAGTACATTGTGCAACAATAAGATTTGAATAATCTAATCTTGATATTCAAAGAACAATTTCTAAATTTATGTAAAAACATGTTTGTTCTAGTACACAAAAATCTGTAATGTCTCATCGTATCTTCATCATCTGACCGATTGGACTTTAAAATATGAATATTGAATTTATAATATGTGTCCATGATTGTAAATTGTACTTTAGTCAGATTATGGTCATTTTGTAAACAACATGTTTAAATAGCATTTGAGTTCAAGGCCGGTTTTGTTAGCAGCTGGACTGTTATTTCCATGTCTTGCTGTGACATAAATCATGTATACAAAGTAATTTTCCCCTAGAATTACGCATATTGTCATGTGACATAGGTCATGTAGGCATGTGTATTTATATACAGATTTTGGTAAACAAATTCATTCCTATTATAGAACTTCTGTTCTAAAAGATCAGTCTGTAAGGAATCTATTTTAGTTGTGTTGTTGAAATCAGATATAATTCAGAGAGAGGAATTTTTTATTTACAATATTCATTGGGACTACTAAAGTGCTCACTCACTTTTGGATTAATATATGATTTGAAGATTTATGTGAATTCATTCAAATACATTCCGGATTACATCATTGTGGTACATCAGGACATTCAAGACTATATGAATTCATTCGGAACATTCTATATTTTTGGACTTGTGCATAGGACACTTAGGATTATTTGGACTTTAATTCCCGTTATTGTAAGTGTCTTTTCAATTTTCGCATTTATTGTCTATAAATAAATTGCTTGTTGATTTTACTTGATTTTGTTGGTTTCACGTTCTTTCTGTTACATATTTTAGGCCATAGAGTCGTAGCAGCGGAAAGAGGTTTAGGCACTAGCCTGGTGTGATTAATTTTATTGTGGAAAGAGGTTTATAGCTCTTTTTATTCCACTGAGTATTTAAAATGATTATTGAAGTTATAGGATATTTTTTTCAATGTGTTCAATTTCTATGATTCTCTCTCGTAAGTCACGTCTTAATTTGTATATTCTTGGTAAATATTATTTCTGTTTTTTACTTGCTGGAGTGTAATTTGATCTAATACAAATACAAGATCTCTCTATATACCATTTGATTATTATTGAGATACTCAATAGCAATACATCACAAGAGGGACTTTCAACTTTGGAGTAATTGTATCAGAACCATTAACATACTGTTCACCTGGATATCATTACGATAGCATGAGACAATTAAGCTATAGCGTTATTCAAGACTGAATACAAATAAAAAGTATAGAAAGACTATATAAAGTTTTGTTTCCGTAGAGCCTTGCTAAATTGGATGAGTGAAGTTAGAGGTAGCCGAACCCAGCGAATATTTGACTCCATTAATTGAGAATCAAACGATGAATCACTTGCTGCAATTGGGGTTTGGTTTGTTGCATTTGTTCGTTGACAGTTTTATAATTTATAATAATGATTTTGTAAGTATCAATGATATCATCTAATAAACACACGAATGTTGCATTGTTTTCTAAAAGAAAGCTTTGGCTTGCGGGGAAAAATGACACCTATACACACATGGTAGAGAAAATAAAACTTGTACAGTTGATACATAGTTGCTCATAAATTAGCAAGCTGTGGTATAAATCAGCGTTAGGCATAATTTCCACGTTTCATTAACTTTATTTTTTATGCAGAAAAGATATCAGCAAATCATATTAGGCAAAATATGAAACGTGACCTTTTATTATCAAAGTTAATTACCACGGCAACATCTTACGCAGTATTTTCTCTGATAGCTGTCACGACAGATACATAATATAATTAAAATATTGATACCTGTTTGAAAAAACAAAACATTGCTTGATACTTAGAGTTGAGTCAAAAAATAAAGAACAGCTGTCACAATTACTACTGCGATATAAACATGAAAATAATTAGCATAGTAATTCAAGTTTAACTTTCAGCACTGATACAGAGTCGACGTTTGCTCAAGAACTTCATAAAAATTGTATCTAACATTTACACAGAACCCTTCATCGATGCATTAATTTAGTCTGAATGATCCCAGAACAAGTCTGTATAAATATTATATTTGCTTGTATGAGTGTTTAGATATGATAGGCGTAATTACATGTTTTTCATGTTAAAGATATTCAAACGTTCAAAAATAAAAGTATAAAATGTTGAAGAGAAAGAATTTTGCTGCAAACACTCAAAATCATGGATACAAAAGTGACCCGAGATGTTCTACAGAAATGAAACATTTGTTTTTTTTAGTCTGAGTTTAGACTTCTTTAGTGCTCTATAAATTCTATATCTAGTTATTCAGGGAAAATATTAGTTCCTATGAAAACAACTGGATACAATTTATCCGTGGAATATTCTGCAAGAGAATATCGGATGCTAATGGATCAATCCATTCATCCGCCATTTGCATAGACTTTCACTGATGTCTTTCATCTTGCCTTGAGTTTTACGTAAAGTAACGTGTGAGATGAAAGTTCTTCCTCAGAAATATCTATTATATTCTTTTGCTTTTGAAAAATGGATTCTGAAATGGTTCGATATAGGAGAAAATATGGACACTTCAACTGAAATCATTTATTCCGAATGTATTTAATGCTGATATATTATTTGTTTTATAGCCATCATTATGCAAGTGATAATAAAGGCCCTTCGCTGTCAGTGATGACGTCACCTAACTACGGTCGCGTGAAAGGAGTAGATAGATGGATTCAAAGTCAAAGAAGAACACAAATTTTTTAAAAAAATCAAATACTTGTTATGGGTATATAATAAACACATCATCAGTGACGTAACTTGATCTGAGCACTTGTATCGTGTCTCGTTTGATACTGGAAGGACATTGGATCACGGTCGACTCTTATGGTCTCGGTAGATCTGATGTCATTCCGCTATCAAACTCGACGCGATATAAGCACCCAGATCAAGTTACTGTACTGATAACCTGTATGTATCAAATGATATTACATTCTTAAATGTCCCCAGTGCTTATTTGTAGCCGGTCCTTAAATGTCCCTTAAATTTTGTTCTCGGACGTTACTAATAGTCGCTGTGCTTAAATGTGACCAGCATCGTTACTAAGTGCGTCACTGGGCGAGACAGGAGAACAAGGTTCTTTATCCAAGTATGTTCTTGCGGCTCTTCTTGCCTAATGCCAAAAACTGTATTCAAGAACCGTGAAGAACTTCGTTCTCGGGTTGAGAATCCACATCACATCAGAGGCGGGAGTAGACAAGAACAAAGATGGCTGAACACGCCGAGCGTTGATCCGTCACGTTTTTTGTTCAGAGATCAACTCTAGTTGTTAGGGCAAACACACTCAGGAACCAAACTGTTAAAAAAAGAGAACGTGTTCGTGGTGTTTGGTCGAAATCTCAAAACAAGTCGCCCAAACACGGCCTAAATATCGTTGTGCTTAAATGTCGACAAAATCGTTATCTTATGTAGCCGTCCTTTAAAAAAAATTTCACCATGTTTGGGACTTGTGAAAGATAATTAGTTTTTAATTCAACGCTTTTTCTTTCATTTTCTAATTTTTTGGTTTTTACACAAAATCCGTGGAGGCCAGAAAAAAGCAAGTAAAAGATATAAAAAGAAAGAAGAAAGAAGAATGACAGAAAATCCCCAGGGTTTATCTATTTCCACCACCCCAATACCCATCTTTTTCATTATCGTATAAATATATCCGTTTCAATAGTAATGTTTTCTTTCACAAGGTCTCATTTATTGTTTTCTCTTCAATGATATGCATATTATGTATGTCGGTCCTGATTCAGGACTGTATTTCATCGACAAAGCCACGGTTCGGACTTTACCGTAAACTTAGACTCAATCAATCTCATCAAATTACAGCAAATTAAAGTCAGAGCTAGAATCAGATTATCAAATGGCTCAAGATTACACTTAAATTTTAAAACATCTTTGGTGAAATAGGGGCTATGGCACAGATCAATGTCGCCACGTTCAAATGCCATTACACTCGTATACTCGGGGAAAATTACAAAGTTTCCCAACATTTCGATCTAAAGCAAGGTCTTCCTCCGGAGACAATGAAATACACAGCACAGGGGTAAAAAAACACACACAAAAAACCCAACTATCAAAGACAATAAAAATGTCTAAACTAGAGGAACAGAACATAATAACTAGAAATAATTACATGTTATAGGAAGGATCTATCTTCTAAGACAGGGGTGGCCAGACTTTAGTGACATGGGATCTGCTTTTTACTACGTCATACCAACACCGTCTACCAGCATGTCGCCCTCCTTCACGAGACATTGAAACACGTTGCAAATATTGAATTTATTTTAATAATCAAATAATGTGGCTATGGATATATCAAACACTCTTCCATACCTTTTTTTTTACAAAGTCTATTAATAAATGTACATTCGTCAGGGGTGGCCAGACTTTAGTGACATGGGATCTACTTTTTATCGAGTGATACCAACACGGTGCGGTCTACCAGAAACTACTTTGCGATCGACCGGTCGACCGCGATCGACGTATTGGCCATCCCTGTTCTAAGAAAATGGCAAAATTTGAGAATTCTTGATCTATGTTTAATACAATAACTTTTCTTGCCAAATAGGGCTTTTCTCTTATAACCTTTTTGGGAAATGTACATGTACAGCCATATAATTCGCAATTTCTAAAACTGAGGGGCCAGGGCCAGTTATTGAGAGTCCACTGGTTGCAACGTCGGTGATATTTGGGGGTCCAAAACAAGCATTTGACGGTCCATGCTGTGTTGGAAGCGCTAACAGAGAGCGCTGCACTAGAGCCGTGGAACATATCTATTTGTGGATTTAGTACAGACTTACAGAACCTCAGTCCTTGAATGTACTGTTTTTGGATGATCAAAACTGTTTTTTTTTTTTTTTAATCCAGAATGCAAATAATCACAGACAGAAGACATAAAGTTACAGGAGAAGGTTTTGTTTTCATTTATTATCATTAGTACCATTATCAAACAAATCTTTAAAAACATAAATTGGTCAAAATAAGTTAAATATCAAGAATGTCTTAAAAGATTATAGAAAGTTTACTGTTAAAGTAAAATTGCTTAATTATCAGATAGAAATCCTAATACTTTGATTTAAATAATCAAAAATGTAAAGGATACTAATTTAATTATGAAATATATCGTAAAAGTATATGTTTCTTGTAAATTTCCACAAATCATAATAACAAAGCACTACCTCTGAAAATCAGTCATGACAGATCCACATCATGTTTTACTGATGCAGTTATCACCTGTGAGTCACGTCGCTAAAACATGTTGAGTAGCAGACTCGATGCCTATTATGACGGGAAGTTGATTTGCCCCGTCAGAATAGTTTAGTAAGGATTTCTATGAGGACTTACTGATTGAAGAAAAAAAAGAGAATTTGTGAAATGGCGTTTTTCTCATGGTATGTATCTTTGTTTCATTTCACAACTGAGAAGGATGGGATTTGCGACAAATTTTGCTGTCTGTGCGACTCAGTTTTGATCAGTGTAAATTATTGTTGTTGTTGTGACGTCATTGAAAGATGCGTTCTCTCGAGAACTGAGAGTTTATGACACTGCGTCAAAATAGGGTGTGGGACGATATATGGTTTTTCTCCAGTATATATCTTTATGTGCTTCCTGAAAACGTGCAAAACATTTTATCAGCAACTTCACACTTGTATGGTTTATCTCCAGTATGTATCCTTATATGCTGCTTTGAATCACAATTGTTACCAAACATTTTATTACAAGCTTCACATTTAAACGGTTTTCTCTAGAATGTATCCACCTGGGTACCGTGAGACTTCCACTCTGATTAAACCTTTTATTACAAAAGTCACACATGTATGGTTTTTCTCCAGTATGTATTCTCATATGCTTGTTCACATTACTGATATTACAAAACATTTTATAACAAACTGAATGTTTTTCCTCCATGTATCTTCATGTGCGCCGTCAAAATTCCACTCGGACTAAACCATTTTTCACATAATTCACAGTTGTATGGTTTTACAATAGAAAATAGAATGTATAGACTCGAACAACCACTTTTCATACACTTAACGTGAATTTTAACGCGTTCGTTATAATATTGTGAGAATCTATTAAAAAAACCATAGAAAGTGTTCAACTATATGTACTTCACTTAATCATCGTAAATATAAATTTGGCATTCATGTACATTAGTTCAAAATTACCGTTTTTCCGAGCGTGTGTAATTTTACTTATTTCTGGAACCGGCGTCCATGGTTCGTGACGCTGACTAAAAAGTCACGTGGCATATGACCGGAATGTGCCAGTTAGGTATGGATATTATTAGTTTATAGCGTCTCCATATTTTTGAAATAAAAAAAAAAACATTTAAAAATACAAAAATTTTCCTGTTAATTCTATATTCAGTTTGTACATTTACATTACTGCTTGCTTGTTCTTTACCATATAAATATATGACTCAATAGACTGAGCGAGAGATAGATCAGACAGACAGACAGACAGACTGACAGACAGAGAGACAGAGGGAGAGAGAAATTTAAAAATAGACACTGGTGAATGGATACACATTTTATTATAATTGATTCAATGTCTTTTGATGTAGAATATATGTTCATTATGAAATAATACTAAAACGAAAATGTCCGTAGTGAATATACATTTCGAGTGTAATTTTTTCTTACGTTGTATAAGAACCCCAGATGATTAAAACCAAATATTAACATTGGCTATCACGTTGTATAAATTCCCAAATTTGGTTTTCCTGTTCAAGATATGTAAACAAAGCCATCATGTTATCGACGGCGCTATCTTTAGCATATAATAGAAAATTCAAGGCCAAAATGTCTAGCACAAATAAGGCATTAGTGAAAATATAGATTTTCATTATGATTTTTTAAAAATTACATGAAATTACATGTTTAAATGTCATTTGGTCTGATTTTACTATTTAATTCAATGCTGTCGCTCTTGAAGAACGCTGGTGACACAGTTGATGAGGTCATTATCTCGAAACAAGTGCGTTAGATCGCGAGAAACATGGCGCACAATTGAAGGATCAGAACGAGATCAGGCGGTTGGACGATACTCGTGTGCCACTTGTTGCGGAAATATATATCATTTTTCTTTTAATAATGGTATAGTTTATTAGTTTATGATCTCTGTTCTTAGTCTAACAGCTGTCGTCTTGCCGTGAGTACACATACGGCAGGCTCGATCGATATTTCGCTGATTCTTTAGTCATGTCACGTGTTTTCAGCGCGTGAGGTTTGAACTTTTGACATAGTTCTCGTACTTTTAAAAGTAAACATTGTATTGACCAGGGAGTATAGTTTAAGGTCACTACCAAAAAATGAATCGTGTTTATTAGAAGGAAATTATTTCGAAATACCCAGTTTTTTTTTATCAAAGACGTAGTTTGGGTTTTTATTTCTAT
This sequence comes from Margaritifera margaritifera, assembly GCA_029931535.1. Classification (NCBI taxonomy): domain Eukaryota; kingdom Metazoa; phylum Mollusca; class Bivalvia; order Unionida; family Margaritiferidae; genus Margaritifera; species Margaritifera margaritifera. The sequence continues at coordinate 1,650,081 of JAQPZY010001491.1, forward strand.
TCTGCGCAGTAAGGATATATATATATATATATATATATATATATATAGATATATATATATATATATATATATATATATATATATATATATATATATGAATTATAGCAGTGTTCTGGCATTCTTCATAGCTACACTGGATTGAGAGGTCATAAACGAATTTGGTTCATTTTGTGTGTGGGATATTCTACTTTTGTGATATTATCATACAGTACATTCTGGATTAGTACTGTTTCTTCAACTTTAATAATCATACAGCTCCGTGGAATTATCGCAAACATTTCTAGAACTTGTGATATTCCATTCACATGGATTTTATGGAATTTATAAAACTTGGATATACTGATTCTTATTAACACATCAGTACAGCAAAAGTTTCATTCGGAATCTCATTCGGAATATTTGGATTAACTTCTGGATTAGTGAACTTTAGAACAATTTAGGACTTCTAAGTTATTTTAATTCTTTCACTTTGATTGTGACTTGAAATATTTTAATATTTTAGGAAATTAAATATTTGTATTTTAAATCTTGAAAGATTGTTTGTGTCTTTTCTTTTGTTACATTACCCCTAGTCGTAACACACTTCAGACTCACTCTAAATAAACCTTTTATCACAGACTTCACACTTGTATAGTTCTTCTCCAGTATGTATCCTTATATGCTTTTTAACCTCACCACTGTCGTCAAATATCACAAACGTTCACATTTGACTGTTTTTTCTCCAGTACGTATTCGCACTTGTACCTCCAAATTAGGTCTGCAACTGCACCTTTTTTTTTTTTTTTCGTACTCCTCACTTGGCTACCTAAAACCCCAGAACGAGATACCGAACGTTTTGCCTTTAATAGTCTCGGTGTTATTTATTTCTAACCGAGTTTGTGTATATTTAAAGTATATCAAAGATACATGTGAGGTATTTCCGCAGCTTACCAGTTAAAAGCTCGTGATTTTTTCTTGCAGACAACAAAACGTTTCCTAAGAAAACGTGATATCTCATGACGCTTCCTTCCTTACTGGAAAACTTGACTTTCATGGCAAGATAAGCTCTTACTATGCATCGTGCTGGTGGAAGAATGACAGAGACACCTTTTTCAAGCATAACTATCCACTTTCATCGCTCAGTAGTCTACACAATAATTACGGTTTCCTTCATTCGGAACGTTATCGTCTCTTTCTGATGCGAGTCGAATAATCTCGACTCACTAAAAGAGCCTCGGAGGTAATCGTAGTGATACTCTGGTCTCACTAGACATTGTTTTTGTTTGTTTGTTTGTTTTTGTGAATTTTCATCGTACTATGACTGCAGAAAAATGAGAATAATTATACATTAAAATACAAATACAAACTAACCAATGATTTGTGCGGAAAGCATTTTTTTATATTTTATTTTCATTAAGGTATTCAGGTTAGTTTACTGTACAACTGATAGCATTTACACCGAGTAAAAACTACCTCAACCCCTCCTCTTTACGTTCATTTTTGACAGTAAAGAACTATTGAATACCTTCCTTTGACAAGGCGGCTAAAACAATAAGTATGGGCCTTATACATGATTAAAGTTCACGGTATTATAACCAGGGTCGTCGCAAATTTGCGCTGATGAAACGGCGCCCCGGGCGAGCGTCGCCTTTGGCGTCTCCCACTAGGAAAAAATATCACAAACTAAGCAAAATAGCGCCCCCGGGATTGACGCCCCGGGCGGTCGCCTGAGACCTTTCCAAATTGATAAGTTTTTACAATGACAGGTGTTGAAACATAACACTTGACAACGTTTCAAAAATCAATGAAATACCTGCACTTTTAATTTATAATGTTATTCCTGCAACTTTCAGTAACCTGAAACTGTTGCTGACGTTACCGTTAGTTATGACACGTGAGCTAGTCATTGTGATGTTATGAAGTTATTATGGTGTAATAACAACCAAGGGGTTTAGGGCAGTTCAAAATGGCCGGTATATACACACGAAGTTTTTTCAAGCATGCGATGAAAAAGACCGAGGACATTCCGTTTATGTGGGCCAATCATATTCACAGAAAGTGATATGTTAACGTGCTGACATATCGAACATAATAAACCGCAATAATAATCCCATGAAATCTTTCCGCGGTGTTCTCATTAATGATCTTATCGGCCCCTACCGTATGCCAATTAGAGGATAGTTGTCAATAAGCATATAGGCTAATATTATACTTAGCAATTGAAAAGCATGTCGAATAACTATATTAACAATTAGTGTTATTTTTACCTTTAATCAACTTTCGCGCTTTGAGTCACATGACTTGATCATGTGATGCTTCATTTCAAAATGGCCGCGCCCTTCGAAAATTTTCTGGCTGTAACCACTTTTTATTGTTTTATTTTACATGTGTTTGATACGTACGACAACTATATATATTATATATATAAATAAATATATATATAAATATATATATATATATATATATATATATATATATATATATATATATATCATTTAATTTGGAATTTGTCTGAACATAGAACTACAGCTGTACTCAGCTGTTTAAAAAAAAATCATCCGAACCTGGTACATATCCCAAGATTTATATATCATGTAGTTGCCCAGGTCATTTATCTGTATCACATATTATTCTAAACTTTTGTGCCATTTCATTAGTAGTTTCTTCATAAAATCATTGGCTAAAAGATATATTTTCTCATATGATAGCTCATTTTTCAGGGTGTTTATATACATGAAGCCTCATTTATCCATACTTTGTTTATCCAGAATATACTTCTAACCAGTCTATATACATGATCAGTAGAATGAACAGCATAATCCTGATCTGCCAGTGCACTACCTAATGGCAGATCTTGATTCATGGTGTATGGACTTCTGCTCGACTTGTGCATCTTAAAATATAATGTGCTATTTACCTTATGTTACCTCCCATTTCTTATAATTCTGCATCTAGATGCTGACGCTTCTCTTTAACTTAGCGTCCGTCGTCTTGGCGTTTGCTTGTTTAAGTTCTGTGGTTCGGATCTGTCCCGGTAGGCGGCAAGTCCTCTCAATCCAACACGAAGGCGATCCGCCATCGTTGTAATTCTTGTAGACCGTCAGAAATTTGGTGTAAACCTTACAGTACTAGCTTTTCCTATTTATTACATTGCGAACATATTGTACAGCTGATTTTCTTCATGTATGTCACTTTACTTACCCCAGAAATAGCACATAAACATAATTATCGGCGAAAAACGCCGGTATTTGCCTATCTTGAGTGTATTTTAAGAAGTATACCCCAAAACGTCACACCTAAATGGTTATATTCCAGTACGTGTTTTCATGTGCACCTTGAAATTTCCCCTCGATTTTTCTTTTCTTTTTCTTCTTCTTTTTTCCATTCGTCGTTCAAAATTTTATTACGAAAATTATTTTTTATTTGTATACAATTAATGTTTAAGATCTTCTGCCCCTAAATTATCACTGAGATAAACTCGTAAATCTATATCTGGAAGTATAGTATGTGCATAGAGGTATATATCTGTGTCTGGAAGCATAGTATGTGTATAGAGGCAAATATCACGGAGAAAAACTCGTATATCTGGATCTGGAAGTATAGTATGTGTATAGAGGTATATATCTGTATCTGGAAGTATAGTATGTGCATAGCGGTATATATCTGTATCTGGAAGTATAATATGTGCATAGAGGTATATATCTGTATCTGGAAGTATAATATGTGCATAGAGGTATATATCTGTATCTGGAAGTATAATCTGTGCATAGAGGTATATATCTGTAACTGGAAGTATAGTAGAAGAAGAAGAAGAAGAAGAGTCTTTATTCATTCCAATAGCCCAAACGGACTGTGAGGATACAATTTTAAATGAATTGAATTGAATGGCAGATAGTACAATAAACAACAATGTATCATCATCTATAGTCTGCAATATACAAAGAAATCATAGTAAGAAACGAAATTGCATATGCATACGGATGCAAATCCATGCAAATGAAATAAGCAGATTAATTCACAAAATCTTCTCCGTAGGGAGAAAGAGATATCTACATTATTAAAGGTAGTAAGTTAAAATCAGGGGTTATGTAATTCAAATTCATATTGAAATGGTGGTCAGTCAAAATATTTACATGATCTATGCATATACGACGGTATTTCTATGATTAAAAGCTTTATAAATGTAAATGGCCAGATTATTCAAAATTCTAGTATTCTGGATATTCATAAGTTCTATAAATTTAAACATATTTGGTCTTTTTCTGAAATATTTCTCTATATATTTGGCTCTTAGATCTTTATACAATACGCATTCAAGGACAAAATGATATTCATCTTCAATGAGGTTGCACATAGAACAAAGTCTATCATGAATTGGTTTATATGGTCTCGTCCATCTACCCGCTTCAACTTCGAGTCTGTGAGAGGATACTCTAAATTTAGCAATTGCATTTCTATATTTCAAAGAATGGATGCTATCAAGGTAAAGTTTTGATCCGAAATTTGCAATATTTATATAAAATAATGCTCGACTACTGTTTTTAAGACTATCCATCCAATTTTGGATAAATTTGTCAGATAGCCTTAATTTAAATGACTTTAAAAACATGTCAATGTTGCCGACCCCTTGGTTAACCCAAACGTCATAGAATCCTAATCTTGACAATAAATCTTTAACTAAATATGCCAGTTTACTTTATTGGGTAGAGCTTCTAAATCGTTCAACATCATTTGGTATATATATTTTATATATTTGTCCTCCATTGCCTCTATTATCTTAAACCAATACTTCACAATGTAATAAAATCTATTGACTATCATTGTCGTACGCCCTAACTCCCCATAAATAAAATCATTTTGTGTCGTCTTCTTTACTCCTAATATTTGTTTACAAAAATGTAAATGCACTCTTTCAATGCATTTAGCAGGAATAAATCCCCAAACTTGGCAACAATAATTTAAGATAGGTTTTATCAGTCTATCAAAAAGATTCATGACATGGCTTGTTTTTAAGGACGTAAATTTAAAAAGGTATTTTTCAAGTAAAAATATCGCTTTTTTGGCTTGACTTGCCAATGTTGTCTGTGCTTCAGTAAAGGCACCACCAGACGTCATAACAAGTCCGAGATATGTAAACATTTTCCAGTTTTTCATTACAGTAAGTGAATTCCATATTTCTAGGTAAAGTACCACCTTTTCTGAAAATCATAACCTTTGTTTTTGAGGTGTTCACCACAAGTGTCCACTTAGCACAATAATCTTTCAAATAATTTAACCCGGATTGAAGACCTTCGGGGGAACCTGAAAAGATGGTAATGTCATCTGCGTATAAAAGAATAAAAAGATGTAACATGCCAATATCTATACCTTCAATCTAAATCATTTACAAATATTGAAAACAGAAATGGTGATAAACATTCACCTTGCCGGATACCAAGAATACAAGAGAATTTATCAATTAACTTATTATCGTATTTAACTCTTGATTTTACATTGCTGTACATTGATTTGATTATATCTAAAATATTTCCCCTTAAACCAAGCTTTATTAGTTTATACCATACGTTATCCCTTACTATATAATCAAACGCTTTGGTGAAATCAATAAACGCACAAAATAATTTTTTACCTTGATTAATGATATATGAGATAAGACCATGTAAAATAAAAATATTGTCAACTGTACTCATGTTTTTTCTAAATCCTGCCTGTGCTTCAGTAAAGACATGATTGTTTTCTGCCCAGTCAGTAAGTCTATTATTAAGTATACGTGTGAATAATTTACCTGTGTAACTAAGAAGCGTTATACCTCTATAATTATTAACATCATCTAAATTGCCTTTTTTATGCAATGGTATAACTAGACCGTCAGACCACATTTCTGGAAAGTGACCGCTTTTAAATACAGCATTAAATAAATTACAAAATATATTTAAAAGTATATCTTTACCATGGTAAAGAAACTCATTGATAATCATATCTTGACCAGCACTGCTGCCTAATTTTATTTGAAGTAATGCTTTTTCTACCTCTTGAAGGGAAATATCTTTATTTAGTTCATTAAACATGACGTTAAAATCTCCTTTTACATATCTTTCATTAAAATGTAAAACATCCTTATCTGGTGTAAACCAGTGATCATTAGAATTGTTTACAGCTTTAAAATATTTTTCAAAAGTATCCATTGTAATATTTGAGGGGTTAGGATTCACAGCAACTTTTAACATTTTCCAGTATAACTTTGCATCATTAAATTTTGCTTTTTCAAATTCTAATGTTTTAAGTTCATCATATTCATGCCTATATTTTCGTAGTAGTTTTTTATAGTCTGATCTTGCACCTGTCATTTCTTGTCTTGCTTTAGGTGTTTTTACAACTCGATAATGATTTAATTTACTCATAAAAATTAACCTTTTTTATTCACATATATCATTAAACCAAGGATTTTTTAAAATCATATTTCTTTGGCACTCTAACATGACATGTTTTAAGTCTTTTGAAGATTGGCAAACAAACATTGTGAAAAATATCATGTAGTGCCGACAAACAATTTTCAATAATCTCAGCGTTAACATCATCAAGTAATTGTTCGTTAATAATTTCAAGTTGTTCGGTTACAGAATCGTCACTTAATTTTGATTTATATTCAGTCGTGAACTCAGGTCACCAAACATATTTACCCTCTATACTTTTATATTCTCTTTCTTTCAGAAATGTTGCTTCGGCATCATTAACAGAATTAAATTCCATCGTAAAGCATACAACACAATGATCTGACAAAATGTTAGGCTCACTAACATCAAACTATAGTACATTACTGAAAAGAGACTGATAAGCAATAACAAAATCTATTAAACAACATCCACCGTGTCCAATATACGTATACTGCCCAATATTCTTATCATTACCTACACGCCCATTCATTATACGTAAACCTGTTTGCTTGCAAAAGTCAAGTAACTGTATTCCATTAGAGTCTGACTGGACAATATCTTGTGACACACGTGGTTTAGTACTATAATCATCAACAATAAACTCATTAGGTAATGCATACATATATCGACTATTATCATCAACAACAAAATCTGGGCGTGTTGACGTTCAGGCATTACAATCACTACATATGATAAACTTACAATCTTTATTGGAATCACTTTCTATTCTTACCAGAGACTGTAAGAGCATGTCAAAAATATTTGTATCTACCATTGATTGCCTACTAGATCCATCCGGTACAATATAGCAAAGGTAAACACATAAGTCAGATTTCTCTCCAAATATTGAACCATCAAATTTAACCCATATTATATTATCCTCATACCCGTAAACAAAGGTATTATCCCTAACAAGGTTATCTCTAATATATATAATTATTCCCCTAGAGTTTCTTTTACTATTTTTTTTCTTTAATTTTCTATGCAAAGCAAATGATGTAAAATTTTGTATACCCAAGTCAGATAATTCATTTGTCCAAGTTTCTGTAAGAAGAACAACATCATTTGTGGAAAATATTTCGTTTAGCTCTTTACTTTTTAGTTTATTTACTCTTTTTGTAGATAACCCCTGAATATTTAATAGAGAAAAGTGTACAGTCTCTTTCCTCCGCCCTGCCTAGTATGTGCATAGAGGTATATATCTATATATGGAAGTATACCATGCGCATAGAGGTATATATCTGTATCTGGAAGAATACAGTGTGCTCAGAGGTAAATAACATAGAGAAAAACTCGTGTATCTTGATCTGGAAGTATAGTATGTGCATAGGGGTAAATATCAAAGTCAAAGTTTGGAATTCTTAATGGGTAGGGAGTAGTAAGTTTTCTTTAGAACCGGCGAGGACATCATGAATTTGATTCGACAGGAAGCTTTTAATTGATGTAGTATACAAATTCAATGTTACATCATATTGAAAAGTGAATTTTGTTAGTAAACTTATATTTCAAATGGGACACACTATGCAGGGATTATTTTCCTGTATCAAATAACAATGACACCCTAGATTTTGACACTGAAAGGACCTTTTTCTTATTGACCAGATTTTACAGAAACTACAGATCATAAGTAGTAAGTGTGCACTTGGGGGCATAAGGAGAAATTCTATGTTCTACAGATCATAAGTAGTAAGTGTGCACTTGGGGGCATAAGGAGAAATTCTATGTTAAAAGGCTTTTGAGGATTATAAGGTAAAATGGGAAATTACCATAACGTAGCCTTGGGGGGGGGGGGTAGCACACTATGTAGCAAAAAACTGACTTTTACGGTTGCGGTAGCACACATTACAGTAATGAAATTGACTTTTACTGTTGCATTTCCGCACATTTTAGCAAAGAACTGACTTTTACTGTTGCACTAGCATACAAGTTAATGGAGAAACTGACTTTTACGGTTGCAGTAGCATACAATTTAATGAACAAACTGACTTTTACTAGTAGCACAAATTTTAGCAAAGAAACTGACTTTTACTGTCGAAATAGCACACGATATAGTGCAAAACTGACTTTTACTATCGAAATAGCACACGATATAGTGCAAAACTGACTTTTACTGTCGAAATAGCACACGATATAGTGCAAAACTGACTTTTACTATCAAAATAGCACACGATTTAGTGCAAAACTGACTTTTACTATCGAAATAGCACACGATATAGTGCAAAACTGACTTTTACTATCGAAATAGCACACGATATAGTGCAAAACTGACTTTTACGGTTGCGGTAGCACACATTACAGTAATGAAATTGACTTTTACTGTTGCATTTCCGCACATTTTAGCAAAGAACTGACTTTTACTGTTGCACTAGCATACAAGTTAATGGAGAAACTGACTTTTACGGTTGCAGTAGCATACAATTTAATGAACAAACTGACTTTTACTAGTAGCACAAATTTTAGCAAAGAAACTGACTTTTACTGTCGAAATAGCACACGATATAGTGCAAAACTGACTTTTACTATCGAAATAGCACACGATTTAGTGCAAAACTGACTTTTACTATCGAAATAGCACACGATATAGTGCAAAACTGACTTTTACTGTCGAAATAGCACACGATATAGTGCAAAACTGACTTTTACTGTCGAAATAGCACACGATATAGTGCAAAACTGACTTTTACTGTCGAAATAGCACACGATATAGTGCAAAACTGACTTTTACTATCGAAATAGCACACGATATAGTGCAAAACTGACTTTTACTATCGAAATAGCACACGATATAGTGCAAAACTGACTTTTACTGTCGAAATAGCACACGATATAGTGCAAAACTGACTTTTACTGTCGAAATAGCACACGATATAGTGCAAAACTGACTTTTACTGTCGAAATAGCACACGATATAGTGCAAAACTGACTTTTACTATCGAAATAGCACACGATATAGTGCAAAACTGACTTTTACTGTCGAAATAGCACACGATATAGTGCAAAACTGACTTTTACTGTTGCAATAGTACACACTATAGTGAAGAAACTGACTTTTACTGTTGCAGTAGGTGACACTGTATTAAAGACACTGACTTTTACTGTAGCAGTAGTACACACTGTAGTAAAGAAACTTACTTTTACTGTTGCAATAGTACACACTGTAGTAAGGAAACACCTTTACTCTTGCAGTAGTACACATTCTAGGAAAGAAACTGACTTTTACTGTTACAGAAGCACATAATTTAGTGAAAAATAACTGAATTTTGTTGAACAAGCAGCACACAAGTTAGTGAAGAAACTGACTTTAACTGTTGCAGGACGACACAATTTAGGATAAAAACTGACTTTTACTGTTGTTGTTACTTAGACAGTAGTTACCAAATATGTTTAACGGTTTGAAAGTAATGAAAGGTCTTTGTCTTGACCGACATAACACATATTTTGCCTTTTATCTCGAGAGGAGTAGTCCGGAGTTTCTCCAAAAATCTTGTTGGAAGTGTAGTTTTGAACGACTCTCTGTAAATCTTGAACTAGAAGTGGCATCGGTTGTGACTCTTCCATTTTTACATATTGAAACTGCATGAGTGTATTCTCTTAGGTAAAGGTCTCTCTCTCTCTCTCTCTCTCTCTCTCTCTCTCTCTCTATATATATATATATATATATATATATATATATATATATATATATATATATATATATATATATAAGGGAGTGAAAGGTGACTTAGTCAAATCACAGTTGAACTCTTGGACAAAATTCAACCAATTCAACAATGAGTGTGACATTACCGATGGAAAAGTTATTATTCACATGACACACGTTTCACCTCTAAGAGCTAGCGGACGACACAAATTATTATTGGTGGATCAGCTTCACAGTACCAAACAAAGTAAAGTATCGTCCATATTAACAACCGTTAGAACCAGATGTGTTTAGCCCGTGCTATCGTGGTGGCTGGAACTTATGTAAAGAAAAAAATAGAAACGATTATGGCAGAACATTAGAAACTCGGACAGAACCAAACAACAGAGAGAATCAGAAATTCTTTTGGACCAAGCAGGCATTTCCAAAGAGACCGCGGTTGTGGAGTTCCTGAAAAGCGAAAGTTTCAAGACGTGCTGGCGCCTCGTTATACTTTGAAAGTGTACACTAAAGTCCTTCGTGGAGATCTCGTGTTGCGAGGACTGAATTGTCCAGACGGACAATACATTCACATTTATCATCATCAAGATCAATTCGATGCTCTTACTACTATCACATTATTTCCTGGATACAGTTACTATTGCGACAAATGTGACCAAGGATTTAGCAATTGGGAGCATTATATTTATTGTGTAGAGAGATGTCGTGGATGTTTAACCTTCAAATTATGTATTCGTGAAGGACAAAAAAGAATTATATACTCGTCTTGCAAACAAACGTTCCTCAGTTCAACGCAGTACGACCTACATAGCATGAAACATTTTCAAGAACAGAAAAGTGCTTGCGAACTAATAAAAGTGTGTTTCAATTGTGGACATTATGTTGGGACAAGTAACAAAAAGTCACACGTTTGTGCTGGAAAGAAAAGATGTCGTGTTTGTGACCAAGTCGTTTAGTTAGATCGTCAATGTTACATTCAAAGATGTGACAATGAACTCGAGGAAGTTTCGAATGACGACCAGAACAAGAAAAAGAAATAGTACCATCGTGTAGATTTTTTTCTCATTATTTTTACTCTGAATGTTCTCAAGAGACTGGAATTTACATTCCTAATTTTTGCGTGGCTCATCGCGCTTGCGACAACTGCATTCAAGAGCTTTTATCTAATCACTGTTGGAATTGTAGCGTGATTCCTGGAGAACGTGAAAAGATAGTCCGTGACTCTCATACTCTTTCTGATTTTGCCGAGAGGATGTTTGACCCCACTGACGACACTTTGAGCGCAGAGGAGGTACATCGTTACCGGAACTGTCATTGATACACTACAGTCACGACACACAATTTCTCGGGATATGACGGACAATTTCTTTTGAAATATTATTCATAAGAAGGAACCGAATTTCCAGTAGTCACCATGAATGGAGCCCAACTCATTTACCTGTAAGTGGGAACGTATACATCAAAGATTCTATATGTATGCTGAAACATGTAATCAAGACCAGCCTTGTTGCCACGAGGACCAAGAACGAGCTTTGACAGGATGAGGGGTGAGTGTAATTGTTTTATGTTCTCGATCGTGGAAACCAACTTATAAAAGTGCACGAAATCTGACACTTTCCTACCACAGAAAAATGCCAATAAGATGACTCCTTCAGTCCAGGAATTTTTGTCAAGCTACGTCAACAAATTTCAGAAATTGAATAAAAAAGCTAGCGGCTACCCTTCAAACTGTCACACTCCATAACACAAAGACAAATTCAAAGAACGATACAGGCCCCTACAAGAAATCACCTTCGAGCACGTGAAACAGAACGAAGGAAGAAGCTCGTTTGTAAAAGTTATGCTGAATTGTTTGTGGGGATAATAGGCTCAACTTCTGATATTCACAAAGACTGAATACTTGGTAGATCTAAGTTGTTAATTTCAATTCATCGACGATAAAGGAAAACTCCCTTATTACATGGAAATCATGGGTGAAGATTTGATCTTGGGGAATTACGAAGAAGTCCCAGAGTTGGCACCACACTACAATATTGGCAATGTCGTCATTCTGCTTACGTGACATCCAACGCTCCTTTAGGAGACAGAGTCCTTTACTTTGCCACAGATTGTTGCATGTAGATCGATCGACCTGAAGACTATCACCCACACATGGAAGACGAACGTTTAGGAACTTGGACCGACGAACATCTCAAAGCGACTATTTTGAGTTTTGCCAGTGGTGGACTTAAAAATGAGCGCCACCAGTTCCGCGACAAACAAAAAGGACAAATTAATACCATATGCAAAGTGAAAGGACTGACCCTGAACTATCGTTCCAGTCAAGTGGTCAACTTTGAGATCTTAAAAGAAGCTTCAAAGTCAGGTCAAGATCAAGACCTTCGTGTTGAAATGGTGGATCCTCACAAAATTGTATGTTTTTCAGATCATCATATTGTTACTCGACCCTTCGAAAAAGTGTATCAGATCGTCTACGTTAAGCGAGTGCGACTGCCCAAACATAACGTTACCGTACAGAAACAGTTCTTGCCATTCCACGAATTCTGACATCAGTGTTGCTCAAAATTCCATTGAAGGAAATGAATGACAGTGTTTAAAACTTAGTGGATTACCAACTACTGTAAAAAAACAACAAAGAACTGATTCCACAAAACGAGAAGATTCCTTTGAGTTTTGCACAACGTGTCATGTTTGTGTGTTATTGACTACATGTTTTGGATTTCGTTTATCAGCAGATTCTTTGTGGATAGTTTATGAACAGTACAAACAAAGACATAACACCCGAAACTTTATCTATGCACGGAAAAACTCCTTGTACCACCGCATGAAGAGGACATTCGTTGTTCCTATGGACGCTTCATACGTGCCGAAAAGTCTGAATGTGTGTGTGTGTGATTGATGAAAGAAATGACATTGTACTAGATCACTGGATGTCTAGTCAGTCTTACATCACAACGTTGTCAACATTATAAATATGTTCATGTTTAATATTTGATATTTGTACATGTAGAGGAAAGAAGGAGCCATAATCCTATATCTTCATTTATTGATATTTGAGTGAGCGGGTCTTATTAAAAAATGTTGATTTTAAAAAATGGTGCTAACTGGTTTTGTACACAACATTCTTTAACTTTATTACTCTTTCTACCTCCCACCCTCCATTCCTCTCTCTCTCTCTCTCTCTCTCTCTGTTCAGAATTTACAGAGAGTCATACGAAAAGCTATTTGAGGGCCACACAATTCTCCTAAAACAGACATACCACTCATTCATGACCAAGCTGTGTGTTTATGTTTGTGTATGTCATAATGACTTGACGTAGTCAGACTGTCTACGTCAACAAATTGTAGAACCGTTGTGTTTCTTCATAAGTAACATTTCACTCATCATATAAAAAGTAGAGTTCAGTTTTGCCGTTTTAAAAAAAAAAATGGAATATACCATGTTGCAACCTTACAAAAATCTTATCTTCATACAGGCCAAATTCGTTCGTTTGATGATGTAGCAAAATAACGCTGCCCTGAAAAACAGGTCATAGGTAATATTTTTACTCCTCGTCTTAAATCTAGGACGACAAATGTAAAATTGGGTAAGCCACGGTCAAGTCAGTGTAGGCTGACAGATTTGTAACATTTGTAGAAAACGTAAGAACCAAATCTGGCACACGCCAAATTCTACTTTGATTTGACAATCTAGCAACATAACGCTGGTCTTAACATCAATATTTTCACTATGCGTATTGGATCCGTTAAAATGTTGTCAACTTGGTGCTAGAGCTGGCAAATTACTAACATTTTTCACCCACACTGATACATGAATATTTACCTGACTTGTTACTCAATATTTTTGAAATACAACTTGCTGCCAGCAAAATACGTACCAATTTTTAGTCTTAAATTTAGGATAGCCTAAAGTTCTACCCCACCCTCTTGAGCTTCATATAGGATAATGCCGCCAAAAAATGGCGGCCTAATGTTAATAACCCATTCGACCCTATAATCCGCAGATCCTTTTTAACATAGGATTCTCCTTATGCCCCCAAGTACCACACTCTACTACTATCATAGATGGTCAAATTTAGTATCAGTTGAATTTGACAAAAATGAAGACAGTATTAATGTAGATTTTATATCGGTATGTCAATTGTATTTCCAGTTAAGCTTTGTAACAAGGCACTATTTGAGGTAAATAAAATTCTTACCCCTTTTCTTTTAATTTTTCTAGTTTCTTGACATAGTGGTCTTTTTTCAAGCTGAATAATAAGCATGAAATCATTATACTCAAAATACATTTGTGCACGAAGCGTTTATTCTAGATTGCAAATTTTCTTAGTTTGGGTGACGATGCCCTTGTAAAAGAAAATTCTGGTGAAAACCAAAGGGTGGGAGTGTCAAAGACCATGATCGTATGTGTCTTAACTGTCCCTGGTCTGCAGAAAATAAACTGGAGATTTAACATTTCGTCGATGCAATACCGAAAAAGTGTTCACAGCGACAACAATACTATTGGGCAACACACTTTTTGATGGCTGTCAGGTCAAAATCGTCACGTAACGTTCGTTAATTTTCGTGGTCGTGGAGAGATTCATATAAGGATGAGGACTAGCGCAAGGCAAAAGTCAACATTGGCCAAGGAATGCAAAATGAAATTAGACAATCCAGTGGATGGTATTACTTACATTTCTAGAGATCAAAATCAACATCTTCTCATCTAAACTTGGAGGTAAATGATAACTTTCTCTAAATAATTTACAAAGGTTGAAATCTGAAACCTTTCTCAAAATCAAAATCGAAAATTTTGAGCGATTATCACATTTTAATAGATTGGTTGTAGTTGGCGATACCTTCAAATGTACTCCTCTAGATTACTAAAATCTGTTGCACGATAAAATCGAAAAATGAAAATTGTTTGAAATTTAACATTGCGGTGCTGACGTATTCAAGGTGATGATTCGCTCGTAACTGGTATTTTACATGAAATTTTAAACTTGATATAGGAATTGGCAGGAGAACTTAACAACGTAAAATCAGGAAGCGTTACCTTATTGAACAGATTATTTCAGAAAAATTATATTTCAGATTGTTAACACCTTTCAACATGAATTCCAAGATAGAGTTACCATGTCATATATAAATATATATATTGTTTAGTTGCTTAAAAGGTGATTTTATATTCCATGTGTCAGCTGATAATTGAATCTATGGATCTTCCCGGTTGTTTTATCTCTATTATTATCAGTTTAGTTATAGGCGATGAATATGTTGTTAGTTTGCTATACGCATGGTTCTATTATGATGCATACAATATTTTGATTAACTCATATTTTACCAAATTCATTACTTGAACACGGAATCGATGACAAGAAAATGTCTTTTTTCGTTAGATAACTATTTACATCAAACACTATACATGGATTCTGGAATCATTGTAAGTGGTTAATAATCTAGTAATAATTATGTTTTTAAACGAGAAGTATCGAGTTGTTACATATGACGAAGACTCATGGTAGCCTGAGGCGGGAACTTACGCAGTCAGCGGACATATTGCTACACCAGGGTTAAACGCAGTTTGGGCCCTGTCAATACACCGTCATGATCACCCCTTAGGTGACGCTAGTAGTTACTCTGATAATGACCTGTTACCACATCATATTGTGGGTAGTCATTTGGAAAATTCACCATGAAATCATTATCTTCTAGTGTCACCAGTGAAAGAGGCTTAAAATGTTCACAAACTGATACTCAACAGAATCCAAATAAAACGTAGAAGAATAATTGATTGTCTGAAACATTAGCTTAACACTTTTTTGGATGCTTACTTGGCAAGATTCCCGTAATTAGGGCACATTGAAAAGCAATTTAGTGGAATCGGTTCATTTTTTATAAACTAGAGATAAAGGTTTATTTTTCGGCTCGAGCGTACATTGTATTATAAGTCATATACCTCAAACTCATAATATTTTATCTGACATTGATTCAATGCAACATTCATCAAATTATTTTGTTTTCGTTTCCATACGATCTCAAGGAAAATGTTTGACAGTTGTTATAAGTAGCTTTAAATCGTAAATTATCTGCGAACCGTTAATGCAAAGAAAACGATCATGATAACTCCTCGCAACATACAGAGACCAAAAATAGTAATATTGTTAATGTTTACTTTATAATACTGTTTATTTTTGGGACAGTATTTCCCATATTAAAAAACAGACCATCAGCAGGTTAAGTCGTAATACTGACGGTTTTAGACACTCACTGTGTTTTTATAAGGCAAGTAACTAATCCGAATAGAGAATAGTTGTCATTTTATATATTATTTATTGAGAGCGTCAATTTACGGAATAAAATTAAATCCAAAGCGAGATAAATCTGTCTAAAAGTAGCTGTAGCAAAATGACCTCTTCTCTGGTATTGTAGTTCTCGCACTGAAAGTGGTATTTTAGATACTTACGATATGCAAATACAATACAACCCATGCCGAGGCCTTTCATGTGCCCTTTGGCTTCAATCGCTTAGATACAAAGCAAGGCTGAGATAAATAGATGGATGTATGAGAGAGAGAGAGAGTGAGAGAGAGAATAATTTCTAACGAAAAAATAAATAAGGGGTAAGATGAAATTGAATGATAAAACCATAAACTGATGACAACATTAAGAAAAGAAAGCATGATTACGTTGATGTACCATAACAGTCTACACCTGAGCAATAGGGTCCATTTAAAGTGAGAGATCAACAGAATTAGAAAAGAGCTCTCAAAAAAAGTATGATATAAATGTATATTCGGTATGAACGTGAAATAAATCAGTTTGTATTCAAAACTTGTGTTCCATGGAGTAGACATGTTCAGTATAACAGTGCAATTGGGTTCCATGTCTTAAGGTCAAGGCAGTAAAATCAAATCAGTGTCAAATTTATGAACTGACATTACTTCAGATTACAGGGTATCTTACATCTCTGGAGACAGATTCACTAAGCCCACGGTTTCAATTACTTCCAGAGCTCCGAACCGTTCGTTTCTAACTAGGGGCTCCAGTAGGGATCGAATTCAACCTTGTAATGGAAGTAATTCAGCAACATCCTGGCTGATTTGACCTAAGAAACCAATGACAACAACCATCCGAATTCATAGAATCATGTCACTGGGGGCGGTCAGGTGCACCCAGATCTTTAGAGATGGCTGCCCACAGGGATTGACAGACCAGAGAGAGAAAATGGGTTTTTTTTAATGAAATTTATGATAAATGTCAAAGGTTAAATGTCAAAGATCACACTCATATAAACATCTACACTAGTGCAGTTGATGGAATAAGATCACAATTAATATTTCCGGTTCAGTACCCAAGAATGTAGTCCCAGTCTATTTTTAGATCATGTTTTCCTCTCTCATTTTGATGGTGATGTATGCATTAGATTTAGGCATCCTTAGTATTGATTTAAAGGAAATTTGTTATTGTGTAGAATATGAGCATCATAGTGTGGTTGTCTGTGTGTATTTTGGCGACAGTGCACAGTGAGTAATGAGGCATTGGTGCTGATCCGGAAGTGAAATCTGTGACGCATTGCACGTTGCTTTGTTTACAGTGCAGCCTCTCAGAAGAATGGCGGTTAACCTATGACAAGAACTTCAGCGTGAGTTCATCTTTGAAGATACTTTACAGCAACATATGATTTATTAGGATTTGGACACAGTGGAAAGTTCAGTACTGAAAAACAAATGTAGAGACTATATAGGAAAATTAATTGTGGTCTGAGGCCTGTTGAGCCCAGAGAGAAGCGGAAGCGCGGTGAAACGGCGAAAGCAGATGAGCGAACATACAGTAATAGTTTGAATATTTTTACAGCTCATAAATAGTTGCACAAGCTACATTGCATTGAATTAACAATTTTCAGAGAGGTGATTAAAATATTTCACGAATTTAACATGAAAGCAACAATGTTGGTATCTAGACATAATGTACATTTATTTACAAGCTTGGATGGGTTAAATGTCTGGACAAAGCTACTATGTAGAAGAATAAAATTAAAGCGAATAAAAATATGACTTTGTTGATTGCAAACATAAAAAGATACACTCCAATGTTTCAGAAGTAAATCTAGATTTATAACCTTGATTTAATGATGATAACATTGCGATACGAAGCATCAGCCCTGGTAGCAGTTTGGTTGAAAGAGTACAGAACAAAGAAGGACAGAACATGGAAGGAATAAATTGCGTATCTTATGTGGATAAATATGCAAATTTGTATTCGGCTAAATTTACAATATAAATTGAAGATCTGGTAAACTTGACAAGACCAATCAACAAAGATTCAACAGAAACAGATATAGTTTTATCGACACAAAGTCCGATTTATAACAACACATTGTGACCTAGTATATGAAACTGTAGTAAAGTCAATCATAAGAATGGCAAAATTTGACATAAATCTGAAATCATTAATATATTTGCAGGAATGAAGAAACATTGCAAGTTGCTAAAAATAAAAGTGCCTGTTTTAGTAAGTCGTCTTTTTGACTTGTTGATAACAGCCAGATGAAATGTATCGGGCGTAAAGGATTCTTTGGATGTTGTTATACCGTTTTAAGTGATTGACAAAGTACAGTATTTAATACATTTTTATTTTGATCCTGAAAGTTCTTTACCTAAACAAAGATCAACAATTGTGCGAATAAATTAAACGAACAAAGAAAAAAAAAAAAAATACACTGAAATAAAAGAAAGGCTAACTGAATAATCTCCTTCACATTGCGCAAGGAGGCAAGAAAAACATTTCCACACAGAAGGGTCTATGTCAGATATTGTTGAAATGCATTTTGACAGTTACATATATATATACACACACAATTTCACACACACACACACACAACACACAAACTTGGGATGAAAAAGTGAAAACAAAAAGGGAAATGACATACAATATGCTTTTAGATAAATCTATAGAGAGTGATAACCTGAAAAGATACAGCTTGATGAAGAAAATAGAGTTTCACAACAGCAAAGTTAAGAATCTGACAAAAAAGGAACAAAAAGGTAAACATTGGTTACTTTTCAACTTACGTAGACAAATATGCATCCGGAGTAGAAAGGTCTAACAGAACAATACACACCAGAATGTAGAACTATTGCACTCAAAATAAAACGAGAAAATGATTTGACGTTTCGCCAAATTTAATAGATGGATATAATAACACTCATCATATATCAATAGATATGACTCCCTTCGAAGCAAGAAAGTAAGAAAACGTATGGAAAATATGGATCAAAACGTATTTGGTTACTTGATAATAGAAACATTTGGAACGCCTAAATTTAAAATTTAAAAGAGTTTATTTGAACACAAAGCAATTAAGGCATGATATGTGAATTTATATTAATTATAAAACCATTATTAAGCAAATGTCTTAAGCCAATGGATGACATGGGTCATGAAGGCTGACAGTGTGGCCTTGTGTTGTTTTTACCTGGAAAAGAGACAGAACTCTGATATGCACTTTGGAACAGATTATGTCCATTCTGTACCCTAGACAGTGGTGTACTGGCCATTGGGCATACCGGGACAAATCCCGGTGGGCCGCCGCAAAAAACTACGTTTTTACCATCGGTGGGCCGTCAAAAAAAATCCGTTTTTACCGGTGTTTTACTGGTGTGACCAAAACCCCGGGCCTGTCCCGGCAGATAAGTCCAGGGCCGAGTTGCTTACCTAGTACACTCCTGACCCTAGATATGTCCATTCCGTACCCTAGGGATGTCCATTCCGTACCCTAGGGAGGTAAGCAATTCTGTCCATGGAATTATTGGTAGGAATCTGTGATCCATGAATGTTGTTTGTTTGCTGGGTTAACCCTGTCATGTATCACATGAGTATTTTTTCATTTGAGGGTCTGAGGGCACATTGCACTGTGATGTGTTTTCCTTTGGATATTCTTGAGGAAGTGATTGAGCACATGATGAGTTCGAGTTCACATTTGAATGGTCCCGGTTTACACTAGAAGTATTACTTATTTGTCCTCATCCAATTGGCATATCAGTGCTAGAGCTTTCTTTGATCCCTTAAGCACTTTGTAGAGCAAACAGTATCCTTTTTCATTTAGTTGAGTTAGATCCCAATAGAAGTAATGTCTTGTACAGACATCTTCCTTCACAAAGAATATGTATGAGTTCACGCAGATATCATCAACACACATTTTCTTCAAAAATTCATTGACAGTAAGTGGCACACATCTGTTTCTATGATTGCAGTGGAAATACTGGAATATCAGTCATTTGGATAAACGGGTAGATTAAGTTGTGAGCCTTCGCGAGAAATGTCACATTTGTCCAGGCTGAGTTTTAGATCAAATATGTTTCCCCTGATAGAGGGCAGGGCCGGATTAAGGAGGGCACAGAGGGCATGTGCCCTAGGGCCCCTAGTCATGGGGCACCCCTTGTTGTGGTTGATAAATCTACGTGTGTTTAAATAAATCATATATAGGTCTAAACCGTCTAATACTTAGCCTAATGTAGCTGTAATAACTATACACATATAAAGACCGTTTAAGGACTGCTTTCAGGGCGTATTTGTAGATCCACAAGGGCCCCCTAACTTAAGTGCCCCGGGCCCCCAAAAGCCTTAATCCGGCCCTGATAGAGGGTAAATATGAATATTGCTAGAAGGGTCCGTTCGCTTTCTTTTGGGTGCCGTAAGTAACAGAACAACCAAAAATCACATTAGAACACTTCTTAGGTATAATAAGCGTCTTACTCTTGTTATCCTTTTTATATGTCCATTTGACTACGGTATGCGAAAGATATTGGCTTGTGCTTGGTATTTCATCCCCTATGGATTCAAGGCATTAAACCTGTTTTGCAATGGAATATCACAATTAATAAAAATAGATTCTGAGATCATATGGGTGTTTCCATCAATAGGTGGTGATAATTAAATAATGCTGGTTGCTGCTGAGATAATTCCAAAATGTTGTCATGGTCCTTATGTGCCTCCTTTACTTTACCATCTCCCTGCTGTGAATTATTCGTTTGCAAGTCTTTCACTTTCTGATTGCTGAGAGCAAGTTTGCCCCTGAGAAAGTCGTTTTCCTGTTCTAACTTGCAGATCTAATCGTTCATTTTGAATACTGATTTTTTTATGTCCTCCATTTCACGTTTAAGATTATCAATAAGTGATATTGTATGGTTTTGACAATGCATTTTGAAGTCCCTTACCTGCTGGTACAAGGACCTTACCTTGGTGTCTGAGTTGGTCGGTAGCATTTCCACTTTATTCTCTTGAATTTGGATTACCACCGTGGAGGAATCTTTCTCGGAATAGGCTTTAATTAGTATCATTGTGTGAATTATTTTCTGGGCCTTTGCTAAACGTCTGTTATTGGAGCATGGGTGGAGGGGCTCTGATGTGTTTGATGTTGAAATATGAGTATCATTCACACAGTCTTTTGCAGACTGTATTATGTAGCAAATCTTCAAAACTGAGCGTTTGATCTACGCGACATATCTCTAGCTTCTCCATCATTGTCATGGAAATTATAAATAAGCTCATGATTATCTGATGTAGCTGCTGTGTACAGTTTGTTTAGTTCATAATATACCATTCCTCGGCATGTTTAGCTTATACCATGACTTTGTTACATGTTCTGTATATCGTAAGTACTACTAACTTTTGTTCTTCTTGATAGAAGGTTATATCGTTTTAAATTCAATACAACCATCGGTTATGTCACCAACGTTTTGGTTCTGAATTGAGATATCGTTTGCAGTAAGAAGTTTATTTTCTTCTTTCCATTGTTTAGTAGGAAAGGTCGCAACTTCTCTTGAGATTTATTGATATTTTCGCGATTATTCGAGCCATTGTTCGTTTTCAATGGCGTCAGCATATTGGTCACTCACAATAGCAATCTCAACATGAAAAACAGAGCACTAACTGAAAGAAGACTTTTGTAATCGTCCCATCAAAACTAACGTTTCACGAATGTGAAGTGTAAATATTACATTTTTAAGACACTTTAACGAGATTTTTAAACCTAAATCGGCAGCGCGACTTACCACGAGGCCGCCATATGGTGTTGGTTCACACGGATGTAATCTAATAAATATGACATTCCTCCAAATCGTGTGATATAATATTTACATCTGATCAAGCAGCTAAATACTAACCAATGGATGAAATCTGACATTCAAAAGGAGCTTTTACTGTAAAGAGTGCCTCCTTTTTGACTGTCACCTGGCGGAGAGGAATTAAATCCCAGTCTGTAATTGCTTGGGACTTTGATATTTCACAGGGCTATAAAGTTGTTAATATTTACAGTAAACGTTTGAATCATAATAGGATAAAAAAAGAGTGCAATTGAAACTGACATTAATTACACGATATTTTACTTCCTAAAGGCATCCTTGCCGTATAGTACCTTATGCTAGTCTTTTCTTTCCACAAACATTGGACTCGGCATTCATTGAAAGAAATTAAAATAAAGAAACAGTGTTAAGCAACCTTTTCACGATTCTAAAAAAACAATGTCAAGGATAAAAACTGCTTTGTAGATACGAGGACGGGATATAATAATAATAATAATAATAATAATAATAATAATAATAATAATAATAATAATGTTTAATCTCTGATTACCGATATGAGAAGCACTACGATAAGGTGCTATCAAAACCTATAAGAGAGTTTGCAAACAGGACAGATAAGCCTGTTAGGGTACAAGAGCGTTGCTCTATGCCCGGAGATGGGAAGCAATTATATACAATTTGAAGATGCGACGATCCGTGCTACAATAACACTCTCGGGGTGTAGGACAATGGTAAACAACATCAGCACTGACAAGATTATATACCCGAGATGACAAGCGGACACCCCCCATAATCACTAATGAGTATACGGTCGAGTGGCCCAGTCGCCCGTGGCTCGAATTTCAATTTCAGAAAACTTGATTTGGGCAGACGAAATGGAGAGAGAGAGAGAGAGAGAGAGAGAGAGGTTCAAGTTATATACAGAATTTAACAATGTGTATCTTTGTAAATATTTCGATATATTCTTTGAATAGATGTATTAATAATAATAATAATAATAATAATAATAATACATATCAGATGGTAATATGTACAATAAATGTTTTTAAGGATTTATGTCAAACTTTTTTTACCTTGGAAATTTCGTGAAAAATCTTTGGCAGAACAATGCTCTTATTTGCAGATGCAGTTAATGTTGAAATTTGATTAATCCATTTAATCGGCATCAATTAGTAAACTATGACTCCTTTGTCATATAAATCAATGAATGGGAACGATAGAATCACGGTGAGATTTAAAGTAATTTGTATAGAATTAGATGATATATATGAGTCTTAGTTTATTTAAAGATTATTTAGCGCATAACGAAAACCTCTGCCCTTCTTTCATAAAACTTAATGAACTTCAAATATAACTTTAGAAAAGTATAATGAAGAACTGGAACCCGAATACGAAGATAACTGAGGATCTATCTGACGGGAACATTCAATTGCTGGATAAATTGTGGAAGCACAGCAACATCGAGGTGGCCTGGTCGTTTTTTGGCAGAATTTATAGCAAAACTAAAAAAGCTGTGTTCGAAAGGACAGAGTTTTGTTTGAAGTCGAGGACGAGATAGATGAGATGATTGTGAGACGCATCTCAAAATTTCACTGAAGTGAATGTAGTAACTTACTTTGCTGCATTATACAATCAACCTTGAACACGGCTGGACGTTTAGCGATCATGTAGAGGACTTGATCGACATACATGTATAATTTTTTTTTTTATATGCAGTACTATGGTTTCAAATTATGGGTGTGTCTTTATATGTCAGAACGGTTCTGAAGTTTGATTTGTTGATATTGTTTTTTTTAGCATGCCAAGATTTCATGTATTTATCTAAATAATACGTATGATACGTTTTGTTTCTGTTTTCACCTTAACTTTCTTGTTAATATCTATCTTCCATGGTTTTCAGCTTCATCTGTCTGACGGGAACATATAAGTGATTCTTTGCTTCAAGTCGTTGTGCGACGAATTCTTCCATTGCTTCCCATCCGGCTGCCACAGCTCTCATGATTCATGCTGGATGTCCAATGGCTCTGAAGCTCCAGATGAAATGTTGTGAAGGCGGTCAGTGTCATGTAGTGATTCAGAGCGTAGTTCTGCAGAAGCAGCACCAATGTATCTTTGGAGGATGAATACATCACTTCAAGCACTTTATTTGTGGTTTCCTTTGGCAAACTAGAAAACAAGCTTTCCTCATCCTTGTTTTCCAGGTACTGCTCCAGCAGTAATCTCTCAAGGTGAGAAGTTTCTCATCCCCTCTCCTCTCAGCTATTTCAAGGACTGATTTCCATCCATCATATGCAAACTTCGAAGTTCCGTCCGTCGTCTATACTCCCTTCTGTTTCATTTTCTTTCGACCTTCTTTTGTTGGAAAAGATGCCCTCAAGTTTGAAAAGAATCTCATATGATTCATCAGAAGATCGTCATGAAGTTCTAGGTTCACATGTTCTAGGTTCTGACAAGACAGATGATGATTTCAATCGGGACAGGTACATTGTAAACCTCTGGTAACAGTCTCGGTGGTATCCGTGTTCCTGTGTATTTATCAAGTACTTATTCACAAGTATCATCCATCCTTTGCCCAGAACCTACATGGTTGCGTCAGTCTTTGTTTACATATCTCTTTTAACTTCCTCAGTCTGTTATTTGGATCTTTTCTTTGGGATAAAATTGTGAATGATTCACAGTTTGATCCTGCAAAGTGAACGACGCATATCTGTCTCCTCTTCTTCTCTGAAGTTGAACCTACACTGCCTTCTCTTTTTCTCTTCTGTGAATCCATTTTCTTGCTCTATTTCTTCATTCATTC